>JARFJB010002156.1:540000-622500 GCA_036346205.1 Vesta saturnalis | reverse complement strand
TAATTAATAATCATGCCGGGGCGATTAAACTACACGCACCAAGATTATTAACTTTATTTATTATCTACGGTAAATGTAACAGAGTTTTAAGGCAAAGATTAATAAAAGAAAATGTATGCTAACAATAACCAATTCACAGAAAAAACAATTATTTTAGTTCAAGATGTCCACCTTGAACTTCCAAACATTTTTCGTATCTTAGAGTAAATTCTTCGCGAGTAACTGCTCTAATGGAATCTTAAGACATACTTGCGAATGCCCCCTTGCCATACAATCTTCCTTTGTTGTAATTGGATTAAAATACTCGATGTTTATATCGTTCCCCACATAAAATAATCCAAAACTGTACGGTTAGGAGATAGAGGTGGCCACAGGAAAGGTCCATCACTAGCAATCCACTGGTCATAAAAAGTCGCTTGCAAGATGTTGTTAACAGAAAAGGTTCTATGTGGAGGGGAGCCATCGTGTTGGTAAAAAATTTGTCTGTGTTCCGCCAGAGGTAAATTGCTTAAGTATTGTTCATCCTAATCTTCTAGAATATTTAAATATCGTTCTCCTACAAAATGTTAAAAGGTAATTGAAAATAGAAAAATAAACTACATTTTATTGTTACTTATATTCAAGTTCTCTTCATAAAAATGTAACTTAATTATTCTATTATTTAAAAGGGCACAAAATACATCAAATTGTCAGTTTCCTTGAAAATTGTACGGCATGGGGATTCGAATCACTCTACAGATGGCAATTATGTCGGTTAAAAAGACCATTTTTTGTAAATTTAGCTTGTCACTCCAAATAATATTTTCCAAAAATCGGGGGATGTCTTGTGCCATTGTTAAAATAAACTCATACAACTGCACTCTTTTAGGGAAATCAATGACTTTAAGGTGTTGAACTACAGAAGATAAATAAGGAAAACTGTGTTTGGACCAAAATTATTGAAAACAAATTTCTTGATTATACCGGTAGAGAGCCATTGATATCAATTATTGAGGACATAGGATATGCTTAAATTACTACAGAAAAATTGTATATGATTCGACAATGTTACGCATCGTTGACATGTTTATTTCAAATTTGGATTTTATTAGACAAATTAATTCGAAAACAAATTAATCTTGGATGCTCATAAATCTATCGATATTAATTTAAGATATAATTTGTTAATTACACTGCACCGAATGGTTTATTGGTCTATCGTTTCAGCGAATATCTTGGTATTGAAAACTATTACATTTCACCGTAGACAAAATTAAATAAATTCAAATAATCTTCGTGGGTAGTTCTACATAAAGCTATCGATATCAATTTTAAATAGTAAACTCTTTTAATTACTGTCAGAAAAACGGTATATGATTACATATAATGGACATGTTTATTTAAAATTTGGATTTTATAGACAAAATTCTTTTATTGAACGTCGTCATGGCAGCTATCACAGCTAACTAACAAAATTTATAAAGCATTGCATTTTCATAATAAAAAAATTTTTAATTGCTAATACTTCGAAAACTACACATTTTTGTGTTAGACAACTTTACACAAAGTTACCCTTATTTTCAATACTAAATAAGATAGCATTATAAAATTAGGGGGTTTTCATTTAAAAAAGAAAATGACTTTTTACGATTTTTATAACTTAATTTTTGGCCACCCTGTATTAATTTAAAATCAAAATATCCACTCAGTATATGAGAATAGGTCCCTTTCTACAGGGAATTCATCTCAAATTGAATAATAAAGGCTTTCTTATAACAAAAATTATTAATTATTTTAAGGTCTGCAAACGTCATTTTTGACGTAAAATATTAAATATCTCAAAAAGGCTAAAGCTAGGTATAGGACATTATACATAATGTATGTCTAAAATTTCTGATAGAGTCTAAAAATGAAATAATATATAGGGTGTCCCATTTAAAATTAAAAGGTATACAACTTCCGGGGTAACCGAAAGTGCCGCCATCTTGAAAATATTTTAGTCGAGTTCCCCCATCGACATTGGTATACTGCCAAATATTAAAAATATTCCATTGTGTACTTTTAAGAAATCGATCGCGTATATATATACATATATATATATATATATATATATATATATATATATATATATATATATATATATATATACAGGGTTTTCAAAGTTAAGTCTGCACTATTGCTAACTTTCTTATTAATGGAACTACGAAGTCGGTTAAATTAGCAAAGTAGTGTGTATTTTACGCTGATTACGATGGTGGAAAAAGAAAACAATTGAAAATCGCATTCTCGAAAAATCGACTAAAACATACTTTTTCTACTGGAAGACCCTGTATACAATATTCTCAGTCGATAGAGAATTAAATTCTGAGCAAAAGTTGTCATATGCATTTCTATCCTACAATAAAAATTAAGGGAGATTTTGCCGATTTTTGAATTTCATCAAATACGCTTGATTCAAAAGTGATTGTTTATTTTCATTCAGAAATTTTTGGTAATAGATGATTAGCTACGAATGGTCCTATTGTATAAAAGACGTTATACAAATATCGAACTCAAGTAACGATTATTCATATTATTAACAGTATTGATGCTAGAACTATTTTGAAGGCCACAAGACGTGTTTATAAGCACGTAGAAAAATGTATGGAACAAAGAGGAGACCTTTTCCAGCATTTAATTTAAGACCTGTCAATTATTTATTATTTAGAGCGTGTTGAAATTCATAAAATAAAGGATTACTTTCGAATCATAGCCTACATGATGAAATTAAAAATCGCCAAAATCTCACTTATTTTTACTGTAAGATAGAAATCCATATGATCACTTTGCTCAGAATTTAATTTCTATGGACTGGGAATATTGTATGCAGGTTGTTCCATTAGTTGATTACGTCGGTTTTTCGAGTTATATTATATATATATATATATATATATATATATATATATATATATATATATATATATATATATATATATATATATATATATATATATATATATATATATATATATATATATATATATATATATCGTGTATGAAGAACTTGAAAGACAAGCTTAATCAATATTTAAAGAAATCGCCAAACAAAACAATTAACCCACTAAGATTGATTAAAAGTTACAAATATTGTTCAAATTACCTCTTATCATAAACCATGCACGTGTTGCATTCAGAATCTGAAGTGGGAGAATTAATCCAAACACCCTTTCTACATTTTATTCTTCCTACGCTATGCATGAACATTTATAAATTTTATTTTTCAAATCTCCTCATCTAATAGATTTAAATCACGTGAACAAGCTGTACGTTTTATGCGCCCATGCGCGCCCATTCAGCTATTAGGGAAAACATCATTTATGTAATTCTGAGCAACTAACGCATTACAAACCGGGACATCATCTTATTGAAAGTTCACGATTCGTCTCTCTAGAGAAATGCAATCAAGAAATTCTTCCAAATTGTATCTATCAAATGTGTAGGTGCCTCTAAAAATACACGTACTAAACGATGTGCATAACACATTAAACGGGTTTTCTTTGCCCGATATTAGTGATTTTTGGCTATTTAAACATTTTTTTTGTTTATTGATAACTTTACAATCTGTCATTTTTCTGACCGCAGTAATTGTTTTATTTTATAATTAAGATAAACGAAACATGCTGAGAATATTCCATTGAATATTCTCTTATATAAACAGTATAATTTGGATTTAGTATATAAACAAGAATAACACGAACAATTGACAAAGCTTCCTATTTCAGATGAAACGGGTTGGCAGATCTTTTATATTATATCTTTTGAGCCTAGGTTCTTCTTCATCACTATCCATAAGGTTTTCCACGAGTGTATTTGGATGAGCACTAAGCCTTTCGCGGTAATGAACACTGCACTGTTGTATTTCTTCGGTAATGGTTCTAATACCTTGCTCCCGACGTATTAGTTCATTCGGGACATATCAAGGTGTCGCCCCAAAATTACAAGGCTGTATGTTACATTTTTTTCAAAACTGAGATATTGGTACAACAAGGTTGTATGTACCATAAGATTCGTTTAGCTGTTAAAAACTAGATGCCAGCACCAATATTAAGCTCAGAAAAGAAAGTATTACAAAGGTGTATGTTTTGAAATTTGGTAGTTGGTATAACAGGGTTCTATGTATAACACACAACCTTGTTATAGGCCAAGTTTTATAATATTGTAGTGTTACATAGTTGCAAGTTGTTACATACAACTACGTAAAACTTTAGTAAACTTTTAATTTGAGGTTAATTTGGTTTGTTGCGAGTGCACGCTTTTAGTGAAAATTTTTAAAACAATGGATAAAGAAAGTGATGATAACATTAGTGATAATGATTTCTGGGATGGGTACGACTCAGATAAAGACAAATATATGTACCGGTCAAAAAATCACAAACCAGGTAAGTTTTTAAATTAGTGAGAGGTTATAAAAACAAATTGGGGTTTTTTTCAGTTGTAATTTTCTTAACAAGTGTTTGTTGTATTTCTAGATTTCAAATCATCAACGACATACAAATTTCCCCAGTTGCTGGACCATCATCCGATGTTCAGGAGTATTATTCTACAGACAACGACAGTAATTTCACAGATGAAGTTAATATTGTGCAAGATTCTCCTAAGATAGTTAAAGCCATTACTAATAACATAGAGACTGATGAGCAATCATCACCGATTACAGGACAACAAGTGAAAGTTGAAACAAAATCAGGGACCAAAAAAAGAGATGTTTCTCAGTGGAAAAGCGTTATTCGCAAGAAAAATTATGATAGAGGTCTAGAAAACGTATTTGTCCGAAAGAAAGTTGTACCTGCGAAAAAATTAACTATTAAGAAAGACTGTACAAATAAGTGTGTTTACGAGTGCAGCAAGAAAATCAGTGACGATGAAAGGCAAACCATTTTTGCACACTATTATAGCCTTTCTTCTAAAGAAAAGTGGCTATTTTTACTTTCGACAACCGATATGTATAAACTAGAAAGACGGTGCAACAACAAAAGTGAAAATAATTCTAAGAGGGTTATGTTTTATAAATACTTCTTTAAAATTCACTCTGACAAAATTCAAATATGCAAAGTATATTACTGCAGTATTTTATGTATTAGCCAAAAACCCATTTACACGGCGCATAGCAAGAAAACATCGAGCAAAACACCCCAAGAATCCACTCAAGGCAAGCACAGAAAGCGCTTCACATCAGAAGAAGGGGTGCAGTTAGTAAAATTGCACATTGAGTCTTTTCCCCGAGTTGACTCACATTACTGCAGGGGAAACTCTAGCAGGCAATATTTAGAACCAGAATTATCAATAACGAAGATGTATCAGTTTTACACTGATTTTATGAAATAAAATGATAAAACTCCGGTTAAATTCTGCATTTACCGTAATATTTTTTGCAAAGACTACAACCTACACTTCCATAAACCTCGTAAAGACCGTTGTGACGTATGTGAGGAAGTTAAGCTTAAACAAAAAGAAGAATTAATTCAACAGTATGAAATACACTCATAGGAAAAAGAAAAATGCGACAAGAACGAAATAAAGATAGTGAACAAAAAGTTCCTGTACTGTGCTTTGATTTAGAAAACGTTCTAATATGCCCAAACGCCGAAATTAAGAATTTTTTACAAAAGTAAGTTGAACGTATATAACTGCTCATCTGTCAATTTCAAAGAAAATATACTGTGCTATTTGGTCAGAAAATGTAGAAGGGCGATCTGGAAATGATATTTCCAGTGCAGTTCACAGAATTTTAAAGCAAGTTCTCGTTGATCACCCTGAATTAAAGGAACTAATTTTATGGAGTGACAGTTGCGTGGCGCAAAACAGGAACAGCCTCATGAGTTATGCCGTAGCTCATATAATTCAAACACATCAGCAGCTAGAAAAAGTGACAGTGAAGTTTTCTGTTCCGGGTCACTCAAGTATTCAGGAAGTAGATTCAGTACATAGCTGCATTGAAAAATCGTTGAAAAAGATGGAATACTTCTCGCCACTATCAGTTCTGCAGTGTTTGCTGAAAGTAAGCATACGTAGTCCTTATAAAGTAATGCAGTAACACAAATCAGATTTTTTAGACTTCCAAACATGTGCACGGAACTTAAATTATGCTCAAATACCTTATTCCAAGGTATGTATGTTAGAATTTACTAAATGTATGTGGATAGTCATGTACAAAACTTCTTTTGGACAAGAAGATTTCGTTACCATAAATACTCGACCATCTTTACGGAAAACTTTGATTAATGAGAGACCTGAGCAACTTCCATAGCCAAAGACAATAAATTTGAAACCAAGTATCCTGAGGTGGACGCCAGAGACTGATACAAGCTATTATGAAACTATACTACCCCTAGTAGATAAAAATAAAGAGCCCCTGTGGTAAAGACGAAAAGAGTTAAATCACACGTTTAAAATCTAGGATATCCGATTTCCTTTTTTCATATTATGTTTAGTTTTCTGTTGCGTTGCAAACACTGAATACTGTTCCTTTAATTAATCATAATTCTATGTTACCTTTTTAATACTTTTAAATTAAGTTAAGAATGTGAAAGTTGTATGTTCAAACTAAAAAAATGATAATATGCGTAATTGTGTTTTATTGAAAAAATTTCAGAGCGCATACTGTTCTATGATGCTATTGACGTGAACTGTTGATAGTAGCTTCAAAACTTTCATTAAGGTGCGTGTTTTCTATGCAGATCAATTTTCAAAGTCTCATTTCTCAAATTTAGGGTAAAGTAACTTAGAACCTTGTAATTTTGGGCCGACGAACTAGTGATCGCAGTACTTTTGCCTGGAAGGGTTTTAATATTTCGATGTTAGACTTGCTTACAGTACCCCATAACTGGATTCCATAAGTCCATATTGGCTTTATAATACTTTTGTGGAGTAATATCTTATTGTCTAGGATTAACTGCGAACGGCGCCGTAATAGCCAGTACATCTTTTGGAATTTTGTAAAGATGTGTTTCTTCCACGTCAATCTTCTGTCCAAGTATAACCCTAAATATTTATCGATGTCCTGCGGTATCTGTTGGTTATTCAATACTACGGCAGGGCAAGTAACTCTTCTTGCTGTGAAAGTTACTTGGACCGACTTGGTTTTGTTAATATGTATACGACACTTATTAAACTATAACTCTAGGACATTTAAATGTGCTTGTAGAGAATTAGATCCTATAGTTGGATCCATATGTGAAGAGAGTATCGCTGTGTCATCAGCAAACGTCGATAGCGTAGTTCTTGGTGTAGTGGGTAGATCAGCAGTGAAAATAAAATATAAAATCGGTCCTAGTACACTCCCTTGGGGAACTCCAGCATTAACAGGAAATAAGGAGATTTGAGAATCTCCATACTTGACGAGAAAGTGCCGATCGGTTAGGTAGGATTTCATGATTTCATAAAGATCACGGGGTAGGATATTTTTGAGTTTAAACAGTAACTCTTGATGCCAAACTTTGGTAAAGGCTTGTATGATATCTAAAAATACTGCTGAACAATATTTTCTTTCTTGAAAGTCTTTTAGTATTCGGTTTGTAACTCTATGAACTCGTTCAATAGTGGCATGCTGTTTTCAAAAGCCAAACTGGTGGTTGGGTATAACGTGTTTCTCCGTAAGTATTGGTGTTATTTTGTGCAGCAGCTGCTTTTCAAGAACCTTGGACAATATGGGCAAAAGGCTGATTAGTCTAAAGGATGTCAGTTCATCATTTGGTTTACCAGGTTTAGGGATCGTTATAATTGTAGCAACCTTCCACGGTTACGTGAAGTATCTTAATCCTAAGACAGCATTAAAGAGATAAGTGATGTAAATAATGCCTTTTTCCGGTAGTTCTTTAAGAACTCGGCCTGTGTTTAAATCATAACCTGGCACTTTGTGTGGATTTAATTCCGTCATGATTATAGTCTTAACTTCATTTACTTTAAACTGTATCACAGGTAGGAACATTTGGAATGGCCACTCATAAATTGTATCTTCTCCATCTCTTGTTATTTTAGAGTCGAAGGGAGTAAATACACTGGTTAAGTGTCTCGCAAAAGCTTCAGCCTTTTCTTGATTACTTCTATCCCAGGTGTTAGCATCAAAACGAAGAGGTGGTATGTGTTATGGTTGTTTTAACTTTTTTGTTGCTCTCCAAATCGAGTAGTCAGTAGCATCCATGGGTGTCAACCGTGTTAATTAGTTTTGTACTTGTTGATTTTTGAAATTAGTAAATAGATTTTTAAATTCTGTTGCATTGAGCATTATTCTGTCTTCCGGGTGTCTACCATCTTCTGCGTTGTCTGCGCTTTTCTGATATTTTCTTCTTAATAGCTATGGGACAATATTCATTTGTACTAGTTTGCTGTTTGTTTGGTGACGCCTGCCAAACTGCTTCTTGTACAACTTGATTTAGATTTATGCCCTTTATAATACAGAAGTCTAGCAAATCTGGGATTTTTCTCATATCCGAAGGCCAGTTGGTACGTTCAACAATTGACAAATAATGAAGTGCGTTATTGTTTATTGCTTTTAGCAATTCTCTGCCTTTAGTTGTGATTAATCGTGATCCCCACTGCACGTGCTTTGCCACCTGCTATAAATCTATTTCCCCGTGTTTGAAAATAGTTTTCGTATTGTCGTTTATTGTTATACCTAGGTGGGCAACAAACTGCTGATTCGTTCAGTGTTCCCTGCCAATCTTCTATAGTGATTAACTGATGATGGTAGATTGAAGATGCTGTGGATTGTATTTAGGAAGTTCATAATGCTTAATAGTATTTTTGACTACGATCGCTGTACCAGCATGCAGGGTGCTGCGTAGCGTAAGTGGTATAATTTGAGATTCTTAAATAGGTTCTATTTGCATAATGTGACTCATAAATTAACATTATGTCATTACACTGCTTGTAAGGAATGTTATCAATTCGTTTTTGTGGTTGCCACCCCATTGGCATTCCATACATTTATTTTAAGATGATGAGCCATTATTTTTACTTGAGACAAGTGTAGTTACGAGATTTAGCATAGTTCCCATTTGTTGCATTAAGGTTTTAGCATGTTTTTTAGTTCAACCATATCGTTTGATTGAATGAATCACTGGTGTCAATCCCAGCCTAATTAAAAATCACTAAAATGTGAATCATTTTACTGACTATTTTAATGTATTTTAATTGCGATTTCAGAGTTTTAAGTACCGATTAACAGAATTACTTTGTTACAAGTACGCGTCCAAAACAAAGAGTTTCTTTAAACATATGTTTCATGCTTTGCATGTGTCATAATCGCCACATTCAGATATCGCCTATATGACGTAGGTGGAAGGCATGTATAGCCGATGCTGCCCGGTACAATACTACCACATTTATCATGGACTCCTTAATATTGACGAGCTCTAAAACAGACTCCAGGTGAGTAGGGCGAGACGCCCACAGTCTCACATCGATTCATCGCTCTATCCCAAGGATTCTGGGGGGATAAAAATTCGTCAACGCAAAATCAAAACGAAGAAGAGCAAGATCTGCCGGGAATAAAATCCTGCCTCACTCGGATGCCCGGGAGGACAGGACCCAATCAACGTCGGTCATCGAAGGTACCAACATTCGAATACATTACTGTAACATACGTGGTATCAGATCAAGTCCTAATGCTGTTCTCCTACACCTTGAACAAGTGCAACCGAACATTCTGTTTCTATCACAAGCACAAGTCTCCCCTGGAAGCACTAATTCGCCTGACCTGCAATTTCCCAGATACAACCGCCACTATAACTCTCGCTAAAGGCGGAGTATTTGCGTATACCAAGGACAACGTAGGTTGTAACAGGATGTCCACTTTAGAAAACAACAAATTTGACGTGATTTGGTCTAAACGTTCTGGGTTCCAATTTGTGAAATTCTACTGTTGCTTGTATAGGTCTCCCATTGATAATAACTTCCAAGATCTTTTTGATTACCTTAGCCTGAAAATAGACTACCTCTTATCACAGTTTCCATCTTGAGATATCTCAATTCTAGGAGATTTTAATGTCCACAACTCCAATTGGTTTCAGTTTTTATCTACTACTAATCCTGCAGGTCATAATGCAGAAGCATTTACTGTATCCGGTGATCTCACACAAATGATTTTCGAACCCACCAGAATCCCTGACAACCCTAACCATAGTACACATCTGCTGAACATGTTCCTTACAACTAACCCACTTGTCTATAAAACAAGAGTCCTTTCCCCACTTGGTCAATAAGGCTACTGCCTAATTGAAATAACTTCATGTGTACCCAATCCCTCTGTTACTCGAAAAACAGGTAGAAATATGTGGTGTTTTAAATCAGCTAACTGGAGCGAACTGCGAGACTTTTTTGCAACCTTCCTCTGGCGTGAGTATTGCTTTAAACGGTTCTCCTCTTCAAACACTGCACTGCACTGAAGTTATCTTGGTGTGTATGGAGTTATACATTCCAAAAAAACATAATCGTGTAGGTTATTGTCGTTCCCAACCATGGTTTAATAGATCTTGCACTGATGCATTATCGAAAAGCATAAACTCTATACCAAATGGAAATTAAATAAATCTGTCGTAAATCACGCCGCCTATATTAGCGCAAGGAATAGTTGCAGAAGCGTCATCACCAAGGCCAAAAAGATGTTTGAAGAACGTAACTGCAAAGAATTAGTCCTTTCAGTAGTCGTAAATTTTGGTCATTAGCTAAAGCCGTCAGTAAAACTTCTTCCTTTCGTCCCATGACGTCTCGTGTCGCTACGAAACCAATCCACTTTCGATTCAAGCTCCTAGAATCAAGTATCAATAATCTTGACTTATACAAGGCGACTGGCCCTGTCGGTATACCAGCTATCGTCCTTAAAGATGCTACCCGAGCTAATACCTGTATTGTCCAAACCCTTTTCGATCTCCATGTCATCTGGAGAGCTTCCCTTATCATGAAGTTGTCAAATGTCCAACCTATTCCTAAAAAGGACGATAAAACCGATCCCACAAACTATCGACCAATAGCTATCACTTTCATTACTATCATGGAAAAAGTCATCAACCACCAATTACTTTCGTTCCACAACTCCAATAAACTCCTCCACGACCATCAGTATGGGTTCAGACAGAGTCGTTCAACAGGTGATCGTCTTGATACGTCACCCAACTTTGGAATAACACATTAGTAAGGTCCGGTGAAACAGTCGTAGTAGCTTTAGATATATCAAAGACTTTTGACCAGGTTTGGCACAAGTACCTACTTGTCAAGTTCACCTCGATCGGCTTATCCGATGCGCTCATCAATTGGATCTTCAGCTTTCTAGACAAACGACGTATAAGTGTTATCGCCGATGGCTTCTTTTCGAAAGAAACTACTATTAACGCGGACGTACCCCAAGGATCAGTGACAGCTCCCACACTTTTCCTGCTATATATAAATGACTTCATTTCGTCAACAACTAACCCGATCCCACAACAATAAGTCTAGTCAGGACGTTAAAGTGAAAATGGCAGTCTCAATCAACAGTGACTTAGAACGTATCCTTGAATGGGGAAGGAATAATCTACTCACGTTCCACGCCGACAAAACCCAGTGTTGCGTTGTGTCCGCCAAGAAAGACCGACCATTTCCTGCTGTAAGTATGATAGACTAGATCTCAAGTTTTCAAACTCTATTTCTATGTTAGGGATGTCCCTATCATCAAACCTTTCATGAGTTGACCGCCTTTGTCAGACAGCAAAACAGCTGCCCGTAAACTGGGCTTTCTATACAGATCTAAACTGTACTTCACGTCGCATTTCTTTTACTGTATAATTCTCAAATTCGACCTCATCTGGAATACAATTCCCATCTCTGGGTCAGTGCTCTCCAATACACCCTTGATATGGTAAACAGCATCCAAAAAAGAGAAACTTATAAATGACCCATCTCTAACTTCTGACCTACAGTTTCTTGAGTATAGAACAGTTTCAGTTCTTTCCTTGTTCTATTGCTATTACAATGGCAAGTATGCCTCCGAAATACACTTCTTAATACCTTCGAAGGCCATCTTCCTTGGGAATACTCGGTTTGCCCATTCACACCATAAGTACGCACTCAAAATTCAATCTTGTCACACAAAACGGGCGTAATTTACATTTTTCCGCACTGCGACCAAATTGTGGAATGCACTACCCAGTTCCTATTTTCCTCCAAACTTTGATTTAAGCAAATTTAAGGTAGTCGTTCATGAACATTTCTCGGCAACCTAACAATATCCCTAACCCCTTCCCATTGTTCCTGAGTGCTTTGGCAAATTACGCAAATCTTGGCTTGCTTAGGAATTCTATTAGTAAAAAAAATGACACCTTAAAGAAAAAAAAATGTGTTAACCAAAAACATCAATTTAAGTAAGTTTATACCATAGTCCAGTTTCTCGTAAATAACTTTCAGTCGTTTCGATGTATATCAAGTGCCTAATTCTTTTGTTTACACAAGAGATCTTTAATTGTAATGAAATGTTATAGGAAACCGAAGATGAAATATTTAAAAAAGCTTACCACTATATGCAAAGCAACCCAGATGTAATGGTTCAATATTTTGAAGAAGGTGTTACAAGAGTTGAGAAAAACAATGAAAATTATGCTTTTTTTATGGAATCCGCCAGTATCAAATACGTTACGCAACGTCGCTGTAATTTAACAGCAGTAGGAAAGCGTTTAGATGAAAAATATTATGCAATAGCTCTAAAGAAAGGTTGAACAACGAAACTAAGTACAATTTAATATGATGTTAGTTTTTTAGGCTCTCCTTATAGATATCAATTAAGTGCAGCGATTGTGAAATTGAAACAGTCAGGAATAGTAGATGAATTGGAACGAAAATGGTGGGAACGTGAACACATTGCCGAACCTTGTTTGGTAAATAGATAAAAAAGAGAATTGATCTAAGTTATTGGAAGTAAATTATTAGTACACACGCACAATAGCGCACACTCACATGCACTTACGCTCACCTGTATGCACACGTGCACACACACGTTCACGCACTCGCACACGCACACGTACACGCACACATACAAATATATGTACATACGCAGGCACACATGCGCACATTCACACGCACACTCGCACTCTCACACACGTACACACGCACATACGCACACGTACGTACATACATGCACGCACGCACATACAGACACGCACATACGCCTACACGCGCACCTGCACACGCGCGTGTTTTGCCACGCTCTTAATATTTCCTTTTTGATGTTTTCACATTGTTATAAAATCCGTATGTTACGTCATGTAGAACACGATTGATCAATTTTTTATGTAAACCATTTTTTACTGTATTTATTATTAAAATACTACATATTAATATTTTATTTTTATGCGACAGAAAAAAGCAGAAGTGAATGCTGCTCCTCCACTAAACTTCAAGCACGTGTCTGGAATTATTTGGATTACACTAGGAGGAGTTTTGGCATCGTGTATTTTGGTGGTTTTAGAATTACTATTAAAAATTTCAAAATTATATGCAAAAGAAGAACGACTTCCCGCTCTCAAAGAAGAAATCAATTTTTACTTTAACTTTGATAAGATGAGAAGAGCTGTTAAACTAAAATAAGTTTAAGTTAAATTTATTATTTAATGTAACTATGCACTAGTTTAAAACAACATTTAAATAGCTTTTGTATATTTACAATTATGTACTTAATATTATTTGAGAGAACTAGAAGCAAAATAAAAATACGGTATTGCCAAAAAATCCTGTCACTGTACGTTATAAAAATATAGCCATTATGAAATAAAATTTAGTAAGTGATTAATCTATTGCGAAAAGTATTACCTACAAAAATAACTAAGACCTTTACAAAACAAATCAAACTACATTAAAGCACCACACCAAATGCTCTGACATTCAAACTTTAAGAGAGTCAAACTGTTTGAGGCTTCCTGGTTTTAATTACAATAATGGGTTCCCAATGTGGATTCATTTATATGTATGTATGACTGAATTGAGGATGGGTGCGATAGGGCCGGACTGGAAGAGATAGCGTAAGCGTACTGAGATGGAACTTGGTGCTGAAACGTTTTCTTAAATAGTCTACTGGAACATGTGAAATTACGAAAGAAAAGTTAAGTATTAGTGGAGAAATATTATATGTCTAGAATATATATATATATATATATATATATATATATATATATATATATATATATATATATATTGTGATGTTTATTTTTAATTTATTTTGAATTATTGTAATTTGTAATGTAAAAGAAATAAGCACAAATACATTAGAAGACTGTTATGTATTTTATTAAAACTTCAGCACGATGTGCCCTCATAATATTATTATAACAAATGCTGCTATTTTTATTTAAATAAATTGCCTCGGCTAGCATTCTCTGGGGATAGGGATAAATATAGCTCATGGCTAAAATCATATAATCATAAGTAGAGCTCTTAACCAAAATAAATTCAATTGTGAATTTTAACAATTATGGAATGATATTCTATTTTATTATTTATTGAAAACACCATGGATCAATTCAATTATATCGCGTTGAGAGCATGCGAATTTGAATTTGTATTTATATGTTCATGACTAAACCACATTAAGAATAATATATTTTTGGTAAGTATCCTTTCCTTTTTATAACAATAATAACTCAACATAAATTCAATACATGATTTTGTTATTTCGAGACCAGCATGCAATTTACTAATATCCCTTACACGAATGCACATAAATAATACACAATGATTAACAACATAACCTCAAATAAGTACAAAGAATTCATAGACTCACGTTTACTTGTCCCTTGTCTTTAGCTGCACCATAATACAATGATGATAAACCAATGTCCATATCAGCTGTGGTTTGAATTCCATACATTTATTTTCCATTGCCGGAAATCCATCAGCATAATAATTTCTAATATCCATATCAGAAATTAAGTCCAATTCCAATATATGCTCCAACGAAGGAAGATCAACAGCACTAGCGATTATGTTCGTTATGCTGCTTAAATAACTTAGTCCCACGGTGGAAATTCTGAAGCGATTGGTATGCGGGTTAAATATTTTCGTAAAACACTTTATTTTAAGCACTTTTATATTAATTTTAATTTTGACAAATTTAATAATTTTTGTTTTAGGTTGCTGTTTCGAATTTTTATTTTCTTGCACTATTTCATAATTTTTATTTCTATTCATAATAAAGCATGGATAATTTGCATAAAATAATTTTAATTTAAAACGAAAATACATTACGAACACTGGTATAACGACAACTCGTTATCCAAAAACATATTACCGGAACTTAAATTACGATAACCAAACTTATTTACAAAATATTTGAATTTCAATTGTTCGGTATTATGAAATTTAAGAGGTTATACGAACCAGTTGTACGATTGAACATTTTTATACATGCACACTACATAAACATGTTCTTACTTTAAGAAATAACAGGAAAAGGCAAAGATTTGTTTTTTCACTTGCTTATATAGCCTCTGAAAATTTCTAAATTACCTTAGTAATATTGTCAATGCAAAATAATATTACTACAATTCTATTGGCTAAGCACTTTTCTGACATTTGCACAACCTTAATTTTACACATAACTTCTTTATATATGTTCAGATCTTAAATTAAAAACATTTTTGGATCCTACACAATTTTTCCTTTTTTTAGATACCCCTTTTGCTATGCTTTGTTCCAATATTTACAATTTAACTATTTCACAACATTTTTATGTTCTAATTTTCACAGAAAAATTAAGACCAGAAATAGATTCTATGGGTCAAACTACATAAGAATAACACAGTCTCAAACACTTTTGTGGTTTATTAAGAAAAATTCCATCCCACATTTTAAATTAAAATTTCCTAACCTGGTTTTTCTCAACTTTATGTTTAAATTACATATAAAAATGTTAATTTTAAATTGGAACATTTTCCAAACACTTCATTATGTAAGTTTCTAATATAATGTTTCTTTACATTCACTTTTAAAGTTTGTAAGCTCTATGAATCCTCTGAATTCTGTTTAAGTTTCATACACTTTACCACAATTACGTTGATGTAAACAATTTTACTTTTATATTTGTTTTAGAATAGAAGTATAATATACTGCTACACTGGAATATACTTATACAAATGGATTTACATGTATTGCGTAGAAGAAAACTATATATAATTCAACTTCGGAGTTGCTCGGAAAGTAATATAATGACAATTCTCATTGTTCAGCCATGTTCATACTTTTATATTTATGAAAATGAATTTAATTAGCTAACAACATGCAATATAATCACTCTTGTACATAGTTTATATATATATATATATATATATATATATATATATATATTTTAACTTAAGCAGCATGTGCTTGACATATATGATTATTTAAATCCATCGAACTCTATGTGTACATCAATTTTTAACTTGAACTTATATATACTTTAACACCTTATTATAAATCATCTCAAATATATATATATATATATATATATATATATATATATATATATATATATATATATATTGGGATGTAATGTATGATACAGAATTTTAGAATGAATGATACTATATATAAAAGAATTGTGATTAATAAATAAATATTGCCTCTACTAGCAACTCAGGGGACAGGGTTCAAGGAATTACTTTTGTGATGATATTAAATTAAACATTCACATTAAAATTTTTATAAGATAACTCAATTACAATCTTTTAATTAAATTTTACTTAAACTTAAATTATTTTCTTCAAACCCCTCGGATATTTGTTTGTAAATAATGATGTTAAATATGTGCATTGTGTGTTCCATGGCTGATCAACAA
Source organism: Vesta saturnalis (assembly GCA_036346205.1). Taxonomy (NCBI): domain Eukaryota; kingdom Metazoa; phylum Arthropoda; class Insecta; order Coleoptera; family Lampyridae; genus Vesta; species Vesta saturnalis. Next base: position 605,705 of record JARFJB010002156.1, on the reverse strand, counting down.
AACAAATTACTGTTACTGTAAGTATAATTTAATTTTTTTTTTAACTGAAGTAATATTATTATATACTTAATGATTCGCGTTTGTATTCGCTGACTGGTATCTAATTTGTTCAAATTCTTTACACATGTAAACATCGATTATACGCATAATTCAAACACATAACCTAGATTACTAATATGAGTTCATATAACTTACAGCGTTATTAATCTTTAATCAGCTGTATTGTCGATCCCACGGAGTATGCTGGCACAACAGTGATTGCTATCGACCATAAGCTTCTTTAGGTACGTTACTTATTAACTTTTTCCATAAGCACTTTATTTTAATATTGCATAATTTTAATGCAGTAATGATCTTCATACAATTTTATTTATTGACTTTTTTCATAACACTTTATTTTAGTATTGTATAATTTTAAATACAATAATTATCTGCATTCAATTTTAATTTATTAAAACTTTTCTAATTTCTATGAAATTAAAAAGCTCAATTTTTGTCTTTAATTAATATTGTTTATATTAAAAAAAATAACAATATTTCATAATTCATTAGAGATGTCAATTTAACAATTCACTTATTATTAATTACTCTAACCTCACTTTTGTTTCAGTAGTTTAACTTTTTGCGAATATGTTTTGTTTTTATATGAATTAGGTTATGAAATTTTATTACATGTTCTAAACAAATAATAACATGCTTTCGCCTTCAAGATTGATATATATTAATATATTAATAATTCAAATTTAGTATCATTTTTTTCTAAAACACAAATTTTGATTGGACCTTATACACCATACAAACACACCTGAACTTAATTCTGATTGGTTGATCATATTTCTGTAATTTACAATTTATTAATCTTTAAAATATCATTATTATACAAAGATACATCTTAAAAATGTTATAAGCATTAAATTCTACATAACATTTTCTTTAAAATGCTACATGCCATTTGTCCTATTTCGCTTTTAAACTGCTTTGCTACGATAATTATACTATTTATGCATTTTCACATACAGAAATTTACTTATATCTAATTTATTCTAACCTCCACAGGAAAACTATGGTCATATTTGGATTCTCTGAGCCGAAAAACATAAAGTCACACTAACTTTAACTTCAACAAAGTCAACAATGTAAAATATTAACTCACAATCGGAGTTCAAAATGTCAATAACCTATCTTCTCAACACATTTAGTTAATTTGCACCCACAATGTTAATTTAAGTGGCTACACTTCCTCTTAGCACAATTGTAAGTTACTTTTACACTAATTTTTCAGTATTATTCTTCATAATTTCATAAATTATATGAATCTTTCTAATATTGTCTTTATCGTTAACTTTAATCATACAATTTATTTCATTGGCATGTTATCTATTACATACTATTTGCTTTTATTTTAGAAACTGAAGCAGATTATCCTACCAGAACAGGCTTTACCTTTTTCAAATGGATATGATGAACAATATTAAAGAAAATACACAATTTATATCTTCCGAAGGTGATCGGAAACTATTAATGTGAAAATTCTCTTACAACCATGATTAAAATGGAATAATTGTAAAACTTGAATCATTTAGCTCACTATGTGCTGTACAACTACATATGTACTCAGTTATATGTTATTATGTACTTATGTATCTTGCGATCTTACATATATGTTTATCTAATTTCATCACACTAACTCTAACCAGTCTAATCCTATTCTAATCTTTATTATGAACTTTATTTCTTTATAACCATCATATTTAACACTTATATATATATATATATATATATATATATATATATATATATATATATATATATATATATATATATATATACACACTAGCAGTACACGGTGCGCTTTGCTGCGCTCAAATGTATACATATCCTTCCTCTTCCTCACCCTTTTTAAATCTTTAAATTTGCAATAAAAAATATTGACCGTCACTTATCGAGATAAAAACTATCCTACTTTTAAGTGTGACCAAACAATACAAATTTACAAAATTCCATCTAAATATTTTCAGCCGAGATTTACTTTGCAAGTAAATGTGGCTTTGATAATGTTGTACATATTCATACTGTAGCGTCCCCCAGGTACCCTATCTTGAAAAGCGTAATTTGAACTTATTTGCAATAATGCAAATTCAAGAACAAAGCAATCGCTAAGTTTGACTTTTCGGGTAATAATTAAAACATTAGCATTTATTTACAAGTCTGATATTTAATTACTCGCAAACCTCAAATCTGATCAACCGAAGTGGCCGTCTAGTGTTAGGTACGTTGTGCTATCTAAATGAGATAGTCTGGATAGGTACGCGTTGCATCATGAGGGGCGGGTAAAAAAAATGAAACTACTCAAATTAAAATCAACGAACTTTACGCAGCGACGGTGCAGCCCGTTAATCTGCTATTGTGGGAAAGAACCACCAATAAAACCCACTTTATTCATAAATCAGCAGTTGCACAAGTACATTAAGAAATCAAATAACACATAAAAAACAACGCCATTAAATCAGGTTAAAGTGCTTACAAAATTATACCATTAAGAGAAAATGAAAATAAAAAGTAGTTTAGTTACACCCACAATTGGGTCATAAATAATCAAAATAAAAATCATAATAAAAATCGTAACACCAAACAAATCATGCCGGCCTTTATGTAAATAAGCACATAAAATAATAAAGCAAATCACGATACAAATAAAATACAACAGTAAAATTGCACAGGTAATAAGGTAAATGCGAGGACCAAAGAAGACAGACAAGGAATTAAAAAAATTACTCAATTGTTTAGTGACAACTAAAGCACAAAATACGTAAGTCACATTCTAATAAAGCACATTCAAAAGAGAAATCAGCTCGCAGGCAAATAATTCAACTTCAACAAACTGAAATAAAACTCATTACAAGGGTACGTTATAAATAGATCACTAACATCGTGACCGATATATAAGTTTGAATGCGTTAGAAAAATGCCGTGCCTCTCTCTGTTCGGTTACACATTCACCTATGTAACAATAAAAATAAGATTCGAAGTGTTTAATGGTCTGGCTTGGGAGTGTGTACCAACGGGCAATTGCCTTTTGCAATTAATAACCCCGTCATACTATACCCATTCACCAGCCACCTCTACACGATTATAAATACAATCAACATCCAATAATGCTAATTCACCCGCGGAAGAGGGCACTGAACTGTCCTTTTATTTAGCAGATTTCAGCTTAATGAGTCCGCGTACGAATAAGATACCTTGGCAAGATAATGTTTGGTATTTAATATGTTATCTAAGCTGGTAAAATGACTTACTGCGAGCTTGCATTTATGTAAAAATACATAATTACACTAGAATAAATATTTGCTTAATTGATCACAGACAAAAATCGTTAATTAACGCGGTATAACCCCGAAAGAAAAGACAACTAGTGTTGGCGAATTCAAAAGAAAAATGTACACTCAAGAATTATTTTAAAGACAAACTGTTTACAATGAAGGTATGTAATTCACCCAAAAATCGATATGGCTCGATTGACAAGCTCACTGTAACTGCCCCCATTCGATTTCAAAACTAACTATATCTACTCCCCAAAAACCAACCTCGTCTTTCAAAAGTAATGAAAAAACAACAAACATTAATTTATGTTGGAAACGTTTCATAGTAATTCTTACACGACATCTTAATTTTAAAAATATACATTCGTCTATAGTAACGTTATATTTACGTGTCTCGAGTTTCCCAGTAACAAAGATATCTTTTAATCGCAGCCCGTCCCGCCACAATCAATCATTAGAGCAATGCCATTTTTACATCAAGGGCGTGCACAAGAAAAATTCCAATGATTTATTACGCACCTTCAGTAAATCATTTTTAGGCATGCACCTGCCACTCACCCCCTAACATGTGTTTACATACATATTAGTTACAAGCAATCCTACATTCCTTAGATAAAAATATATAAATAAAAATATTTTGAAAACATTAGTAAATTACGACGTATTATCAAGATATTAAAAATCCACAAATTATCTTTTCTATCGTGGTAACAAAGGCGATTTGACAAACGTTTATTACAATAATAAAATTTTCGCGATCCGCTACCTACAGAACGCCCCTTTGAAAGCTCGACGATGTCCGCTCGGAAACATTCGGAGTGTTTTGAACATCCTTCGCTTCGGATCGGGATCCTTCGCTACCGTCCGCTACGAACTTGAACCATTAGTACTAAAACAAAACTTACTTAGTAACCAGCTTAAGCAAACTAAACTCCTATTCGACAACATGCTCAAAAACAATTAGAGAATATGAATAAACAATACATGCAAAAAATAATATGAAAAAAAAATTTTTCTAAATAAAAACAAAAAAACACAACAAACAAAAAAAAGGGCATATACAATCAGACTTCTACTCATTTTTGGTCCACGCAAGGTACCTAGGACAGCCGTAGATATTCCTACGATTCGGGCCTATGATAAACTTCAGGTTAGTAATGTTATAATTCCCCTTGATAGAGTCCATCTCTTCATCCAACAAACGGTACACGTTCGGGTAGGGTTTGGCGATAATGCGAAAGGAGCCGGAATATAAGAGGAGAAACTTTGATATTTCTTTCCTGGAGGAGTCCGAAATATTACTTTCCTTCAGTAAAACGTAGTCGTGGATACCCAGTCTGTCACCTAGTAAGGTAAGTGGCAAACCGATCCCCGGGACGCGGAACATTTATAATATCACACGGGGGATAACCCGTGCTCAAATGGGGAACGATATTATATAGACATTCTATACCCATAATGTGGTTATCCCAATTAACATGCGGATTTCGACAGTAGACCCTAATCAACCTGCTTAGTTCTCTCATAACACATCAAAAAGTGACTCGAATTCCATGGCCTAGGGAACCATAGCATGGAAGATAATTTCTCGAGGTCAAATTTAACGCCCCTAGTAGTTATAATGCCCCAAACATTTTTCCTCGAGCAATCAAAAAAAAAATCGGTCTTCCTAACGTTTGTGGTCATATTGTCTTACTTAAATAGAACAAAAAGTTTCCTAAGATGTTGTACATGATCACAAAAAGATTCAGACACAACCAAAAGATCATCAACGTAATTGAATGTAAACTGGCTTAATTCGAACCCTAAAATCGCATCCCTAGCTCTCGAAAAAAAACAAGTTTCCCCCCGGTCGTTTCCTGAAGAGCGAGGAAGGGTCGCATTGGGGATCCAACATGGAGGAGGTACGCTAAAAGAAGGCAACGGTGCCGGTAACTCGCTATCAAAATTGACAGCCTGTACTCGCGGAACATCATATCTCTGTTTCTTTGTTTCAATGCCCGATAACCGTTCTAAAAGGAAAGAGCTCCATTCAAGCTCCGGTCTGAACAGGCTCCCATAATGACTGGGTAGCAATGGTATATTGACGCATCATACAAAATAACTCCCTCGGAGATGAGAGGAGCAAAAAGACGATAGTAACTAATTTGTTTCAGGAAATATTCGGCTAGCGACAACCTTCCTTCTGGGTGATAACGCATGTTATAGAGTTGATTGCGTTCAATGACCTGTTTCTCGGGTGACCAAAAATACGCCAAAAAGCTTCTCTTAAACGAACCGTAATCCAGCCAATCGGCATCATTTATCAACGCCCAGCTTTGTGCATCGGCTTCTAGACAAGTTTTTGTTGCTCTCAAGTAATCATACCGCGACAAGTGATACAATTCAGCAAACTTCAAATCTACATAAGAAAACAACGGAGTGCAATTAGTGGTTACCGCGAAAAATTGGCCGCTCTAATTTTAAAGGGGACCTAGTTTTATTAGATAGCGCCAACAAAATATTGCGACATTCAGTACCTGAAAAGCTAACATCAGCATTTGACAAGATTGTTCACAATCAGAGAGTATTGCCATCTCCGTTCACTTTACACGAGGTAGAGGTAATAAAGCGTACAGAATTACTATTTCTAACACTAAGTGACTGACCATCACAAAAATCCGATGCATATGCTTTGTCCGCAGATAGGCTCGAACCCTGTGCACCATTTGGCCTCCGTTTCCGGGTGTAGTGACCAGCTTTTCGATGGTCCTCTGGTTACCGCGCTTTGTTCGAGGAGAGTCTCCAGCAATCTTCCTTGATTCCGTACGACCTCCTTTAGATCTTCTAGTTCGGCGTCCTTGGGGCTGCCATCTGCAGATCCCGTTACCGGGTAATGCCCATTCTTAACACCTTGGTGGCTGCCGTACATATCCACACCAAGAACTTCCGATTGTCCATACATTTTTTTCCATAAACAAACAAAAATTAGTATCATCTTAGTGACATGTACGCATCTTTAAAACTTCAATAATAGTATTAACCTGAAGGCAAGGTTTGCATATTTCATTAACCCATTGTCCGACAAGTATTACTGCTTCATTAAAATAGTACAATTGCAAATTTTTGCAAAAGAGGAATATATGTATGTATATATATATATATATATATATATATATATATATATATATATATATATATATATATATATATATATATATATATATCGCTCGTGATAACCTGCAAAATTTGACACTTAATGTCATTAGCATTGCAAGAAACAAAAAGAAGTTTTTAGGCTTCTATTAAAATCCAAAATACTGAGAATTCATTGCAAAGTGACAACCTTAAAAATTCACTAAAAATCAGAAATGTCGGTTGCATGTCTAAGAACTCATTATTTTCCTTAAGGCAATTGGCTTCAAAAAAAACAATGCCAAGCAAAAAAAATTGAAAAAGAAAACAAGAATTTGTATTATTCATCGTTAGTGTTCTTAATATATATATATATATATATATATATATATATATATATATATATATATATATTTGCGCTTGTACCTATGAGGCATTAAGCGGTTCGCCATAAATAAACATTCACCCTTCCCCAAAATATGTTACATAACCAGCATCAATTGTCAACAAACAAGCCTGGAAAAGTAATAATATTGTGATGTAATACGCTAAAATCTAAATACTGACTCCTGTTAGATAATACTACTGTCTAATCAAATATGGTAATTTAATAAATCAAGAATAATTGCAATTTGTAATTAATAAAATTTCTTAATCAGTAAAAAAAATTGTGCACAATTATTACACCAAAATATTTCTTTATATGTTTTTATTTGACTCATAAGGAAATTGTCCCCCCCCCCCCGCCCTTCATAACAGACGTGAATAACCCTTCATCCTCACAATGCATGTTTTTTCAAGAAAACAAAATTAATGTTTCAAAACATAAAAAAAAAACTACAGTGATTTGTCCAAATTTAAACAATTCTACCTCTCCTTTTTATAAATTTTTTTTTCCTTTTTAATTAAAAGTGCAAAAGTTACTGTAATAAAACTGACAAGTAAACACGCCCCTAATCAGGTTAAAGTGCGTACAAAATTATAACACAATAATAAAAAACACATATAGTCACACCCACAATTGGGACATAAATAATCAAAAAAAAAATCGTAATAAAAATCGTAACACCAAACATGTGGCCATTTTTAAAAACAAATCATGCCGGTATTTAAGTAAATAAGCACATAAAATAAAGTAAATTACGGTATATATAAAATACAAGAGTAAAATTGCACATGTAATAAGGTAAATGCGAGGACCAAAAAAAACAGACAAGAAATTAAAAAAATTACCCAATTGTTTAGTGACAACTAAAGCACAAAATACATAAGTCACATTGTAATAAAGCACATACAAAAGAGAAATCAGCTCGCAGGCAAATAGTTCAACTTCAACAAACTGAAATAAAACTCATTAAAACAAAGCCTTTCAAGGGTACGTTATAAATAGATCACTAACAACGTGACCGATATAAAAGTGTGAGTGCGTTAGAAAAATGCCGTACCTCTCCCTCTCCGGTTACACACTCACCTATGCAGTAAATAAAAACAATAAAAAGAAAATTCGAGGTGTTTAATGGTCTGGCTTGGGAGTGTGCACCAACGGGCAATTGCCTTTTAAAAATAATAACCCGCGGCATCCTATACCCATTTACCAGCCACCTCTACACAATTATAAATATATTCAACAACCAACAATGCTAATTCGCACAAATACCAACTGGAGAAGGCTCTGACCTGTCCTTTTATTTTAGCAGATTTCAGCCTAATGATTCCGCGTACGAATAAGATACCTTTGCAAGACAATGTTTGGTATTTAATATGTTATACTAGAATAAATATTCGCTTAACTGATCACAGACACAAATCGTTAACAGACGCGGTTTAACCCCGAAAGAAAAGACAACTTAGTGTTGGCGAATTCAAAAGAAAATGTACACGCAAGAGTTACTTTAAAGACAAACTGTTTACAATGAAGGTATTTAATTCTCCCAAAAATCGATCTGGCTCGATTGACAAGCTCACTGTAACTGCCTCCCTTCGATTTCAAAACTAACTATATCTACTCCCGTCTTTCAAAAGTAATAAAAAAACGAGAAACATTAATTTATGTTGGAAACGTTTCATAATAATTCTTACACGACATCTTAATTTTAGGAGTATGCATTCGTCTGTAACAATCTTATATTTACGTGTCTCGAGTTTCCCAGTAACGAAGATATCTTTCAATCGCGTCCCGTCCCGCCACAATCAATTATTAGAGCAATGACATTTTTACATCAAGGGGCGCACAAAAAAATTCCAATGATTTGTTACGCACCTTCAGTAAAGCATTTTTAAGCGTGCACCTGCCACTCACCCCCTAACATGTGTTTACATACATATTAGTTACAAACAATCCTAATTCCTTAGATAATAATATTTTGAAAACATTAATAAATTACGACGTATTATCAAGATATTAAAAATCCACTAATTATCTTTTCTATCGTGGTAACAATGGCGATTTGACAAACGTTTATTACAATAATAACATTTTCACGGTCCGCTACCTACAATGCACTAACACGGACTGATTCGTACAAAATGTAGCTGGTGATTGTATCTCAAACAATTATAAAGGATACAAACAGCAATAAAAATAAATTTATATATGTGTAACTTCACTAACATCAATAAGGGTTTATTTATTTGAATGGTTAGTTATTCTTTTTCCTTGTGTACCAGTAAGTATAACAATCGCTTTATTATCTCGGAACACACTTCCGAACTTACAAATAAAACAGGTTAGAGTTTGTTTAAAAATAGTGTGTGCAGAAGATGAATGATATCAGTTTGTGTGAAACAGTTGTTAATGTTTTCAATATGACGCCAATCTAATTCAGATTTCTTGATTCCTTAGATCCTGGTGTGACCAGCTCATCACTTTCTTATGCTTATGCCATGTTACATACACATGCTATTAGGAGCATGACTTTCATTAGAACATCAACTCGTAAAAGCAAAGTGCATCGTACCGACATAGCTCAGAGGTAGGGTCGCGGTTTTACGCAATCCGCAGAGAAGGCACTGATTACAACTCAACAAAGTCACAATCAGTAATAGAATGTCTTAAAGTCTGCGTAAGTCATGAATGCGAACTATTCACTCAAAATTTGACAAACTTGCACAATCTCCCGAACTCCTCACATCCAGTGCTCAAGTTATCGCCACACCTATTTTAATTTTTGGCTCAATCTGTAAAATTGACTGCAAATTTAATGTTAAAATTGAATCGCTAAACGCTCTCTCAATTTGCAATGTAAAATCATCCCCACTCAAATTTTCTCATTAAAATTTTGAATATAATTACTTACACTCCAGAAATTTAAGTTAAAATGCTAAAAAATAAAATAAAACTATACTGATAAATACTTTGGAAATTTCTGTTTAAATATCGAACCTCAAAAATTCATCATGAAAATAAAATTGATCTTCATTAAAAATCTCAACTTAATAGTCCAAATAACTTAAACATGTATCACTAATTTGGTTTAAAGTCTATAAAAATTTACGTTAAAACCAAAAAAGAAACTTTTATTATTCAAACTTAAAAAAATAATCACAACTTTTATTTAAAAAATCGTAAAACATTACTCAACCATTAATGGTTTTAAATCGGCGAAACTTGGACGTGTTCTAATTTTGAAGACTTGCTCTAACTTTGAACTCACAAGTAAACGCAATAATTCTTAAAGCAACCTATACTGAAATAAAATTAATATGCAACGATAAAATACAAAGGAATATAACTGTGCCGGCTTAAGGCACTAATCGCATAGTACAAGAAAAATGCCAAGGACATTTGCCAAAAATAATCAAACACGAAAAACCAGTTTCCGCAACAAAAGGTAAACGAATTACCTTTTATTACGTTTCAATATAAAAAGAAACAATAAAGATCATAACGCCAAATAAGTCAAATTTCGCAAGATTATTCTGTACAACTAGGGATTAAATTTAATTTAAAACAGCAAAAAGAAACAAAAAAAATGAACGGTACGCAAATTTAAACTGCATATCAATGCATCTACGGCATTTCACATTTAAATATACAAGATTCACAAAATAATTATTTATATACTTCCTGTAATCACATAGAAAACAGAAATCAAATAAACAGTAAAACAGTTCTTACTGTATGTTTTTTTTTTAATAATCGTGGACCTGAAAAATCTAAATTTGGCCTATCGAGCTAAAGAACTCAAGAACACTTAAGAGGATGGATAGAGGGACATTGAATTATCAAGAGATGCCTATAAACAGCTACCTGAACTTTCTTCATATCATAAGTGAGAAGAAAATAGGAACTAGGGAGATCATTCCAGAGTTGAGAGGCCGTGTAGAATAATGTGGATTGCGCTCGTTTGACACGACAAGTGGATAATTGTACTGCATACTGATGATGTGAATGAGCGAACCGAGTATTCCTAACAAAGGTCGCCCGAGATGGTATCAAAGAATGTAAATCATCAGTGCAATAGCCATTGTAATTCCGATAATACAAAGCAAGAACTGAAACGATTCTTCTATTCTCAAGGGACTGTATGTCAGAAGTTAAGGACCGGTCATTTATAAGCCTAATCGCTCTCTTTTGAATACTGTCAATAATACTAAGAGCGTATTGGGGAGCAACAACTCATCGATGAGAATTATATTCTACATGAGGTCGAATTTGGACTGTACACAACAGAAAGTTGTCGGGAGGTAAAGTACTGCTTAGATCTGTACAAAAAGCCTATTTTACGAGCAGCTGTTTTGGTACCTGATAGAAGATGGTCAACCCATGATAGATTTAAAGATAAAATCATTCTCAACAGAGTAATAGAGTATGAAAACTTAAGATCTGAGCCTTTCATGCTTATAACTGGAAATGATCGATCTGTTCTGATGGACACAAGGTAACACTGAGTTTTATTAGCATTACATTTAATTAGATTATTGCTTCCCCATTCGAGAATACATTGAATGTATGTGTCGATTGTATCTGCCAATTCAGCGTTAATGTCTGAGACATAGAATGTAGATTACCATTATGAGTAGACTGAGACGAACTATAATGAAGAGTGCTATCGTAAGCAAATCAATAGATCGGGTTAGTGGTAGAAGGTCATTTATGTATAGCAGGAAAAGTGTAGGTGGCGCGCCCGCATTAATGCTAACTTCTTTTGAAAAACTGCCATCAACTACGACACGTATTTATCTTTTATCAAGGAAACTAGAAACCCAGTTGATGAGCGTATCATTTAACCCAAACGAGGTGAGTTTGACAATTAAAAACTTATGCCAAACTTGGTTAAATGCCTTTGAGCTACCTAAAGCGACTACAACTGTTACACCGGATTGTTCTAATGTGTTATTCCAAATTTGGGTCACATATGAAAGAATATCACCTGTTGAACAACTCTGCCTAAAGCCATATTGGTGGTCACTAAGAAGTTTGTTAGTTTCCAGGAACGAGAGCAGTTGCTGATTGGATTGTTTGATCTACTTTAGATTGATTTGATTAATTGATTTGATTGAGATTGATCTGATTGAGATTGATTTACTTAATTGATTTGATTAATTGATTTAATTAATTGATTTGATTAAGTGATTTGATTAATTGATTTGATTTGATTAATTGAATTGTTTGCTTGATCGATTAATTGACTTGATTAATTTGGTTGGACTGATTGGACGTCCAGTATTTTAATTTTGTGAATTTGTGATTTTATTGGATCTGTGGTTTTATGGTTAGGTACATAGTTACAATTTTGTACTATCCAGAATTACAATGTTTCAATAATTCGTTAGAATAATGTTGTACGCAGATTTGAATATCCAGTAGGGTTTTCTATAATAAACTATTTAGATTGTGTATTTGTCAGATATGTTCAGGATATACAGAGTGTATCTAAAAGGTCTGTACAAAATACTAGGACAAATTCCTGAGACTAAAATATGAGGATCTAGCCCAATTTACCTTGGTCCAAAAGTTGATAGTTTCCGAAATACAGGGTGCCAAAGTTATTATTTTTTTTAACTCTTTTTGAAATACCTGTCTTAATAATAACAGGATTTGCGTGAAATTTGGTACCTAGACGTTTTCTATGATGGAAATCCACATTTGCCCTTTCGCTACATTTAAAGCTCCATAACTTTCGCCTCGGTGTATCACATTTCTAGCCAGAAATTCTTATTCCCTTATTCTTCAAAGAATGTATACCTTGTGGATTTCGGTTCGAGTAGCCGATTCCGTTTCCGTAATAAAATTCATCATAGCCCTCCTACATATTTTATCCAGGCTTAGAACTGGTTCAAGAAGTTTGGAGCGTGTTTAAGGACCAGCCGGTCAACAATAACAGAACTTTACACAACAATATGAGAATATAAGAATTAACTGACAAAGAAAGAGGAATAGCACACAAAGGCAATAACAAACGAGTAAAACAGAAAACTTATTAAATTATAAATTGTTCAATTAAACTCCAAGTAAATGTTGAAAATGACTCCCGTTTTTATGTTAACGGTATCATTAGAAACGCCAAGTTCCAAACCAATGGGTCTGGTGCTCAGACTCGAATCTACTTCAATTCATTCTAAAATTTCTTCCTCAACCTCTGCTGTTCTAATAGTACGATTCCGTCTATAATTAACCGTAGCAGGAGCAAAACTACCGGTTGGTCGAAGACGCTTTGCGACAGCGGCAAACGTTTGATGGTTTGAAGCACATTCTATTTGGAAATCTTTCTTGGTATACTCTGACCGATTCCCGACCATTTCCTTGACAATAACCATAAACTAATATCTTATCGGTCATTTCTGCGTTAGTGTAGCCATAGCTAAAAATTGAGGAAGGAAATTAAAATTACAAAACTATTTTGTAACTAATGACAATACTTAATAACGTTTAGTCGTTGCTATGATGAATTTTAGTACGCAATGAAACATTTAAATTTGAAAACATATGAGGGACTAGAAGTTTGATATACTGAGGCAAAAAAAAAGTTATGGAGCTTTAAATGTAGACAAAGGACTGCTGATGGCACCCTCTGAAAGATACTTAAAACTATGATCAAATCTGGATTTCTCATCATAGAAAAGCTCTAGGTACCAAATTTCATGCATTATTATTAAGATAGATATTTAAAAAAGAGGTTAATAAAATAGTAACTTTGACGCCCTGTATTTCGGAAACTATCAACTTTTGGACCAAAGTAAATTGGGCTAGATCCTCATATCTTAGTCTCAGGAATCTGTCCTAGTATTTTGTACAGACCTTTTAGGGACACCCTGTATGCATGAATGACATCTACATAAGATAGTCCACAAATACACTATTGAAATATTTATATGTAAATGTCCAATATTGAAAAATGTGACATTTGTATATTTAGCTAACATTGTAAACAAATATATGTGGTATATTGCGTGCTGCTAGGGTAGATTTTTAATTTCAGCTACAAAACAACAAGCGCTAAATTTTTACTTTTATCATTCTAAATTTAAGATAAGTCAATCAAAAATGTTCGTATACACACAATCCCGATTACAATTAGCGAGACGATCGCAAACACGCGCATATGCACATGAGCATACACAAACACATACACGTTTCAGTGACAATTGCAGCTATCCTCCTCAATAAACAACGAAATACTTCCTTCACTTTTCTTACTGAGCTAGTTGGATCTGTGGTAACACAGTCTGGCTAGTATTCGGGAGGTAATGGGTTCGATCCCGTTACCGCCTACCTTGTATGAGGTCAGGGGGGGGTTTCCTCATACACATACAGCGCATGATCACTGCGTATACCCATATAATGTGCAGCTATTTAGGCGAATGCAGGGGTAGTATCTTCCTCGTCCTAACTCTATTTTTTTCGATCCTATCCTGACCGCACCCATCCTTAATCCCACCATGCATATATAATGTGTATATGTGTGCTGGGATTTTTTTTGTGCGTGAGTTAGTATTGTTAGTTTTTTTACTTTTTTTTTGCTTATTAGACTTATTCCGTGAGCTGCTCAGGATATGCACCTCTTCAGCCTTTTGCTTTATTTTAGTTTTGTTATTAGCTTATGTGTAGTTGTGGTGTGTATGCTAAAAAAATTATTTTTGTTTTACGTTAATTTCATTTTATTAATTAGACAAATTAGTGTGGGTGATGTGGTGTTGGTGAGGTTGATCCTGTATGTTATGTTGTGCTGTCATGTTGACGCTCGGGTGCTAGATGTTGATGCTGTTGCCTCGGATATCTGAAATAAATAAAAAAACGTGTAAGTTTGGTCTTCATATAGCCTGCACTAGTATAGCATAACTATTGCTGTGCAGTAATAGGATGGGATGTCTATACCGCGATGCGGTGTACAAGTAGGAAGTAGGTTTAGTACAGATATGAGTTGATAAAATCGATACTGATACTTATCCGACGCATCCCTTCCGTCGCCGTTCTAGAGAGTGTTTACCGAAAAAGGGCAGATCCCTCCTGATAGTACGTGAGGATCGCTCTCTACAGGTCAGTCGCAATTTGAACATTCGCTAGGGCCATCCCCACCTTGCGGATGACATGTAAGGCGATCGCCATATTTAGGCCTCCGAGAAGACCTAGAATGGCGTCGAACCCTACAGCAGTAGGATCGGGAACTTTCACGTCGGCGACTCTAACCGTCTTCGGTACTTCTGCTCTCTCGCTTCTGCTTGCCGTCGCGTTGGCGTAA
This sequence comes from Vesta saturnalis, assembly GCA_036346205.1. Lineage (NCBI taxonomy): Eukaryota > Metazoa > Arthropoda > Insecta > Coleoptera > Lampyridae > Vesta > Vesta saturnalis. The sequence continues at coordinate 590,587 of JARFJB010002156.1, read as the reverse complement.
CTAACGCCGTGCCGGCGTTGAGATGGTGCTGCTGCCGGCGGTGTCGTCTTCTACTGTCGTGGTGCGTCGGTCTTCTTTCCCTGGTGCTGCGGGAGACGTGGGAACTTCGAACATCCCCGGAAGTTGGCCGGATGATCACTACCACAGTTCACATACTTAGCCTGGTCGGTATGGGGTTTAGTACAATCGCTGAGTGCCGATTCACTACGTGTTTAGCACAGCGCGCCGCCTCTCTACAGCAGCCCTGTGCGTGACGGAATCCCTGGCACCGGTGACACTGCCCGATGCCGGATTTCCGCCTTAAGTCTTCGATAGAGATGCGAAGTCGAACCACGTGCTCCAGCGGTCGGATCTTCCTAAGGTCCTCTTCTGTTGGGAGTGTCACCAACAGAAGAGGGATCGGGCTTCCTTGCTTCTGCATTCTGAAACAAGAAGTGGTATTAATATCGCGCTCAAGTAACTCGGAGCAAACGTCGTTCTCGGAGATTTCTACAGGAAAACCCCGCATAACCACTATGAACGTACGTTCACTCGATGTCTGATAGGTATGTACGGAGCACCATGCCTATCCATATACCGCATCAGCCTGTGACAGTCCTTGGCTGTGGCAGGCAGTAACCTGTATCCCTCGGCGGGTGAAGGCAATCCCTCGTCGGTCAAGTTCACGAGAGAAGGAGACCCAGTTCTCCTTCTCGCGAAGGATTACCGGCGGCACCCGGCGGTTTCCATCGCTTCCGGGCGGTCCGTGGTGTCTGCAAGGGCCTAGAATGCGTTGTCGATCGGTGGAGTTGTGGTCGGGCGGTCTGTCGATGTCTTCTTTGGCTTCTTCTTTTGTAGCCGGAATACCTCGTCGGGCGATGGACACTCGTTGTCTGCTGCGTCGGCTTGAGGTGGCAGGACGGTCACAGCGGGAGCGGTAGCCGGTGTAACTTCTGCTGTCTTATCATCCTTTTTCTTATCCTTTCTTCGTTTTCTTGTGACGTCATGGCTACTGTTGGAATCCCGGGGCGTGTAGGTCGACGCAGGAATCCCTTGCGAGGGCGGGGCGTTGCTTGTGGGTTCTAACCAGGGTGAACCGTCATCTGTCGGTGGTAGGTAGCGGCGCTCTGGTTGACGCTCTCTACCCGGCATCGTGACAACGATGCTGGTAGAGGCAAGTCAATTTTTTTTTAAAGAGGGTAGGCGATTTCTTGATGTTCGCTGTTCTGAACGCATACAGCGAATCGTGTGTGCCGGGAATCCATTGCTGTGGCTGAAGGAGCGTGGAAACCTGGAGCAGCCGGCCCTCCCCTCCAGGGAAGGAATGATACTTTATCATTAATGTTATTCTTGTTGAAATGATACATCGTTTCCTCCACAACCGTGGAAAATAAACACCTAATACGCTTTTGTACGATTTTATAAACCTTTAGGCAACATCGCTTTGATAATTAAAATATGTTGCGTAAACCTAGTGATCCATAAATACATAAATAAATACATCTACTCTGACAAACTGTCAGTGATTACTGTCAAAACTGGCGGCAAAGGAAATTAGTGCCAAAAATAAATTGCATACTTCTAAATCAAAATATTACACACTGATTGATGTTCGTGTAAGTAATTTTATGTTATAAATATGGTATGATTCAAAATGTTTTCGTGTGTAATATTAGAAGGAAAAATTATAAATAATATAATACATATTTTAATTATACATAGCTCGTTACTAGGAACGATTTGTGTAAAACAATGTTAAAAATGCGTGCACATTTGTAGCTGAAAATAACTTTTGGAACTTCGTTAGCAGGAAGTCATTTCATCTGTTTAGGTGCGCGAAATACGCGAATGTTCTAAGTTTCTCAACAGGTTTTTTAACACATATGTAATTAAAACTTAGCTATGAAAGAGTTTCTACTTGAAATTCTGGTGTGTTTCATTATATGTAAATGTGTCGCTTTTAAAATTGAAGTTCCAATAGGTAAAGTAACTTTTGCTAGAAATGTTTTAATATTATACGCTTTTATGTTATTGCAAATTTCAATGTTAAAGCTAATTAAGGATTAGGTACATTTTCCTTTTAAATTCTTCTAATTGTTCGAGCACGACCTACATAAACTATTTGTTAATAGGTAATGTTTTGACAAGGCTATACTTAGACCAGTGAGTTTTAGTTTTTAGTGCTTTTACGTTATTAATAGTAATATAAACATAAGCAATAAAACATTAAACTTGAAAATTATTATTTCCATTTACGAGAATTCGACAAATATTAAAAAAATTAATTAGGCTACTAAAAGTACTGAAAAATGAGACTGCTTTTAATTAGACGTGTTCTACTAATTTTGTCTCGCGTTCCACTTTCATAATTATGTCTGAAATACTACGCTTACAACCACAACCTTAAAATTAACAAGATTTTCTAACCGAAGAGAACGAAACATTGCTAGTGTAAACTTTTCCAAATTTACAATAAACAATCATAATACGAATGCCTATTTTCAAAGGTATTCGTTTCTAATTTATAACTTTGAGAGATCACACATTTGACTAAAGTTAAAGCATGACTTAAGTCAGCATTATTTAATTTATTTTAGAAGAAAAGGGACAAACAAGTTTTACTTTCGCATAATGGCTGAATTTTAACCATAATAACCCTCTATTTCTGTCCCAATCTAACATAAAAATAAAATCATTTTTGGGGAGAACTATTGATGATTTTTACGATAACACATTGAAACGTTAAAAGATTAGTTTTACTTTAGGATTAAGAGAGGAAGCAGCTGGTAACATGGTACATCACAAAATTAAAATTAGTAGTAGTAATTTGGAAAGCTATAATCACATCTTATTAAATTTTGCATCTTCCTACGCATCAAAAATGTCTAAGGAACACGAAGTTTTTTCTTCGCATTTTCATCAATTTTAATTGGATTTTAAAAATGTGAGGTGCCGTTGTGTTCCTTGCTGAGTTCGCAATGAATTTTGATTTTCGGGTGAAGAAGTAATCATACAAACATAAAGGCCTTTACTAGTTTTCCTTAAAATGCTTAACATAAGAAGCGGTTTTTACATAAGAAATAATAACAAAAGTCTTCTTAATATTCTGTATTTCCCCCAGCAGCATTAATAACAAGCTGACAATGGCTGGGCATATTTAAAATTAAAGTATCAATTAAGTTTTGTTGTAATAAGTTCCATTCTTGTATTAGAAGATTTTCAAGGTGTTGACGTATGCGGACATTGTGAAGATGAGGAGTGATTCGTGTTTGGAGAATGTCCTACACATGCTCGATGGGATTAAGGTCGGGCGACTGTGCTGCCCATGGTAAAACAGTAATATTCTCACTGTGAAACCAATACCTTACTGTTGCCGCGGTATGTGGCCTTGCATTATCATGCATGTAAATGAAATCGTGGCCCGCAGCAGTCGCAAATGGAAGGACAATAATATACGGTCAATACATTGGTGTTGATTCAGATTGGCTTGGACAACGAGGACGGTTAGATTGTGGAAAATTACTCCAGCCCACATCATAACTTGTGCACCACCATATGGATAAACACTCTGCATATGCCTCAGTCTTTCTTCGCTACTACTGGCTCTCCAAACTCTCACCCTTCTTGAATCAGAATGGAGACAATACCAGCTGTGTGAAGCTGGCCCCCCAAGTTTCATATTTCGTAATTAATTAATAGCATTCGATTGACCACTTATTGACCACAAATGACTACCAACAACTTTCATTGACCACCCTCTGTTAAAAAGTTATTGCGAAAATGAGATTGGGGGAGCAACTTCACACTTGCCCCCCGAAATCGAAAGTCGCCATGAATTCGATTTGTTTGACCACCCTTCAAAAAAAAAACTAAAATATACTTTTAGATACATTATAAGGCATGGTCAATCCTCGAATATGCTTTTTGAGGATTGACCACCCTTCATTTCCTATGAATAATCATCCAGAAGAACAATTAGTGCATTTTGTTTAATCATGTACTATTCGGAATTTTGAGACATGGTCAATCCTATAATATACATTTTGAGACATGGTCAATGCTTGTATATGCATTTTGAGGTTTGATCATCTTTTATTTCCTATGAATAATCATCCAGAAGAACACTTAGTGCATTTTGATTAATAATGTATTATTTCGAATTTTAAGACATGGTTAATCCTAGAATATGCTTTTATTTCCTATGTATAGTCATCCAGAAGAATAAAAATTGCATTTTGTTTAATAATAATGTACTATTTCGAGTATTGAGGCATGGTCAATCCTCGAATATGGTTTTTCAGAGATGGTCAATCCTCAAATATGATTTTTGAGAATTAACCATCTTTTATTTCCTATGAATATTCATTCAGAAGAACATGAAGAATTTCCGACATATGACTTCTAACCGTTGGGTGTTGGTGTTCGGAATTTGAGAGGTCGTTCGTTGTTTTCTCCCATATTATGAAATCTTATTGCTGTCATTTCGAGTTACAAGCGGTTCCCGATCCCTAGTAGTGGGCTTAAGTGCACAGACTGAAAACGAGAATGCCCTCGTGAGCAACTTGGGGTATTTTGCGTCTTGGGCAACTGGGATGTAACTCTATTTACTTACATTACTTACTCATCTTCATACAAAAAAATTGGAAAAGGTTTGTTTCGTTACGGTTTAAAATTAAATGCACTACATTGTATTTAGTGATTTGTTATCTTGTTAGTATTTTCATTTCTGAATTAAAATTCATTTACCTTACATTCTAGGATTGACCATGTCTTAAAATTCGAAATAATACATTATTATTCAAAATGCACTACTTGTTCTTCTGCATAACTACACATAGGATATAAAAGATAATCAATCCTCAAAAAGCATATTCCAGGATTGGTCACGTCTGAAAATTTCAAATAATACATTATTAATCAAAATGCACTACGTGTTCTTCTGGATGAATATTCATAGGAAATAAAAGATGGTCAATCCTCAGAAAGCAAATTCGAGGATTGAGCATATCTCAAAAAGCATATTCGAGGATTGATCATGTCCTAAAATTCGAAATAATACATTATTAATCAAAATGCACTACGTGTTCTTCTGGATGAATATTCATAGGAAATAAAAGATTATCCATCCTCTGAAAGCATATTTGAGGATTGACCATGTCTCAAAAAACATATTCGAGGATTGACCGTGTCTTAAAATTCGAAATAATACATTATTAATCAAAATGCACTACGTGTTCTTCTGGATGAATATTCATAGGAAATAAAAGATGGTCAATTCTCAAAAAGCATAATCGAAAATTGACCATGTCTCAAAAATCATATTCGAGGATTGACCATCTCTGACAAAGCATATTCGAAGATTGACCATGTCTCAAAATTTCAAATAATACATTATTAGTCAAAATGCACTACGTGTTCTTCTGGATGAATATTCATAGGGAATAAAATATGGTCAATTCTCAAAAAGCATATTCAAGGATTGACAATGTCTCAAAAATCATATTCTAGGATTGACCATCTCTGAAAAAGCATATTCGAAGATTGACCATGTCTCAATATTCCAAATAATACATTATTAATGAAAATGCTCTACGTGTTCTTCTGGATGAATATTCATAGGAAATAAAAGATGGTCAATTCTCAAAAAGCATATTCTAGGATTGACCATGTCTCAAAAATCATATTCAAGGATTGATGACCTGTGAAAAAGAATATTCGACCACGTCTCAATATTCGAAATAGTACATTATTATTAAGCAAAATACAATTCTTATTCTTCTGGGTATATATATATATATATATATATATATATATAGGAAATAAAAGATGGTCAATCTTCAAAAAGCATACACGAGGATTGGTCATGTCCCAAAATGCTTATTCAAGGATTGACCATGTCTCAAAAAGCATATCCGGGTATTGACCATGTCTTAAAATAGGAAATAATACTTTATTAATCAAAGTGCACTACTTGTTCTTCTAAATGATTATTCATAAGAAATAAAGCATGGTCAATCCTCAAAAAGCATATTTTAGGATTGGCCATGTCTTAAAATTCGAAATAATACATTATTATTCAAAATGCACTACTTGTTCTTCCAGATGATTATACATGGGAAATAAAAGATGGTCAATCCTAAAAATGCATATTCTAGAATTGGCCATGTCTTAAAATTCTAAATAATACATTATTTTTAAAAATGCACTACGTGTTATTCTGGATGATTATTCATAGGAAATAAAAAATGGCCAATCCTAAAAGTGCATATACAAGCATTGACCATGTCTCAAAATGCATATTCGAGGGTTGACTATGTCTCAAAATTCGAAATAGTACATTATTAAACAAAATGCACTAATTGTTCTTCTGGATTATTATTCATAGGAAATTAAAGGTGGTCAATCCTCAAAAGCATATTTGAGGATTGACCATGCCTTATAATGAATATAAAAAGGTTGTCAAACAAATCGAATTCATGGTCAATCATGGTCAAACGATGGTCAATCAGATAATAAAAATTGGCGATTTTCGATTTCGGGGGGCAAGTGTGAAGTTGCCCCCAATCTTATTCTTGCAATAACTTTTTAACAGAGGGTGGTCAATGAAAGTAGTTGGTGGTCATTCGTGATCAATAAGTGGTCAATCGAATGCCATTAATTAATTACGAAATATGCAACTTGGGGGACCAGGTTCATACAGCTGATAAAACCTAGATTCATCTGTGAATAGCACTGAGCTCCATTCTTCAATGCCCCAATTCACGTGTTCTTGTGCCCACTGTAATCTTGCTACCCGATTTCCGTGACCTAATGCAGGAACCCTCAAAGGACGCCTGGCGCGTAAACTAATATCGTGTAGTCTATTTCTGATGGTTTGGCCACACACATTCGCATTGGCCAAGGCCCCAACGGGTTCGCGAGCAGTAGAATACACATTTCTGCAGCTAATAGAGCAAAATACCGATCTTGTGCAGGTGTAGCTGCCCGTTGACGACCTCTATTCCTTTCGGCTAATTCTCAAAATTCTTCATATCGATGCCACAATCGCGAAATCACACTTCGTGATATATATTTTTTTTTTTTATGATTGTGGACCTGAACAGGCTAAATAAGGCCTATCGTGCTAAAGCACTCAGGAACACTTAGGAGGGTGGATAGAGGGATAATGAATTGCCAATAGATGCCTATGAACAGCTACCTTAAATTTTCTCATATCATAAGTGAGAGGAAAACAGGAACTAGGGAGATCATTCCAGAGTTTAGAAGCCGTGTAGAAAAATGTGGATTGCGCCCGTTTGGTACGACAAGTGGAGATTTGTACTGCATAGTGATGATGTGAATGAGCGAACCGAGTGTTTCTCGCAAAGATAGCCGGAGATGGTATCAAAGAATGTAATTCACCAGCACAATAGCCGTTGTAATAACGATAATACAAAGAAAGAACTGAAACCATCCTATGCTCAAGGGACTGTATGTGAGAAGTTAAGGACGGGTCATTTATAAGCCTAATCGCTCTCTTTTGAATACGATCAACGATATCGAGAGCGTATTGGGGAGCACTAACCCAAAGGTTAGTGAATTATATTCCAGATGAGGGCGAATTTGGGCCTTATACAGCAGAAGGAGTTGCCGAGAGGTAAAGTACTGCTTAGATCTGTACAAAAAACCTATTTTACGAGCAGCTGTTTTGGTAGCTGACAGAAGATGGTCAACCCATGAGAGATTTGAAGATACAGTCATACCCAACAGAGTAATAGAGTCTGAAAACTTAAGAACTGAGCCATTCATACTTACAACAGGAAATGATCGATCTTTTTTGGCGGACATAAGGCAACACTGAGTTTTGTTAGCATTAAATTTAACTAGATTATTGCTTCCCCATTCGAGAATACGTTGAATGTCTTTGTTGATTGAATTTGCCATTTCAGCTTTAATTTCTTAATTTAACATAGAAGGTGGATTATCACTATGAGTAGACTGAGATGAACTACAGTGAAGAGTGCTATCGTCAGCAAAGCAATGGATGGGGTTAGTTGTTGAAGAAATAAGGTCGTTTATGTACAGCAGAAAAGTGTAGGCGCTATAACGGATCCCTGTGGTACGCCCGCGTTAATGCTAACTTCTTTTGAAAAAAAGCCATCAACTACGACACGTATTCGTCTTTTATCAAGGAAACTAGAAACCCAGTTGATGAGCGTATCATTTAACCCAAACGAGGTGAGTCTGGCAAGTAAACACTTATGCCAAACTTGGTCAAATGCCTTTGAGACATCTAAAGCGACTACAACTGTTTCACCGGACTGCTCTACTGTATTGTTCCAAACTTGGGTCACATATGAAAGAAGATCGCCTGTTGAACGACTTTGCCTAAACCCATATTGGTGGTCACTAAGGAGTTTGTTAGTTTCAAGGAACGTGAGCAGTTGCTGATTGATGGCTTTTCCATGATTTTAGACAAAATGAAGTGATGGCAATTGGTCTGTAATTTGAGGGATCGGTCTTATCACCTTTTTTGGGAATAGGTTGAACATTTGCTAACTTCCATGATGAAGGGAATTCCCCAGAAGATATAGAGATAGTATAGAGCTTAGATAGGACTGGTACTAGTTCGGGGGAACATTTCTTTAAGACAATAGCTGGGATACCGTCTGGGCCAGTCGCCTTATTGAGATCAAGCCTACTGATGATCGATTCCAAGAGCTTGTACCGAAAATGAATTGGTTTCATAACGTATATATGTGGAAATGACGCGCAACTTCGGCTTGAGAAAGACCGCCCTCGATCATATTTCTGACAATTAACATTTGAACGCGTGATAAATGTTGACGTTCCACAATCACAGTTAATTGAGTTCGGCCACAAAAAGTCACTTTTCTCCGCATAAAATATACTATTTTTTCTTCAGACGTTTTTTACACTTAAATGTGAAATAAGGAAAAATATTAGGTTGTGAAGATGAGGAATAGTTAGATTTACTTAGCGTGCTCTGGCAAGGAGCAGTAGACGTAGCTAGGTTTCGTTGAAAACAATGCATTAAACAAGCCGAAAATTGTGAAGATTCTCCGTGTTATTGTAAGTATTTTATTAAACTTTTTGTTCCTATTTGTGTAAATTAAAATATCACATTGTTAGGAGTATGATGGATTTGGAGAACTACACGCCGTCAGAAATTACTGAAGCCGCTAATACAGCAATAAACGATCTGTTACCTACAAGATCGAGAAAAATCTATGAAATGGTGCGATGAAAAAAATATTAAAAGCTACTCTGAAACCGTAATGTTAGCTTATTTTTCCGAATTAGCAACAAAAATGAAAATGAAAAGCTCGACAATGTGGTCCCAATATTCGATGATAAAATCATTATTGAGCATTCGCATGGCATAGATATAAACAAATACTTGAAACTTCGTGCGTATCTAAAGAAGGAGAATGAAAGATACACCCCAAATCAGACCCAAGTATTTACAAAGGACCAAATTAACAAATTCTTATCGGAAGCGTCGGACGAGAAATACTTGGCAATGAAGGTAAGTTTTAGAAATAGAATGAAAACAAATCTTTATATTTTGAATTTTTTTAGATAGTTTTGATTATTGGTATCTCAGGGGCATATCGTTGCGATGATTGGTGAAGATGAAGGAACACGACATTGAGAACCTGAAAACTCTGTTATATATTACAATTCCAGATAGCAAAACAAAAAATATTAAATCATTTACCTTAATTTATATAACAAATATATTGTTTTGCGCCCACGAGATATGAATGAACGCCGATTTTTTTTTAAATATGGAAATGGACAATGCTCAAGAGCGGTGATGGGAGTCGTAATGTTCCTAGGGAGGTAGCTTTTTTCTTAAAATTAGCGAACTATATAGAATACACAGGGCATTGTCTAAGAAGAACCTCAGCTACACTGTCGGTGGACGGCGGCGCAGATTTAATGTGCTTGAAGAGCCATGGTGGCTGGAAATCCAGCACTGTAACTGCGCGTTATATTGAAGACTCTCTAGCAACAAAAAAGAGGCAGCCTTGAAAATGTCTGCACCTGGTGCAAGCGCTACGAGTAAAGAAGTTCATGTAGAAGAGAAAGAATTAAAGACATTTCCTTAGAACACAGCGAGACCTCCACTGTTACCTCTGGCGGATTTTATTTTGGAAAAAATATTAGTTTTAATCATTGTACTTTTAAGCTTTATAATCTAAACAATAAATTTGTTTTCGTTGTTTTCCAAATTGGACGTTTACTTACATTACTTTTGCATCCGCTGCGAGGGTATGCAAAAGACTTTTGCAGCCGCCGGTGAAAATGTCAAACTTTAACGTGGTCAGGTGAAATTTAAAATGTCATCTTTTATTGACGTTTGAAGAAAAAATCATTTTTTCAATTTATATACAATTGTTTGAATGTAAGGTCGTTAAGAGTTTTTACTTTATTATACCAAAGACCATATAATAATTATATGCTCTTTGATTATACACAACACAACGAAAAGATGTACGTTTCTAATTGCAACTTATCAAATATTTACATTTTAACCTTAATATGCGTAAATTATTGATTCTTAGTTCAAATGCTACCATTTATGGTTTTAATTGGTGTGACATAAGTATATACTGACTTATCACATATTACATTTTATGAACTATATTTAAATAGAATTTTAGTAGCTCTATTATTCTTTTACATCGTTTAGATGCCATTTCAACTCTTAACCGTTACTCTACTGCTGTAAAATACATAATTCTAAGTACCTAGTCATTCCTACACCATCCTTACAAATGACAAAATATATCTTATTTTTATTAGAATCTAACTTTTCGTATGCGCTTTACTTTTAATATTCCTCCCAAGGTAAAAATCCAACTGCGGAATTTGCAACGCTAAGTTTTTGAAAAACTCATTAAACACGGTGCTTAAAATTGATAAACATTTCTCGGAAGATAAATATTATTGACGATGAATCTATTAAAAGGAAAGGAAAACCTAAGAAACAAAATTAAATTTCACTATGTATGACCATGCCATAACCTCACTTGGATTTTTTTTAAGTTAAAGATATCCTAACAGACGCTGGCAACAACAGAAATTATTTTATACAGGATCCAATATTAATGGGCAACTTTATTATTACTGCAGACAAGTGAAATCAGTTTAGGCACAGCTCACCTCCATTTTCCCGTTGACAGAAACAAGTAACCGGCAATTATTTTATCCCATAGAGAGGAAGTGAAAAATGGCCAATTCCTTCATTTTTGGAACTATTTTATTCCTGAACACAACAAAATTAATTTAATATTATAGAGATACTTTTAAAGTATAATTAAATGCACGCAAATACACGCACACACACGCACACGCACGCACACATACGCACACGCACGTACCCACACATACACGCACCCGCACACACACGCGCGCACTCACGCACGTACACCCACATACACGCACACTCACACATACCCGCACACACACGCACACACGAGCACACACACACGCACTAACACACATACGCACATACGAGCACACACACGCACACACGAGCACACACACGCACACACCCGCACACACAAGCGCACACACGCACATACACACGCACAACACACATCACACACGCACACGCACACGCACACGCACACACAGTACATGCACACAGCACGCACACGCACACACGCACACGCACACACACACCACACCACACACACACACGCACGACACACACACACACACACACACACACACACACACACACACACAAACACACACTCACACGTGCGGACAAAATTAACACGTAGACGCACACGGTTACGCACATGACCACGCACGCCATGGACGTACATTCACAGGCATTGTTTTTGAGATTCCTTCAACTCAGAGGACGTCGATACGTGTATTTCCGTCCTCAGTTCAATTTTGAATTTTTTAGCTACACAATAACTTCCCCTTGAGGCACTATTGTTAGAAGAGGTCACTTGATTGAATACAAAGCTGATGTGCCGTGTCGCAAACTGAGACAGGACGCCGGTTATATCACGGGAACTATCAATCTGACAACATTGGAAAGAAAATACTAATAGGTAAATCGGCAAGAGAAATCGATGGAAATTATTTTCTAGTTCGAAAGATGGCCGCTTGGGTGCGTAACTGCTATGGCCAATCATAAAACGAGCCCTTTCTCAGAAAATATGCAAGTAAAGATATATTTTAAATATTGCCATAGTATAGTGCTCTGTCTTACAAAATGTAGTGGTGGGGGAATGTCAAGCATGATTTTACTTATATGACAATAACGACGGTATGAGTCAATGGGATTGAACAAACTAGGTCTCGTTTGAAAGTGTGTTTCTTACTTAATGATCTGCTGTTTAAACATTGTCCGAATAGATTTTACCATGGTAGCTAGAGGGCGCTATTTGACATTACAACAATTATTACGCATTATCATGAAATTTTTAAATAACGCTATGTCTCATTTTACATAGTTAAATAGAGGATAAGATTCCTAAAAAGTCAGCGCAAACCGCACCTTCCTATATTTTTTCCAACCGAAGATATCAATAAAACAAGTATTAGGCCGCTGGCTATGCAATATCTATACCATATTTTACTTGGGAAACGAATTTAAATTAATTGCACAACTTAACAAATGCCGCCCTAAATGTTCAAACTGGCGTGTCATCGTTTTCAATGCACTTAAGCATGCTTTACCGTGTAGACCGACCCGCACTCTCTAGTTCAGCAACTGTAATAGTTTGCATACAGTCCCTTATTTGTCCAATCATGTTATCCCGTATAGTGGGCCCGGTTGCAAAAACCATATCTTTTACTCGACTCCAAAAATAAAATCCAGAAATCTCAAATCTGGTGACGGATGAGAAGGTTTTATTGGAAAAACCAGTAAAAAACGAAACTCCAAGTCGGGTTTGGAACCCGTCCCAATCTCGTGAAGGCGGACATGCTCCTCCCATACAAGAAACTCCCGGTCACGAAACCTTCGGTAGCATCTTCTGTGTTCCGGAAAAAAGCAAATTTACTACGGTAGGTATTAATGGTAATAAATAGCAAATGAAAGTCCTAACATATTGATGAAAACCGTCATCCTTCTTAAAACTGACAATGTATGCACAAGAAGAGGGTGTGAAAACAACATTGGAAGCAATACGTATAAATATTAACACATTTTAGTTTCACGTCAGTTGTCATTTAGTTACTAAAAGCTTGTTCTTGATTTTCCACATTTCGTGTTATTGCTCGAGTTGTTAGTGATGTTTGAGTTTTTCTTGTTATTGTAGGTGTATTTTAGTGTAACAAAATGCTTTATTTCAACGAATAGTTATTAGACATGATAGTGTTTATTTTGAATGCATGAGAAATGCTACAGTTGCTGCAAGGGTATATATACAGCAATTACTGATAAACGCCACGCGAGTAAAACAAGTTTTTCTTCGGGTTATCCATCGTTTGCGAACAACTGGAAATATTGATGTTCCCGTATATCGCAGATAACGCAGGTGACGCACTGAAGAGAACATTATTCATGTTTTAGCTTATATCTAGTTTAATCCTCACTGCGCAGGACCTGAGAGTAACTCAAGATACTGTCTAAAACATTATCAAGGAGCACAGGTAAGCGAGTTTTCGATTTTGAACCTCCACTACAAACTTACAAAGGTTTACATAATGCTTTCTCTACAAAAAAACAGTAATATCCTGTTGAATCAGCGGTCACACCTTGTTTCAGATTACGTTCATATCACTTAGTGTGGCACCAGACATTGATTGCTGCAAATTTTGACCAGAGACTAGATCATTGCCACTGGATTTTGGGTATGATGGTACAAGATCGCCAAGGTCTTTCACGTATATTGTGGACAGATGACACTTTTTACAGCAATGGAGGTGTGAATCTCGATAATGCGCACTATTGGTCAGGAACGAATCCGCAATGGATGTGAGAAGTCCAGCACCAAGGTCGTTGGTCTGTAAATTGTTGGGCAGGAATTCTAGGAGGGAGAATTATCAGCTCAATCTTTTTTAATAACCAACTAAATGGTGATAATTACCTAGGGTTTTTAAGAGAGTAATTATCAATTTTAGGGAAAGTGCTCCTTGAAATTTGACAACGAATGCTGTTTCAACACGATTGCTGTCCGGCTCACTTCGCGGTAAATGTTAGGGAATTTTTAGATGCCAACTACAATGGTAGATGGTTAGGACGGGACGGCATCTTTCCATGGCCGGCTAGATCACCAGATTTAGCATTTCTGGATTTTTATTTATGGGGTCGAGTAAAAGATATGATTTTTGCAAGCGGGCCCACTATACGGAATAACATGATTGGATAAATAAGGGACTGTATACAAACTATTCCAGTTGCTGAACTAGAAAGTGCGGGTCGGTCTACGCGGTAAAGGATGCTTAAGTGCATTGAAAACGTTGGACGCCAGTTTGAACCTTTCGGGCGGATTTATTAAGTTGTGCAATTAATTTAAATTCGTTTCCCAAGTAAAATATGGTATAGATATTGCATAGCCAGCGGCCTAATATTTGTTTTATTGATATCTTCGGTTGGAAAAAAGATAGGAAGTTGCTGCTTGCGCTGACTTTTTAGGAGTTTTGTCCTCTATTTAACTATGTAAAATGAGATATAGCGTGCTATTTAAAAATTTCATGATAATCCGCAATAATTGTTGTAATGTCAAACAGCGCCTTCTAGCTACCACCACAAAATCTATTCGGACAATGTTTAAACAGCAGATTATTAAGTAAGAAAAACACTTTTAAACGAGACTTAGTTTGTTCAATTCCATTAACTCATACTGGAGTTATTTCCATTTAATTAAAAACGTATTTGACGTTCCCCCACCACTACATTTTATAAGACAGAGCAAAATACGCTAAAGAAAAAAATGTCAAAATATTCCAGTGTTTACTATCGCAATATTTAAAATAAATCTTTGCTTGCATATTTTCTGAGAAAGGGTACGTTTTTTTGGCCCCCTAGCGGCTATTTTTCGAACTTGAAAATAATTTCCAGTGATTTCTCTTGGTCGATTTGCCTATTAGGCATTTTCAAGTACATCACACTGACGTCCAAGCTCCGCCTCTAACAGCTGATTTTGGACAACTTTTGTTAGTGTTTCATAGGAACCTACGTGTTTTGCTGTGACTTTTGAGTGTTTTCTTAAGAAAAAATCGTGGTAATTGACTGATTGTGGTGCCTATGTACCAAAAATTTAGATATAGGGATATCAATGTAAATTTAAAAACCTTTTTGTGACTATACTAATTAACTCTAAGTAAAGGTTGATATCTGAAACTATGTACCTCAAATAATTCTAGGTCGGAGATACATTTGTTTTATAAAAATTTTTATAATTCCTGGATTATGTAATAATTAGTGTAAATCATAAAATCCATTTTATGTTCAAATGCAACGGAATATAGGTAATAGATCATGTTCTCTCGATGTAGAATTTCATTTTCTAGCGGACTGAAATATATATATATATATATATATATATATATATATATATATATATAATATATATATATATATATATATATATATATATATATATATATATATATATATATATATATATATATATATATATATATTCAGAAACAAATAATTTAACGAAAACGATATCATTTGTAGGCAACTAACATCACATGTAATTTCAAATTGAGGGCATACTTGACATGATTTATAGAAATAAGAAAATGTTGACATGTGTACCTACTGTGTTAATCTCCTAATCTCGCTTTTGCAACGTAGCAAGAGGTATATTATCGTCAGAGTCTTCATCAAATGTATCCTCACCTTCTATAATATTATCTTTGAAATAGAATTCAGCTTCAGCAGCTAGTTGCCTGTAATTTAGCGTATCTGGATCGTTACACTCCTCATACCCCGAGTCACAATCCGTATCATCACCGAAATCAGCTGGTGGCATTATAACAATTCCATCAGGAACAACATCGTCGTTATCAATATTTTCCATTTCTTCTAACAATTCGGCTGCGGTAAGTGGCCTTTTCCTAAAAATATATATTTAAAGAAAACTATGGTAAGCCCAAGGGGTCGTTAACGACCCACAAATAATTGAGGTTATATTATAAAACAATTGTATGTCTGCATCCATCTAAAAACTAATGCATATTTTATACATATGTCTTATTTGTGTATATATCATATAAAATTGTTAAAATATAAAATAGTTATTGATATAAACTCATGTTTTGCCAAAATAAATTATCAAATATAAAGCATAGATTTTCTAACAGACACACTTCGCGAATGCGTGTTTGTAAATAGAAATCTTAAAACAATAACTGAATTGAACATCTACGCTCATGTGATTATGTGGTTGCATATTCATTACTGTTGTTACAAGTTAAGAATTAAAGTGGGTCGTTACCGACCCCCTGGGCAGGAATGGGTTAAAATACTTTCTAAGTTATAAATATTCCCAAGACCATCTAGAATTATTTTTCTATTGCTTGAGATCAAGAGGAGGGTGGAACAACAATCCTAATTTTCAGCAGTTACGGTGGTCCTTGAGGCAATTACTGTTTAGAAACAGCGTGACGGCAAATATAAATGCTAATTGTTATAATGTTAAATAACTACTGCACCGCAGCTTTCGAATTTCGGTCAGACAATCGACACATGCGAAAAGAATCCACAGCAACTGAAGATCTAGAAAATATTAGTGATTTTATGGAATCTGTTAGTAATAAAAATTTAACTAACTTTCAAGAAAACATCTTATATTTTGGGATATGTAGTGATTTGTTTACTAAAACAATTAAGTTGTCAACATTGTATTGATATCTTATTATATAAAGGTATGTTGATATGAAGCACGATCATATGTACAGTACCTCTGAAGAGCAATTCAGCAATTTCTAACTCGTGGAGGTATTATTTATGCTTCAAATATAATATACAAAATTGTCAACTTTACCGAAAAACAATTTCGTTGCTTGTTTGAAACGGAAGAATTATGTGAACAACGTAATATTAAAAATCTATTAATTAACAATGCCGTTAATTATTTTTCCAATAAAATGAATTTATTTAAACCTAAACATCCACCGATTCAAGAATTCATTTATGAGGATTTATATGAAATTCACCTTATAAAAATGATCATAAATATTTATTTAAAATGCAGAATGAGCCACCATTCAAAATTAGTGAACGTTGAATTACATGGGAAATCCTCATCACATAGACAAAAATGAATAAGCTCGTATTATTTAATAATTGTTAATAGTATTTTGTAGTAAAAGTCTATTAGGAAAAAAATTATATCGTTACTAACAAACAGAATTTTGTAAATAATAAATATATTGTAAAATATAGAAGTTTTATTCTGCTTGTGGTCTTTATAGTGCAAAATAGATTACTTACTAAAAGCCTAATAATACCTGAAAATCAATATATTCTAAATTTGTGCATATTTTTTTTTATAACTGTGAACAGGCTAAATTTGGCCTATCGTGCTAAAGCACTCAGGAACACTTAGGAGGATGGATAGAGGGATAATGAATTGCCAATAGATTTTTATGAACAGCTACCTTAAATTTTCTCATATCAGAGGAAAACAGGAACTAGGGAGCACATTCCAGAGTTTAGAAGCCGTGTAGAAAAATGTGGTTTGCGCCCGTTTGTACGACACGTGGAGGTTTGTACTGCATACTGATGATGTGAATGAGCGAACCGAGTGTTTCTCGCAAAGATAGCCCGAGATGGTATCAAATAATATAATTCAGCAGCACAATAGCCGTTGTAATAACGATAATACAAAGAAAGAACTGAAACCATCATTCTATGCTCAAGGGACTGTATGTTAGAAGTTAAGGACGGCTCATTTATAAGCCTAATCGCTCTCCTTTGAATACGATCAACGATATCGAGAGCGTATTGGGGAGCACTAACCCAGAGGTGAGAATTATATTCCAGATGTGGCCGAATTTGGGCCTTATACAGCAGAAGAAGTTGTCGAGAGGTAAAATACTGCTTAGATCTGTACAAAAATCCTATTTTACGAGCAGCTGTTTTGGTAGCTGACAGAAGATGGTCAACCCATGAGAGATTTGAAGATACAGTCATACTCAACAGCGTAATAGAGTCTGAAAACTTAAGAACTGATCCACTCATACTTACAACAGGAAATGATCGATCTTTTTTGGCGGACACAAGGCAACACTGAGTTTTGTTAGCATTAAATTTAACTAAATTATTGCTTCCCGATTCTAGAATACGTTGAATGTCTTTGTTGATTGAATTTGCCATTTCAGCTTTAATTTCTTGATTTGACATAGAAGGTGGATTATCACTATGAGTAGACTGAAATAAACTACAGTGAAGAGTGCTATCGGCAGCAAAGCATGTACAGCAGAAAAAGTGTAGGCGCTATAACGGATCCCTGTGGTACGCCCGCGTTAATTCTAACTTCTTTTGAAAAGGAGCTTTTAATTTACGCTTAAATGCATTAATCCATTGAGAAAATTCGATTCATAAATACATTCCTTAAGAAAAACAAAAAAGTAATTTTTGTAATATCAGATGACTAATATTCCATATAGCTGTGTAAGAGTAAGAGAGAAAGCAAGCCCACAGTAT
This sequence comes from Vesta saturnalis, assembly GCA_036346205.1. Taxonomy (NCBI): domain Eukaryota; kingdom Metazoa; phylum Arthropoda; class Insecta; order Coleoptera; family Lampyridae; genus Vesta; species Vesta saturnalis. The sequence goes on along the minus strand of JARFJB010002156.1, from coordinate 571,968 downwards.
TGTGTGTTGCATAAAAATTTATTTGCTTCAGTCTTATATTAGTACCTATCCCTTTCAGTTAGGGTAGTATACAGTTCAATGAACATTAGGCAAGGTTACACGTTGTGACGTCAGTTGAAAATGCCTAATTAGTATTCTTTTTCCAACGTTGTCAGATTATCAGTTCCCGAGATATAGTCGGTGTCCATTCTTAGTTGGCCACCTGGTACCTACGTTTTATTAATCACGGTAATCTTGTCAAGGTATCCTAAACAATAAATCTATAAAGGTTTGTGAACGATGAAATAATATATTAAAGTGTACGATAATTTGTGGCTTACATAACGCCTATAGATCATATCTATCGCAACACTTCTAAGCCATTTTTGAGAGAGTATTTAGGACGTTAGGACGTTGGCGTGAGTTAGAACCATTAAACACAATTTACTACTACACTTTCAATGAAACCAATGATTGCGTGACCTCGTTATCTATTGTTTATCATTTTTCTAGTTAATATGAATAAAAATTATACTTATGTGTAAAAGTCGAAGATCTAAAAGAAACTAATAAAATGTTTCTAATTTTTTTACTGTCGATATTTCTTATGTATCGGGTGGCCAACTAAGAACGGTCGTCGGCCATATCTCAGGAATGGATTATAGCACAGGTTCGGGAAAAAAAATTTTATAACAAAAGTGGCCTCGAGAAACGCCTGGAAATTATTTTCAGAATTGTAGGTCCACCACTAGAGGGCGTATTTGACAGTTAAAATCTTAAAAAGCAAAATTTTTCAAAATTGGCTCAATTAAGGGGCATATTAAATGTTATAATCAGATTCCTCGACAAATTCTGCATAGAAACAATAGAAAATTTGTAAATTTGAAGCAATCTGATTAATAACATAAATGCTAGAGGGCGCTGTTCAGTATTTTTTAATATTGTGTTATCTCTTTACAATTTTAAATGGAAGCATAAAAATTTAAGTAGGTCTTTAAAAAGTAGACTAAATTACTAATAAAACAGTGAAAACTGCAAGTCGATATCTTTTTCCTATCCTGAGATATCGTAAGAAACAGGTAAATAGCGGGAATTGTTCTTCCAACGTCTAGTAGGCTAGTTCGCGTTAACGGAAATTATTAAATTTAGCCTGGATGAAAAGATTTTACATTGGTCTGCAGTAATTTAAACTGTTATCATACTAATGCTATGGTTGCCGCTAGATTACCTAAATCTAATGCTGTCGCTACTAACAATGAGAACAAATTAGAAAATAATAATGTGATAGATCTGACAATTAAAATCTTAAATAAATAACTACGTAATTAGTGTCGCCCTAGATGTTCGAAATGTCGTCCATCATTTTCAATGCATGAAATCAATCGCTGACGGGTGGAGAGAACAACAGTTTCAATTTCTGCCCTTGAAATACTTCGTATTGTCTGTCGTATTCTTTCAATCATGTCAGCTCTTGTTGTGGGTCTATCGGCATAAACGAGATCTTTTATTCGCCACCACAAATAAAAATCTAAACAAGTTAGCTGTTGAGACCTTGGTGGCGAAAAAAATAAACTTCCACGTCCTATCCACCTTTCAGGGTATGATTGATCTAAGAAATTCCGAACATCTCTAGAATAATGTACCGGGCACCCATCATGTTGCTAGAACATGTCACGACGAATGGCCAAGGGTACATCTTCTAAAAGAAGTGGCAATTCGTTGCTTAAAAAATATAAGTATCTTTCTCCATTAACAGTCTCATTTAAAAAAAAGGCCCAATTATTTCTCCACCTAGAATCCCGCACCACACATTTACAGACCAACGACCCTGATGTTGGACCTCCTGCATCCAGTGGGGATTCGTTTCAGACCAGTAGTGCATATTATGTCGATTTACACTACCATCACTATGAAAAGTAGCCTCATCTGTCCACATAATTCGTGAAAGTATTTCAGGATCGTCGTGTATCATATTTGAGAGCCAGTTGCAAAAATCCAACCTGGTATCGAAATCTTGAGCATTCAAACTATGGTGTAGGACCATGTGATATGGGTGCAATCTAAAATAGTATATATTATAAAGTAAACAGATCAATAAGACACATTGAAGTCCTTCGTTGTTAGTAAACGAAAAAGGACTTTAAATGCATTAACTCTCGTAATGTTATTACGAATTTTTTTCGCCCGGCCTCTCATTATTTTTTATTATTGGTGCCTTTTTACTTTACCTTGCCTCACTTAATTATCATGTTGTTAGTTAAAATCTATTCACATAGCATAAGATAATTTCATTAAATAATTTGGTGTTTTATTGAAACTGGACATAAAATGGCGGAAAATACATTAGTCATGTTGTCACAGGTTAACTTTGATGTAATGACATTTTCGGTATAATAAAAATGAGAAACATATAACGACAAACGAAAAAAATTAAAACATTTTTATCATTATAATACCGAATAAAACATGCATTAATAAATAAGTAGTCACCTGTGTTCTCTTAAAATATTTTGGATGGTGGTTCGACATATACACAAGTCTCTAGCTATAGCTCTGGTGCTTGAATGAGGGTTAAGATTTACATAAACTAAAACATCAATAACATTTTCCTCTGTTCTACCTCTGCGTTGTCTTCGGTACACAGGCAGATTCACATTTCCAGTAGTACGCACATGGTGTGCGAGTCGGAGAAAAACTCATCTGCTGTGATACCCTCTGTTTGTGTACTGCAGTGCATACACTCTAGTAGCAACGGTTGCATTTCTCATACATTCAAAATAAACTGCCAACATATCAAATGCTTCTTCATTTGTAAGAATCATTTTGGTACGAAAAGGTAAAGAAAGTCTATTAAATGCAACACGATGAATAATTTTTGACATATGCGTGAAAATCATAGCTTACTTGTTTTCAACAGGGAATTTATTTTATATCTTACATGGCCCTCTTTACTAATTTTGTTGTCATCAGTAAATCGTACTTCATATTTTAAACTGTATTTGTTGTTGCTGGGCAAATATCGGTTTTTATTGATATTTTATGCATTTGATTTACTAACACATCGCTTGAAAACAAATATAACATTCTTATATAATTAAAAAAATGTTAGATTTATCACATTGTTATTTTATAATTTGTGCTCATTGTTAGTAGCGACAGCATTACATTTAGGTAATCTAGCGGCAACCATAACATTAATATGATAACAGTTTAAATTACTGCAGACCAATGTAAAATCTTTTCATCCAGGCTAAATTTAATAATTTCCGTTAACGCGAACTAGCCTACTAGACGTTGGAAGAACAATTCCCACATTTACCTGTTCCTTACGATATCTCAGGATAGGAAAAAGATATTGACTTGCAGTTTTTCACTATTTTATTACTAATTTAGTCTACTTTTTAAAGACCTACTTCAATTTTTGTACTTCCATTTAAAATTGTAAAGAGAAAACACAATATTAAAAAAATATTAAACATCGCCCTCTAGCATTTATGTTATTAATCAGATTGCTTCAAATTTACAAATTTTTTATTGTTTAACAAAAGCTCATTCAAACAACATCAAGTTTATTAAAATCGGTCAAGCAGAACCTGAATTAAAGGCGTTTTTTCGTAACAAGGTTCTCACTCTCCCCCACCCCTTATTTGAAGGGATAGACTAAAACTTGTCAAATCAAAAATATGCAGAATTTGTCGAGGAATCTGATTCTAATATTTAATATACCCCTTAATTGAGTAAATTTTGAAAAATTTTGCTTTTTAAAATTTTAACTGTCAAATACGCCCTCTAGCGGTGGACCTACAATTCTGAAAATAATTTCCAGGCGTTTCTTGAGGCCACTTTTGTTATAAAATTTTTTTTCCGAACCTGTGCTATAATCCATTCCTGAGATATGGCCGACGGCCGTTCTTAGTTGGCCACCCGGTACATGCCGGACTGTGCTTTTTACGTTACTAGTAATGGTTATTAGAGATGTTTCTTTATTAAATAGTTTAATACACAGAAAACTCCAACAAAATAATATTACCTTTTTCTAATTCCGAAGCTATAATATAAAACGTGTGCGTTTCTATCAGACGCCATCCTACAGTCCACTACACCTACATAGCATGCTTCTGCTTTTCAAACACTAAAATCCTTATAACCCTCTACGTACTACCACATACCAAATGGTCACCACAGGACTTTCATTATTTACCCTAAAAAGAGTTTGAAAACAGAGAAATCAAATCTAATATGATCGGTGCACGACTTCTTATGCTGGTGCTATGCTGCGTTAGCAAAGAGCGCATATATAGCGCAAAGATACTATAGAGAATATCTTTTTACACCACATCTACAGAACACGTTATGAGATGGCGTTGTTTAATCCAAAAGCGGCTGCTATTTACTTTTGTTGTTTTTGCTGTTATTTTACCTTTGATGCTCTAAATACATAAAACTAAAATGTACGCCCCCGTTGTTCCCTCTTGTTGTCCTTTATTTATATAAGGCTGCAGCATTACTTTTGTCCGTAATAATGTAGTTATAAAATATATACACAGTTTTAATACATTTTTTATTTTGTTTAGGTGGAATATTTGAAGGAACAAATGAAAATGATGAAATTGCTTTTAGAGTAGCAATTGACATTGTAAACAAAAACCCACAATTACCATACGTTTTAGTACCAATCATTGGGAGAATAGAAGGCGATGAGGTTGTCGATGCAAAGCATGGATTTACGCTTGATATGACGTGGGACAGACCATTTTCTGCATTGGAAATTGCTTGTTCTATTTTAAGTAAAGGAGTAGTAGGATTATTTAACTCACTTTCAGAGGATAATTCTAACACTGTTCAATCATTATGTGATGATAAAGAAATTCCAATAATTCAAACAATATTTGACACAGAACATGAAAGGGAATGCTGCTCTATTAATTTATTTCCACATGCTCCGATATTAGCCAGAGCTTTTGCAGATGTGGTAAAGAAATGGAATTGGGATAGTTTTACAATTATATATGAAAATCAAGCCAGTTTAGCCAAAGTAACAGAAATGTTGAAAATTTATAACACAACAGGACATACCGTAATTCTAAGACAACTTTATACCAGTGGGAACTGTGATTACAGGTAGTATACAATATAAAGTTTACATAATAGCGATATATTAGTTTTTTAGACAAGCTTTAAAAGATATTTGGAAATCTGGTCAAAAAAATATAGTACTGGACTGCTCAACCGAAAATCTCCATGAAGTTTTAAAACAAGCCCAACAGGTTGGTTTAATGGCACATGACTACAACTACATCATTATAAATTTGGATATGCATACAATTGATATGGGTCCATACCAATATGGTGGTACAAATATCACAGGGGTAAATATTCTTAAACATAAGGCGTACAAAACTACTTTATGTTTTCTAGCTTAGACTGATTGATCCTTTAAATTCATTTGTAATAGAAGTAGCAGAAGCAATCTTGCACAAACGCAATCAAATGAAACTACCAGTTGATTCATTCGATCCATTTGTAAACGCCTGGCAGTTACAAATCAAAAGCGCCCTGTTAGTAGATGCAGTTATGCTATTTTCTCAAGCGCTTGATAATATTGGACATTTTACTGCTATGCCTTTGTTCTGCAATACAACGGATAATTGGATCCACGGAGAAACTGCTTTTAACTACATGAAAACGGTAATGATTCACGTTTTTTTAACTGTTAATTATACGGCAAGTTTATTTTGAAGAATACGTTTGTTATCAACTGCACACCTTATTTTTGATCTTCCAAATAACCAATATGTAGTAGACGAATGCATTATGGAATTGTTTAAATGGCACCGTTCCAAACATCATTACATTTCTAATTTGCCTTGCTAATTCTAAAGTACCATTTGGTCCATAATTCATAAATTAAAATTTCCATCTGTAAATTTGGTAATGCCCCAATATGGAAAGAATATTATACTTTTTTTACGTTGTCCTAAGGGACAGAGTAGAAAAGGTATAATTTTGTTTCCATTTTGAAACATTACCAAATTTGCGTTTTGCATGTCTCTACAAGCCAAACTACGTTTTTTGTTGAGCCAAAGTCCTTTGACCTTTAACACTTGACTAATTTTGTAAAGTATAACGCTGCTTATGTCAATTTTAGTTCCATGGCTACTTCGCTATGCTGAAGAGAACCGAATTCGAAATTGATAGATCACTTGGGGTATTCACACTTTGCCAGTATCCGCAATACAACACTCTTTGAATCCCAAAAGGATGACCACTACTCTAGATCAGAGTAGCGAATGTATAATTTTGTTTCTATTTTGGAGCATTATCAAATTCGCATTTTGCATCACTCTAGAAGCCAAACTTTGTCTTTTGTTTTTTCACTTTTGGCATTTGACTTATTTCCATCTGTATTGCATTGAGCGCATTATTCAACTTTGCATTATATTTAATGGTATTCATTGTATGTGGTTGTCTGCCAATCGATTTTATTCTGCTCTTAAACGTTTTAGTAATGTTTTGCTCATTTTTGACTAGGAAGCAGCTATCTATTCTGTGTTTTGTTTACAATTTTAACACTAGCTACCTTCTATCCTTTCACTGATTTATTTGTACCTTCATGTTATTTATACAAATGAGTGTTTTGTACGTTCATTCAAACGAACACTTTTTACATCACTTCTAGTATAAAAGGTAGCGTTTATTGCACTAATGCAATCACGTTTTCATGCGTACTAAGGTGATTGAAAAGGTGCAACTGCAAATGACGAAGAGAAAAACATGGATTGTCAAGGAAACTAAACTACGATATGTAAATTGAAAGAAATATATTTAACCAGTACGTGGTAAATCATCACAATATAGCTCGTTTTCGACCTATAGAGGTAAAATAACGTTAGATGCATAAACTGATACTATATCCCTTACCTTTTTCTAACCTTTCTTTTCTGTTTGGGTGTTTTCGTTCTGCGTTTTTCTTCTTCGTGTACTGGTTGCTGTTAAGATTATACGTTATGTACCTTTCGTCTCGCCTTTGATATTGCTATGATATGCTCGGAACTGGGAATGAACTGCCCTACATGATGAGCATGGAAATTAAACTGTACTAAATAAAGTACACGTACTCGTTCAACAATCAGGTTAGGTCTTTCCTTATCTCTTGTATCACTAAATGTTACATTGTCAAGTTTATTTCCTAATTGGTTACGTATACCTGCAGCTCCTACGAAAGATTAAGTGCATTTAAATTATTAACCATATTATAAATTATTTTTACTGAACTGTTTACCTGCGTTACAATTCCACGATCATATTACATCGAAGTTTATTGTAATTGCGAATTTATGACATGGTTCGATTACTACTCGTAAGAAGAACCAAGAAGAAACTTACGAGAGCTACAAACAAGAATATTAACATTTACATTGATAGTATAACTTAAGTTTAAGGTTTAACTTTAGCATTATAATTCTTATCAAAAAACCAACTATTTTTAAAAATGAACAGAATACACTTTTTTCAAAACTCTACTTTATGAGTTTCGAAAAGACCTCCACCTTGCGCAAAGTAGTAACCCAATCTGTAATAAAATTCAGTTCGGTGTTTTCTCACATTTGTTGGGTGATGCTGTTTAAAGTGTCTGTAATTTTGACACGAATTTCGTCCAAATTGTTAGCACGTTCATGCCTGTGCCCATAAATTTGCTGGGATAAGTATCCCCAAACAAAAATGTCGTTTAGCGGATATCAGGTGAACGAGTAGGATATTTAATAGTATCTTTTCCACTAATAAGACGGTTAGGGAACTTAGTTTCCAAAAACTGTTGAACTCTTATTGCAGTTTGAGCAGGACAGCCATCTTCTTGATACCAAATGTCATCAAAATTTATATTGAGGCGTTGAACAGCTGGAACTAGCTGGTTTCTCAACAGTTCTAGATATTTGTCCGCATTCAAGTTTCTGTTGATAAAAAATGGACCAATTATGGAATTGCCTAAAATTCCTGCGCACACAGTAACTTTTTGGGAGTATTGTGCCCGGTAAATAATACTAATGTGTTTGTTTTTCGGAGAGTAACCAACAGCGACAGACGGATTGCGATGGACATGTAAGTTTAAAATACATTCGTCGGTATACAAAATATTATCAATAAATCTTTCGTTTTCATTAGCCCGATTCATCATATCTTCACAAAATTACACACGATTGTGATGATCTTCTGGAAAAATTTCTTGTGTAGTTTGCAACTTATAGCAACGATATTTATTCCTTTTCAAGATATTGCCAACTGTTCTTGGTTCAATATTCATTTCTTCAGCAATCTTTGTACTATTGCACGGGAAATTAGTTTCTGCAATGTCTTGGAGTTCGCGCTCCTCGTTTAAGTTACGACCAGGATGCTCACCATCATTACCATCAATGCTACTGCATTTTCTGCAACTATTTAAATATCCACGTCTTTCAAATTTACAAACAGTTCGCATAATCTGCCCATTATTTCTTGTGCAGTGCTTCCTGAAAAATACCACTTAATAATCTGTATTTTTTCTTCAGTGGAATACATAAGTATTGTGTCGGACTTGCAAAAACACTGATTTTCAATTCTCGTTGACAGCAGCAATTCATACTAGCCTACTGAAAAGACCCATGTATGGCATCAGCGCTTTTAGTTTGTTGTGTATTCTATCTCACTTAGCACGTGAACTGATTATACTGTCTTTGTTTTGTTTATTATAAGTCAGACTCGCGACAATATTTTTCCATACGTGTATATATGTGTATATATATATATATATATATATATATATATATATATATATATATATATATACCTATTGTAAACTTCTGCATATAGCAGTCTTTGTTGGGAATTATGAAATAAATTTACGCTTGTTGAGGGAATTATCGTTTAATTGCTATTCCTGTTGCGCCCTGTTTGAAGCTTTACAGGGTCTCTCTTTCAAGAAATAATAACTTATCTTTTCTTTCTTTAAAACTTGTGGCGCCTGTTTCTTGTCTCTTCTCCCTATCTGTCTGTCTACCATTTTGTTCTGGTCTTCTAACTAATCTAACCATCTTCTTTATTTTTATCCACACTTCAAAACATCCACGCTATCCGTGTGCTCTGCGGTCTCAGGACCGTTTGGCTGATTTGCTAGTCGAGCTAACCATTTCCTCTCCCTTTTTTATGTAACGTAGTTGGTTAGACACGTTGCAAAGTATCTGTCGACATTTACTATGTTAGAAATATTTTAATTTGAAAGGTTCTCTGAATGTATTTTTCTTTGAATTTCAGAACTCGTACTTGGTTGATTTTCCAAGTGAAGTATTTTTTGTGCCGTTTGTTTCTTGCCGGAAAGAGAATCCTCTATGTACCCTTCAGTAACACTGATGTATTTCCCTCCACAATGTCCATTTAAGGCGGTAATGTCCTTACCGTTACCAAATAAAGTAGTTGCAAAGGTCCTCCGTAAGCAATGTCCATTATATTCATGAGGATTTGTTAATTTCAAAAAAGTAGCAAGTTCTATTGATACGTTTGAAATTTTATAAATACCCATTATCACACGGTGACATTTACGGTGTTGGTATTTAACAAAAAATCTCTCCAGGTTCTTATCCTTCGGACGAAGTGCAGTATACTGTTTGAAGAAATTCAAATAAAAATCACCAACTATAGTGAACGACCATTGTTTTTTGTTTTTTGTATTTGAAATATTTACTAAAAGTAAATGTCTTGGATGTCGCTATACTTCAAATGAACGAGTTCATTACATCTACAAGCTCATGTGACTCCAAACCTACAAATTTTAGTACAACAGCTAAAAACAAACGTCAAATAAATAAAAAAAAAGTCGGCTCTAAGATTGCTCCGCCGACCTTCGCAGCCAATGACAGATCCTCTACCGCTAAGCTATCACGGCATGTGTATTTTATATTCGTAATACGTTAATTGTTGTCAACTGAAATATTGATATTCGAAAGGATATTATTGTCAACGGTTTATTAAATGTAATAATAATAAACAAAACAAATAATAAAGTACCTACCTTTGTCGCTACATAAACATCATTCGGTACATCCTGTAGAAATTTATCAAATTGGTCTTTTGTCAATATTTTTATGTTTTCGGTCTATAATTTTCCCCTTGCCGCCTCAAAAAAAATGCAGTTAAATTGCTATAATTATCCATTTTCACATTATGTTTGATATTTAAGTCAGTCGTAACCATTGAATATTGTGCCCATAGTGTTGAACTTTTGTATTTTTTTGACCAATGCGTGAAGTAAGCAATCATAACATTTTTCGTATAATTTTGAACATTATTTTTTTTGGTCCATTTTAAAAAATTTTAATATCGCAATATTATACACTTTGCGCGACTTCATTGGAATGAGTGTTTCAATACGGGAATTAGCTATTTCGACTAATTCCGGAGGGGTGCATTGTAATTCTTGAGACATTCTTGCAATAAAATTTTCAAAACTAACAAACGTCAAATTAAATAAGTAAATGAAAACTCATTAGTTAAATAAATAGGTTATATCTACGGTCTGTGTTGCCCAAAGTAATATACAGAGTAATCAATCTCAAGTGTATACCACGTGATCAAAATATTTAAGTTGGTACCACTGATAGGTTGGTAAGATTAGCTGCATGGTTCAGTCTACGATCAATTAAACTTATACATATTATAAAATATTATCTTAATTTAAATAATGACTATCTTAAGTATTTAAATGTTATAATTTCATTATAATTAAATAAAATTTACAGTACATGTTTATGGAATGACAATGTGTTTTACAAATTTGAAATTCAGAATATATCATTTGTCTTGATATAGACAGTTTGAAAATAACTCAAGAAAATACAAAAGTAAAAAACGAAGGTATAATATGGCATAAACTGACATAAACTAAAACGACTAAAACCACACTAAAAATCCAAAGCAGCCAACTGCAAAACACAACAATATTAACAACCAGGGATTTTGTCATACCACTACAGTACACTTGAGATTGATTACGTTTTAGTTATTATTATACGCTTGAAGAAAAACTAGTTGGCGACACTGAGTAGAATAAATTGAAGATGTGTCAGGTTACTACCAATGAAGTAGAATATCTACCTGGAAAGGTAACGCCGAATATAAAAATTGGCCCGTTCTGTTAGAGCAGGATGGATGTTGGTGGGGGTATTGCTATTCTCATCTTACTACATTTCTGTTATGGATATTAAAAATAATATTTCGTTAAAAATATGTGAAAATTCAAAGTTCCTTATTTAATAGTTACAATCATTACCTTATACATAATAAATATTTACAATTAGGGGAAAGTCGGGAAACGTGGGATAGCGCGGGACATTGCAATAATAAATGTTTTTGGCATGGCTAATACATCCCACTAATGCTAGACAAGCGCGTGAATGCATAATACGCTTATAATGTGATGTAATAATATGGTGTATTTATGGTATTTATAATATAAGTGTAAATCAATGTTTTAACGCGTTCTCCATACAAATTGTTAAAATAACTAAAGATACATACCATTCATTAAAAGATAATGCCGTTGACTCAGAAGGTAAATTAAATCAGATTGGTTCAATCCTTTTGATTTGCTTAATCACCACAAGTTTCTGCTTAGTTATTTCCACTTAACGTCAATATAGTAATTTCAATGCAACAATAATAAAAATTATCTCGGATGCCAAGTTATTTTTTTTTACTATGCTCGGAATAACTAAACCGAGGATACAATAAAAAATTCACCAAAATGTCAAAATAAAAAATATACAAACTACGTTTATTAAGCCTTTAAATTTGGTATTATATAAAATAAATCTTAAAAATAGGCTTATACGTACTAAGAAATCATTAGAGTATAAATACCTGTTTTAAAAATTTATGTACAACTTCTTGAGAACCTCTGATTATTATAAAAAAGCGGAAATGTAAACCAAAGATGATGTAATCTTCGTATCAATATTGCGCAATATATCGTATTTCCAATGTTTTGCGTTGTAAAGTATACTAAAGTTGAAATTACTTCTTACAAATTTATATTCCTTGAAATTTGAATAATCCAAAATTTATTGCACTCTTGAAGGTTCAAATAAAAGGTATGATCTAAATTTCGATCTGCATTAAATGCAAAATGCAATCATAAAATCAAAGCGTACGTAAAATTAAAAATTAAAAGTGGTAAAAGTGTAAAAGTATAAGTAGGAAAAGTATAAAAGCGTCTGCAAAAAGCAAATGTTTCAGATTTTAATATAATACGAGTTAAAAGTATCTTACCATTAAATCAATGGCACTTTACACAAAATTTAGGTGGAAACCAAAGATAACTTCCTGTTTAAAACAGAATACATCAAGAAATGCTAAAATGACGCTTAGGATGTCAGGTGATGTCGCGGAAATATGTGCAGAAAAAATAATTCACTATATGGAAGTATAAACCCTTACGAAAATATGCAACTTAAGTTACACCAAAATGCAAATTAAGTTGCCTACCACAACTTATAAATCATTAATAACCCAAAACTTTTTTTATTTACAACTAAATGAACGAATAACGTAAAAGATTCGTTACAAGCTAACCTCCAATTTTTCATGAGGAGCAGTAAAGCAAGTGCATTGATAGTGAAGTTTTCTGCGTTTTTTCAAGTTTTTTATTTGTTTCGCTTATGTTTTTAGGCACATCATCAATTGATCAGGTGAGTTATGTCTCTACCGCATGCAAGTTATAATTTTGGGATTATGTAACTTATTGGTGCTTGAAAATCGGCTTAATTTCGGGTTGAATAGATTCACCACACGCTCGAATATTTTTGGCGATTCGGGTAGCCCGGGACAAGTTAATTTCGGGTATTGCGGGACAACACTTACGGCTTATTCATTTTTTATTTTAGAATGCCAAAGTTTAAAGGCAGGGCAACTTACCGCGGTTCTTGGACCGAAAATAACCTCATCCAAGCTGTAAAATATGTAACCGAAGAAAATTATAGCATAAGGGACGTAGCAAACATGTACAACATACCGAAGAGCACACTTCAAAGACATGTTAGTGCTCTTAAGGATGGTTTAGAAATTAAACCAACACCCAAAATTGGTAGATTTGAGGTTACCTTTAATAAAAAATATGAAAATCTACTTGTTAGTCAGGTGAAAGACTTGGACAATAGATTAATGCCATTAACAAGAAAAGAGTTTTGGAAGCTTGCTTTGCGATCACCAGAAGGAGCCATCTTGGCGAGGACTGTTGGTTTCAATAAACCGCAGGTTTTTGATAAGCTCGAGTTCCTTATTAATGTTCATAAATTTCCTCTATCACGTATATACAATGCTGATGAGACCGGTGTTTCCTGTGTTCACAGAAATTAAAGAGTTCTCTCTCAAAAGGGAAAGAAACAAGTTGGAAAAATGACGTCCGCCGAGAGGGGTCAAAACGTCACTGTTATGGTTTGCATGAATGTCACCGGAACTTATATTCCCCCGCTACTTCTGTTTAAGAATTTAAGAGACAGATAATGAATGAGGTTAATGTTCAATGCACCACATGAGGCAGTTGTGCACAGACCAATGGCTGGATGGATGCTTCCGTATTTCTAAAATGGCTAATGCATTTTGCTAAATTTGCTCAGCCCACTAAATCGAATCCTATTCTTTTAACGGACATGAAAGTCAAGGATCTCGAGGTAATTTTGTATGCTCGTGAAAATCATATCCATATGCTAAGCACTCCACCGCATACGACGCACAAAATCCAACCACTAGGCAGAACATTTATGAAACCATTCAAAGCCGCTTATAATAATGCAGGTTCTTTATGAATGAGAGCACATCCCGGTGCGAGAATAGGGCAATATGATATAGCAGCTTCGATGGCCAACGCTTATTCCTGTGCTGCTCGTTTGCTCAAAATGGTTTTAAGTGTACCGGAATATATCCTTTGAACAAAAATATATTTACAGACTTAGACTTTCTTCCATCCATGATAACTGACATTCCGGATACTGCTATTGACAATTTTGGTAATGGTATGATCCAGAATGCGTCCTCCAATGTCAATCATGCAACTATTGAAGATACAACAATTCGTGCTAGGCCTTCATCAGAAAAGGCAGTCACGGCCAATGAACTTACGGAAGATATGATTTGCTCTGGTGTGAACGAAATTACTGTCGTTGCTCAAGTTCACGCCGATCTCAATGAAAAAACACTACCATCACCGACTCAAAAAATTTCTCAGAGCTCATCATTCTCCAGATACCAATGCTGCAATCAGAGTTTTGGATGAATTATCACCCATACCAAATTGTACCCCAAGAAGAACAGAAAGGAGAAAAAGGCTGGCAGAAAGAAGTGAAATTCTAACTTCAACTCCCTTCAAAGTTGCTCTGGAAGAAAAGGAACTAGCCCAGAACACCAAGGATGTCAAGAAAGTTACAAAGAAAGTTAATTTCATTGACGCGATTAAAAAGAATAATTCATTAACGAAAACCAGGGGGAATACACCAAAAAAATTGGAGTCAATATCGAAAACCAGAGGGAATTCAACAAAAAAATTTGATAAAATACAGAGTGCGGTGATGAATATTGAAGCTATGGAAGTAATAAGATGGAAAATGATCAAGATCAAGAAAACGAAGTTTTTTTATACATAATATGCCACGAGAGCTTCGATGAAGACTGGATACAGTCCAATAAATGCCAAAAATGGGCACTCGAGGAATATTCCGACGTTTATATCACATCTGTTTATTACACACGTGACTTGCAAAATTTCTCTTAATTATTTTGTCATAATAAAGTTTTGGAATAAGTTTGCATAGTTTTTTTCACCTGTCCCAAGCTACCCTCCAGAACTTATCGTTTGGAAAATGATGTCGTACATTTACTACTTTACAGTGAGTTAGATTTAATTGTTTCTTTAATTTCTTGATTAATGTCCTAATGGCACTGCTAGTTTTATGGTTATCTGAATCTAAAGTACTGTTTACCACTGGGTGGGGAGGTACAAATATTTTTTTGATAATACTACATAAGCTCTAATTTTTTGTTGCAAACTATGGTTTCGTTTAAAGCCAATTATATCGGTTATCTGAATCTGAAAGTACTGTTTACCACAGTACAAATATTTTTTTGATAATACTACATAAGCTCTAATTTTTTGTTGCAAACTATGGTTTCGTTTAAAGCCAATATTCGTTTCTGTTCTGAAAGCTTTTCCAGTACATTTTATAATTTCGATTACCTCTACTAACAAACATAGAAAAGCTGCATAACACTGTAATTATGATCATTATGTAATTGAACATTTACTAAAAGATTATGGCAATAGAGACAATTACTTTTTTGTAAAAAATTTTTTAACAGAAAACCGTTAGGTAATATAGTAAACCATATTCTCTTGAAATGGTGATGTTGTCTATTATTCATATCATACATGATGTGTGCAATAAAAGCATCATCTCATCTACATGAGAATTATCGTCATTTTCTTCTACTTTATGTGAATATTCGATTGAAATATTGTTTAAACTTAAACAGTTACCATTTGCACTTGGCGTAATATCATTGCTGAATAATAATTTCCTCAAAGACCATTTAAACTGCAGAGTGGTTGGATTATTGTTCCAACCTCCATGCAAGCGAATGCAAGAAAAATACAGTTCCAAATGATCTTACGAACATTTGTAAGTAAGAAAATATTTAATGGATCTGTCATATTTAGTAAATCTGTGGCTAATCCACTAATACTGGAAATATTCAGTAGAAAACCAGTGCAAATGTTTTTCTAGGATGATGCACAATATTACCACCATCAACATTTAATTTGACGATATAATTGAAAGTTTCGCTTAACATTTGTAACCAATGATTGTTTTTTAAAAATAAGGGAGATTTATAGCCTTTAGCATATATAGTTCTGGAATTCATTAAATCGAATATTCTATCAAAAATTCGAATAAATGCTGTTGTAGCGCTACTTTCTGCAGTCAGGGTAACCACTCTCCCTTAAAAAATCTATGTCATCTGCCACATTACTACTAATGACCTGTGCCATGTAATTTCTGAATATATGAAAAAGAAATCCGTCTTTTATCAGAATTTAAATTAATTTCAGGTATCGAATTCCTACATAATTTCAGCATCAATAAACAATAAATTTTATTTCTTTATCTGAAGGCTGTTGGAAATATGACACCAAATTATATATATTGGACACCTTGCATCCAAGATTTTGGAATGTTTTTATGTTTGTCCCACAATCAGCACATGTAATGGATCTTACTATAACTCCTATTGTTTTAAGATAACAATTATTAAATGACGTTGAATATCAGCATAAACCTTATTAATAAAAAAAATAAGCTACTGGAACTTTGTACTTAGTGGAATATTACTCTATTTGAAAAACTAAAGCTTCTGTAGCTAACTCTGTTGACATCGCCACTCCACTCAAAATCTATATAGCCAAACTGTTTCTCTGATTTATTATCAAACATGAGTTGCTTACAAATTGCCATTGAACCAAAGATCAATGCAACATTTTTTAAATGATTGTTGCCGTTTTTTTTTTTGTAAATAATCAAATACTTCTGATAGAAGTCCTACATTACAATTACGTGTTGCTAGCCACTTGCGCAATATGGATGGATGTGGTAACAAAAATTGTTTTCTAAGAAATGTAGGTATATGCTTTTGGAGAGTAAAAATATAATGCTAATGAAAATCTTTTCATACTTTCGATTCCTTAGGTGAGATTTGAATAAATCAAGGGGTTAAGTTTCCATTTTTTTTTAACTGGCTTATTAAATCCTTCATATTTGAGATCTTTTGATCTCTACGCTTTAATTCAATTGCAGATCGTTGCATTTTTTTAGGAGATGTTTGCACACTTGCATCTTTTGTATTACTACTAGTAACACTACTAATTAATGGTAATGCGTCATCAGTCTCCATTTATTCATCCTAAAATGAGAATGCAGAATAGCAAATTAATACAAACTTTAATACATTTTGCTCCGATGTTGAAGGTGCGTGTCGTATTAATTCTCTACGTATACATAGATTTTTCTGAAGATAACTTGGAAAATAGAAAACTGTTGTCACAGCATCTTGTTTAAGTAAATTATTGTTAACAAAACATTCCAAAAGCAGTCTGATGTAAACTGATTACTACAGATCACAGTATTTGTATTGGGTACAACATTTTGTAACCTTACAGCTTGAATCCATTTCTCACAAATTGCGAGACATTTAAGAGGAAATCTACGAAATATTATTATTACATAATTTCGAAACACGGGAAAAGACAAGAAAATTATTTGATCAACTATACTGATATGTATTAACCTCTAAATTGAAATAATTTCGTATAAGTGAGTCATCTATAGAATTTTATATTCTTTTTTGACTCCCAAACGCTATTACAAGCATGTGCACAGCAATATTTCACCATTTCAATAAAATTTCATGTGTATTTCTTATTATTAAGTATTAATTAACTCTTTCGCTTTTATACAAACACGTTAGAAATAGGTATCCACTCAGCAGCAGCGGTACTTGTCCAACAGTCGAAGACAACCTACGCTAGCATTTGCAGTAACAGTTATCCTTCCAGGTAGATATTAAGTACACTGGGTACTACTAATGTGACGTTACTAAATGAATTGCGTTGTAGTGAAACGTCATTTTGACAACCGTCAGCGATTTTCTGCTGTAGAATTGCAACGCCATCTTTGACACCAAAATGGAATTAAACGCTACGTCCAATGCCATTGTTTATGTAGGGAGTAAAGTACCTTTCAATCACTTGGGTGGTTGCTGCCCGAGCGTAAACCTTTAAAGATTGCACTTGAGTCACAGTAGATATACTATGGGGGTGTTGGACCACTTTCTCGTACACATTCGCTGCGCCTAAGTACAAGGTTTTTCAAGGTCAAGGTCATTGAAGCTCGCATACACATTGCCTATATCAAAGTACAAGGTTTTCAAGGTCACGTACACGTTCCCTGCGTCGAAGTCCAAGAATTTTCAAGGCCAAGGTCACATACACGTTTCAAGCATCAAGTCAATTTTTAAGGTCATTGAAGGTGTAGGGGATTCCACTTTTCAGGGTCATCAATTTCAAGGTCACCAATCAATTCTTGGGATTTGTCAATGCCATGTGTTGAGAAATGTTCCAGGTCAGCTGCAGGGACAAGTTTATCAGCAATCCTAATCAAGCTCACGTGGATTTCAAGGTCAGAAAGCAATTCTTAGAAGTTCTGGTTGAGTCAAGGCCATGCGGCAGGAAATTGTCACGCTGTTCAAGCAATTCTGGCTAAATCAAGGTGTTAATTCGGTTACTCCTGCAGTGACCTCATACAGATTGTTGTCTATGCTAACCATGTCTCAAGGTCATGCGAAGTTGCCATGTCTCAAGGTCATACGACGACGTTGTCAGTTCATTGACCTTTTCAAACTTCATTGACCTTTTCATGGTCATCGAGAAATATGAAGGTCGCGTCCCCGGCAACTCTTGGGGTCAAAGTTCATTGACCTCTGTTCATGAAAGTAGGTCAAGTGGTTCCTGTATTGGTTAATGCTCTTCAAGGTCAAATAGCAAAATAAGCTACTGCCTTTGTGCGGGTGAATACCAAGGTCACCTGATCCCCCACCGTTTGCTTTAAATTTCACACCTATAAATCTAAGAAATCTAAAACTAGAATTTTCAAAGTCAAAGGTAATAAAGCGCATGATGTTTTTGGTGTTTGCGACATTTTGCGACGTTTTTCGCGTTTTTCGACGTTTTTGAGGTTTTTTTCAATGTGTCCAAACCACTCTTAGAGTATCTTTCATATCAGGTCTACTTTCCGCACTCGCAAGGGCAGGGTATGTGGTGTAAGTAAAAAACGTAACATAATGGGTGTTTATTCGTTCAGTTATTACAATTCCTAGAAATCAATTTTCCTGCAGAGATATCCCGATCTTATCCGATATTATTTGATCTTACTCTTCAAGGGCAAATTCTTGGAAATAGTAGCATTCCTAATCAATGACTCATTTGTCTGGCTTTACGCATACGTATGCCAAGGATCCGTTTCCCAAAGACAGATAGCCATTTCCCAAAGCACGTATCTGTTTCTCAAATACAGGTAGCGGTTTCCCAAAAACAGGGATCTGTTTTCCAACACAGGTAACCGTTTCCCAGAAGCGGTAGTCACTTACCCATAGGTTTTTATTTACATACTACTACTGTCCTAACCACCGGGACTTGTCTCAGGATGAGCTAGTTTCCCGGGAACCGGATCCGTTTCCCAAAGACAGATAGCGGTTTCCCAAAATCAGGGATCAGTTTCCCAGCACACGTGGCCGTTTGTAACCAAGCTCTTCAAGATCAAAATCTATTGGGATCATGAGGGGTATTACATTACATTTCTAAGAAATACATGTTCAAGGTTAAGGTTTATTCATTCGAAGGGTGTCATATTACAATTCATAGAAATCTAAACATAGAATCAATTCGTGGAAATAAGAAGGTTGTTGTTTACGCTGAAAGTAAGTCAAGGTTAAGTGGTTCACGTATTGGCTAAATTGAGTCAAGCTATTCAAGGTAAACTTTTGCTGGTATCATATTACAATTCTTAGAAATCTGAAAATAGGAACAGTTCCTGAAAGTAGGTCAAGGTTAAGTGGTTCGTGTATTGCTTAAATTCAGTCAAGCTCCTCAAAGTCAAATTCTTGGGAATAGTAAAATAAGCATACCTAATCAATGACTTTGCACATGCGCGGGTCAATACCAAGGTGACCTGCAGATATCGAAAAAATATAAAGTTATTAATGTGACAGTATCATACGAAGTATGGGGAACGTATAGTGTCGGAAACGGAGGAGTTTAAATGCGTATTATCTCAGCACTTTTACGAGTATTTCAAAGAAGAAAATCGAATTGAAGAATTTAAAACGCTGCTAAACACAAGGGATGTGTTCATGGTTAGTTTGGGTGCAGTCGGAAAACAACAAACATAACATTTAATATTAGTGCCCCCAGCCATACGTAAACATTCTTTAACTAGAATCATTTTACAGAACTGTACAAAGAGCGCGTAAAAAAATGTTATACGTGTCTCAAAAATATTGTATAATTAAAAAATAAAGACTAAGTGTTGTGAATATGTGTTCTTTTTTTTCATGTAAGTAAGTTAAAGAGTTAATGAATGTAGTACTGGTTTTCAATCATAATCAAATGATTGATTTTGCGCATGCTCCGTAGGAACCCGTTTTCCAAGTATAGATAGCCGTTTCCCAAAAATTTCATAAAACTTTAATGGTATTGTCTAAATTAATTTTTCCATCAAATACTGTCTTAATAGTAACTTTGATATATATATATATATATATATATATATATATATATATATATATATATATATATATATATTATATATATATATAGTTATTCATGATGAGTGTTTTAACTGAGGTGCTATAAAGTATATATATATATATATATATATATATATATATATATATATATATATATATATATATATATATATATATATATATATAATTGAAGACAACTGTTTTAATTTTCTTTCACATAACCACTTGTAATTCTGCTTTGACACTTTTGTACAATTACTATGTAATGAAATAATTTATATATATATATATATATATATATATATATATAATTTATGAAATGGTTGTTTATTAATGTTTATTATTTCATTACATAGTTATTGTACAAAAAGTGTACATTCGTCAAAGCAGAATTACAAGTGGTTGGTGTACGAAAGAAACAAGTTGGTAAAACCGGTTGCTCTTCAATTTCTATTACTGGCTGTTTCAATATTTTTCGAATGTAATCGGCTTTTTCTCGCCCTTTAACGTACACATCATCTGTTACCGATATTAGTTCCTGAAGTATATGTGGAAAGAGATGTGCAGAGGTATATGCAGGTCCCCATTTGATGCAGTGATGATTATTGATTAACCTGGTGGCTTGTTGTTGAAATTCCACAGACGTGTCACCGTGGTTTGAACACAAAATGGGCAGCTTGATTGCTACTAATCAGTTCACGGAAACAAGAAGAACGATGGGTTTGTTGTCTATGCTAAAAGTAAGTGAAGGTTAGATGGATCGTGCATTGGCTACGTTGTTTATAATAATAATAATAATAGAGTATGCTTACAGTATGTTTGTTTTTATGTTTTACATAATACTACGGTTCCAACAAGGATCTGGCCTGTCTCTCGATGAGGTATTTCCCCCTAGAACTGAATCCGTTTCCAAATACAGATAGCCGTTTCCCAAAACAGGTATCTGTTTCGCAACAACAATAATGGATGCGAGGGGCATATAGATAAACTTTGCGGGGGCCCAGAATGTGCTCTGACTTTTCATAGCATTCAGCGCCAATGAGACACCACATAAAAAGCAATTTATCAAGATGACGTTAGCGGTTTTTCGCCCAGTCAAAAAATACCGTATACTAATTTTTGCGCAAAGAAACACTAACAATCGTGGCTTTTTTATTATCCGTGTTTAATATCAAATTTAGTTTTTATTCGTTAAGATCTCGGCTGCACATATACCTATTTTGCAATATACAGACTTGTTGGTTTTTGATCATACTGTATGCAGGTAATGTACGCTTCCATAGACCTTGAAAGGATCTAATTTTCCTCTAAATGAAAGACAAAGAAACGTGGATTGAACTAAAAATAAAAACACGATTGCAATTTATTATTTTTTGCTGCAAACCAATTAATTTTATATCAATACATGGCATTCAAGCATATGTTAACTCTCTAAAAACAAAAATTATTTTCTTATTGATTTAGCAAAATATTCTCTAATTATAATGAAAAATACGTATTACAATGGTTTTTGTTTGTATAAAGTGATACAATAGGTTTGCCTTGTAATTTTCTGTTAACGTTACCAGAATTACATGTATATAACGTTAAGTTTAATGTGAATACTCACTCATTACGTGCCGCTCATAATGACGTCACCCACCAAGAAATTTAAATTATCTATGAGGAAGAAGAATGTTACGATATTAGAAAATATCTTGGTGCGACCCCTGACAACAGCACCTGCACCAGCACCGTCCTCACCACTTCCACCGATTACTATCTCTATCGTAAATACTGATCGAGAAGATGGTGATGATGATTTTGCTCGATATTTTGAGAAGTGAGTATGTTACTTAATTAATTTCACATTTACTGATTTATGTATTGCTTGACACATTATTAATGTATTTTATTAATCTTTTCTAGTATTACACCTGTTGCCATCACTAACAACATGATACTCCTGCAGGTCAATACTCTTTCAGATTCAGCACTCTATCTTTAGATTTCTAAGAATTGTAATATACCATTTGACCTTGGTCTACTTTTTAGTATAGACAACAACAACCTGCATTCTTCTTGTTTCCATAAACTGATTCTATTTTTATATTTCTAAGAATTGTAATATGATACCCCCCACAGGTCACCAAACTTTGACCTTGAAAATTTTACATTTTAGGATTGCTAAGAATTATAATGTGATGACACAGATTTAAATTTCCCACCAAAAGTTTGCCCTTGAAATTTGGGTTGACCTCAAGAAAAATATGTCCTTAACTCATTGAACATGTTTCAACTTGACAAATACTCACCTTGGCATACGTATGCGTAAAGCCAGACAAATGAGAGATTGATTAGGAATGCTGCTATTTCCAAGAATTTGCCCTTGAAGAGTAAGATCAAATAAGATCGGGACATCTCTGCAGGTGACCTTGAAAATTGCTTTCTAATAATTGTAATAACTGAACGAATAAACACCTATTATGTTATGTTTTTTACTTACACCACACACCCTGCCCTCGCGAGTGCGAAAGGTAGACCTGACATGAAATATACTCTAAAGGTAAACATCATGCGCTTTATCACCTTTGACCTTAAAAATGCTATTTTTAGATTTCTCAGAATTGTAGGTGTGACCTTGAAATTTAAAGAAAATAGTGGGGGGAGCAGGTGACGGTATTTATCCGCACAAACTTAGTAGTCATGCTTATTTTGCTATTTGACACTGAACAAAATTTAGCCACACTTGACCTACTTTCATGAACTTTTATTCAAAGAATTTCTGGGTGGCTTGACCTTGAATTTTCCCGATGACCTTGAAAAGGTCAATGAACGTCGAGTCCCAGAATTGCTAGGGGCGTGACCTTGAATTTTCCCGATGACCTTGAAAAGGTCAATGAACTTCGAGTCCAAGCATTGCTAGGGGCGTGACCTTGAAATTCCCGTTGGCCTTGAAAAGGTCAATGAACTTTGATTCCAAGAATTGCTGAGGGCTTGACCTTGAAATTTCCCGATGACCTTAACAAAGTCAATGAACTTTGAAAAGGACAATGAACTGGGACATGACCTTGAGACATAGTAACATTGCATGGCCTTAAGACATGGTTAGCATAGACAGCAATCTGTATGATGCCCGTGCAGGTAACAATTTATTCCTGCGAATAACTGAATTAATACCTTGACTCAGCCAGAATTGCTTGAACAGCGTGACAATTTCCTTCCGCATTGCCTTGACTCAACGAGAACTTCTAAGAATTGCTTACTGGCCTTGAAAGCCACGTGGCCTTGATTAGGAATGCTTCTAACTTTGCCCCTGCATGTGACCTTGAACATTTCCCGACACATGGCTTTGACAGATTCCAAGAATTGATTGGTGACCTTGAAATTAATGACCCTAAGAAGTAGAATCCCCCACACCTTCAATGAACTTGAAAATTGGCTTTGATGCTTGAAACGTGTACGTGACCTTGGCCTTGAAAATTCTTTAACTTCGATGCAGTGACCGTGTAGGTGTCCTTGAAAAACCTTGTACTTTGACATAGGCAATGTGTACCTGAGCTGCAATGACCTTGACCTTGAAAAACCTTGTATTTGGGCGCAGCGAATGTGTACGAGAAAGTGGTCCAGCTGCCCCCATACTATATCTACTAGTCACTGAATTTAATCTCACTGGTATTAAAAGTGGCAGTAAGTAAAGTCTGGGACAAACGACAAATGAAATTACGTAAACGATTAAACTCGCCCGATCTCTAAGTTGAAAAGCATTCGCTTCTTTACTACAAAATGTTTTCTGCACTATGGAAAAAGAATGTTTCCACTTTTTCCCCATTCATGGAACACGCAAGGATATTTGCGTTAAAGGGTTGGTATTACGTTCTGATTAATACAAATGCCTGAAATGTCATCACCAAATGTCCGATTTACATATAACAAATGTCTCTACATCAAAATTTGAATTTTGGAAATGTCTACAGTAACAAGCTTTACAAGAATTTTTTGAGCACGATAATATGTAAATGTGATCATATTATTCAAATTATTTTTTACGAGAAGTGGAACAAAAACTGCAATTGTTAAAAATTTGCACATTTACAGTGCAATTACTGCAGTCCTTATGCAAATTCTTTTTTCGCTGTCACTCATTTTACCAAAGTTTAACAAAATTTAAGAACAATGACAGTTGATTTCATTTTTAAAAATCTAGTAGGTAGTGGCAGATTTATCGATTTAGCACGTTTCCGTCATATAAAAAAAATAACGTTATTTATAATATTTTTGACTTTTTTGAAGTTCTTCGGTACAAAAAAATGTACCGGAAAAAAATTTTCCTGAATTCGCACTAAATGCAGCACTCCCTGCGGTCGTGCCGCAAACAAAGTGCTCATGAGGGAAAATTAATTTTCCGAACTACTCATAGGTAAATAACTTTTCCGTGTTTTGCTATTTGTTATTTGTTGATAAGTGTATTAATATAACCAGCAGTAGCTACGGTAGATTTCCACTCTCCGTGTCTTCATTCACGTTCTACACTTACTCTAAACCCAGCCTAAGAGATACACCAGAAGTATTGATCTATTCCGGGAAAATTTAGAAATGTAGAAATAAATTGTTTATGATAATTTACCCATTGTATTCTTCCCAACACGGTCGGTTGTGTATGTACCATCTTTACACTAAAACAATAAAACGAACGTACTGTGTGTCAAATGTTTGCAGTTTAACAGCATACCTTCTAAATAGCTCGACATAATCAATTTTCATGGTTTGTATGTTTTTAACAACAAATGATATGTACGTTTGGATTTGAGCATCTTTCACTTTTTTCACAAATAAATTCAAACTAAGTTTTGAACGTTACTAGGCAATACTTGCAATAATTCATTGCTACTACATGCACCAGCTACTCCCAATGTAAGTGCCATCTGGAACACGTAATACATAAAAAACTATAAAATTAACCACTCTTATCATTAAGAACTAATCTGTTTGATGGATTTGTTGGCTATTGTCCCTGTAATTAGCGGTTTAATATAATTGGATTAATAGTAGATCATTTTAACACATACTCGTATTTCAATTAATGAAAACAAAAATTCATTTCATTGTCTTATACTATATTTTTCCTTGACTACAAATTCAAAATTTAAGCTAACTTTTACCTTTGTTTGATCTGAATTGTAATTAATTAATCCTAAAAGTAAACAATTAATGTCGGGAGAGCTAACAGGGCCATTATCGTTATTTATTGTTACCCTTCTATTGAATAAAAAACTGAAACTTAGAGGATGGTCACGGTTCGCGATAATAATAAAACAGATTTGATAAATAAATATTAAATTAAATAACAAAGAAATAACTATAGCTCGGAAAGATAAATTAAAAATAATTGAATCATTTGGTCGCAATAAATAACAGCAAGTACGGTGAATGGCGCGGAGCCAGGAATCGCGTAGGGAGCAATCTGGTTGAAACGTGGTGTGATTGAAGGGTATGGAAGTGACAAATTTATATATGTATATGTACATTTAGAGATTCATACAGTAAGTATACGCTATATTAGTTATACCTTTTATGACTGTCTATAATTCTACTTCTTACTTCCTTACCTGCCGGTAGTAGGACGATACCATTAGTATGGAATGCTACATCGTCCGCGACACGATTTGGCCAGTAACAGGTCTGCTCGCTATGATATTACTCAAGAGAACAATACAATTGCCTCGGATCAACCTGGCTACAAGGAGCGGTTCCGTTGCTGACGACTCTGCAAGGAATGAATGGCAAGTCGGTACGTGGAATGTTAGAGGTATGCATGGTAAAGAATTTGAAATTAAGAATGTAATGCACGAAAGACACCTTGATATTTTGTGTGTTTCGGAGACAAAGCGCAAAAGAAAGGATGCTGTGGAGATGGAGGATGGCAGCCTAGCACTATTGTCAGGAGTCGAGACTGAAGTGCATGGCGCAAAAGGAGTTGGGGTGATCGTAAGTGAAAGAGCGAAAAGATGTGTTAAACAGTACGAATTGGTATCTCCCTGGGTAATATGGGTTAGAATGAAAGTGGAGTTTCGAAAAATTTTTCTTGTTGCATGCTACGCACTGGTGAAAGAAGATAAAGACCAGGAGCGTGAGAACTTCCGGAATGAAGTAGAGAACGTATTGAACGTATGTAAGCCAAACGAAAAAGTGATGATAGTGGGGGATATGAACGGATGTGTGAGTGTACAAAGAGAACATACTGAACGCGTTCTGGGAAAGTTCGGAGACCAAAGATTCAATGAGAATGGTGAACGCCTGGTGAACATCTGTGTGGAGAGAAGCCTGTTTGTATCCAACACGTGGCAAAGAAGTGAATCTAAAAGTATGATAGACTTGATAGTTTATGATGAAAGGCTTAGAAACATGGTGAAAGACACAAACGTAATGCGCAGATCGGAGTGTGAATCGGACCACTTTTTGGCTGTATCGAGAGTGTGTTTAGGGCAAAAGTGCGTCTGAAGAAAGAAAGCAAACGTAATGCGAACGTCCAGAATTAGAGTAGACAAACTAGTGGATAATGGCGTGAGAATGAAATACGCACATGATGTGAGTAAAGAGTTGAATGTGAATGAAACAGTGTGGAACGAACAAATAAAAGACACTGACATTGAAAGTGCATGGATAAGCTTGAAAAACTGTGCTGTCAATTGAGCCGTGCGGATATGTGGAAGAGAGACTGTAGGTAGACACAAAAAATGTGCTTGGTGGAATGAGTCGGTAAAAAAGGCAGTATGTGAGAAAAAAGATGCGTACATGGAAATGATTGCTGCAAAAAAATGAGACAGAAAAAGCAATTGTATGAGGTTTACAGATTAAGAAACAAAGAAGCGAAGGAGGTAGTGAGAATAAGTAAAGAGGAAGTGAGGATGAATATGAGCAACGACATAGGATATGATGACTGTGAAGTGAGGAAATGGTGGCTTGAATATTTCGGAAAGGGTTAAATAAGGAGAATTTAGAAGGAATGATGAATGAAACTGAGAAGGATATTGGGATAAATAAGGTAGAGAAAACGGTAGAAATGTTGAAAAACGGCAAGGTAGCAGGCGTAGATGAAATCACTGGTGAAATGCTAAAGTATGGAGATGCAAAGCTTATACGAAGATTGTGTGAATTATTCAATGTATGCCTTATGTGTGGAAAAATGCCGAGGGATTGGAAGAGCGCGATCGTTGTACCAATGTATAAGGTGTACGAGAAACTACACAGCCTAAGATTTGGGATGTGTAGGTTGGCTTCATACCAGGGAGAGGATGAGTCGATCAGATGGTTGCTCTCCAGTAGGTTATCGAAAAGTGTTTAAGAGTAAAAGGAAGCTGTACTGTGCGTTTGTAGATCTGGAGAAAGCACACGACAGAGTGAATAAGGAGAATCTGTGGGAAATATTAAATTAATATGGCGTAAATAAAGGTCTAATAAACGGAATACGAGCAGTATACCACGGTAGCCGAGCATGTGTTAGGGCGAGAGAAGGTGTGAGTGAATACTTTAATATTGAGCAAAGAGTGCGACAAGGCTGTGTGATGTCACCGTGGTTGTTCAATGTATACATGGATAAATGTGTTAGGCAAGCATGTACCGATACAAAGTGTAATGGTTGGTGACGTAAGTGTACGAGTTCTGGTGTATGCAGATATGATGCAGTCTTATTCAGTGACAGTACGGATGAGCTACAAACTGTTCCGAGGAAGTTTGATACAGTCTTTGAGAGCATGACCTAAAGGTAAGATTGATGTGTTCAATCGGGAAGGTGAAAAGGAGCTTAAGAGTATTTACTCTGCAAAATAAAATTGTTGAATAAGTGGACCAGTTGGTATATCTGGGTAGAATGTTTACTGCAGATGGTACAATGGATGACGAGGTTGGACGAAGGGTCAATTCCGGAAGGAAGGTGATTGCAAGCATGTGGCAATAATGGGAAACGAAAGCATGAGCCTAGCTGCGAAACGAGCAATCTATAATGGCGTGTTTGTCCCGTCAGTACTCTATGGAAGTGAGGATGGGTATGTCAAAAAAAGCACGAAAGAAAAATAAATGCCGTGGATATGAGATTCCTGAGAAGCGGATGTGGTGAAACGAGAAGGGACAAGATATAGAATGAATGAATAATGACGGAGTGTGGCGAGGACAAGACGATGATGGATAGATATAAAAGTAGTAGATTACGTTGGTTTGGTCTTACTGAGAGAATGAAGAATGCAAGATTAACGAAGCAAATATACGTGGGTGAGGTTAGAGGAAAGTCCGAGGCTGGTAAGCCGTGTTGTTCTTACATATTTTTTCCAACCCAGTGTTAATTGAGATGCAGTGTGTAGACGAACAAACAATTCCGTACAATGAAATATGTGCTAAAATAAAGGGATTCCGTTATAAGCTATATCAATCTACTGATTAATAACTATGAATTTTATACTTAAAAGATGGAGGCAGTACCAGGAAGCGAATATGTTGGAATTAGTACTATCAGTAGTGTTTGATGCTAATACAGTGAAGACCATCTACAGTCTTTACGTATTAGTTTCCATTGACTTAATAAAATGTATAAATCGCATTTGAATTAAATGGGGATCTTTTATCATTCACAAAAATGTCTGGTAGTCCAGTAAACAAAAGTGTATGCCTTTAATTCTTAATTGTTTCAATAACACGGGTGCCTTTATGTATACAAAATGAGCAGAAGGGGGACATTATCCCCTTCACTTTCTTTGTGATGTCACAAGCCGCTCCCGCTTTTTGTGAGGTCACAAGGCCGCCCACGTGACTAACCTCTTGTTTGCAGTTGGGAATTTCCGATGAGATAATTTGACCTTGGAGCCTGGTACTGGTGTTGCCTTGGGGCTGGCCTTGGAATCTACCTTGGGCTAGCCAGATTCAGAACCAAATCTACTTTTTAGTCAAGTTCAGAACCTACTTAACAGGAAATTTTAATTTTTATTCTAATAAGGGGTCTCTAATGCTAACTTGTAAGACAGGTCTTCGTAAGTTGTGTTAGGGTCTGCGCCCCTTGTCGGTGCCCCTTTGGTTAGACATAGTATTCTAATAAGGGGGCTCTAATGCTAACTTGTAAGACAGGTGTAAAAACTAGCTTTTGGGTCTTAGCCCCATGTCATGGCCCCCTTGGCGCGAAATTTGAATTTGTTTGTGGCTCCATCTAGTGATGTATTTTTAGGACTAATGAATGTTTTCTATAATAAAGGTGACTCCACCCATTAGTATGTTTTTGCGCGAAATATGAATTTGTTTGTGTCGCCATCTAGTGGTGTATGGAGTAATGAATATTTTCTCTCTCGTTTCTCTCTATCTGTCTCTCATTTTCCCTCGTTTCTGTCGCTTCCATTTTCAATGCAAAGGGTCGCAATCATAGTCATCCATTCCAGCAGGTTCCTCGTGAGCCCACCATTTGCAAAAACAACACTGACCCAACACTCTACTGTGGGAGATCTTAGAAAAATGTCGGAACAAATTAAGCACTCTACATCTTCTTCCACATCTAGGTTCTTCTTTTTTTCTTTTATCATTTTGTCTTTTCTTGAACAGGGCTTCTTGTTTTTCCCTTTTTGCTTTCCATTAAATTCTGCTTTATTTTTCAATCTAGACCCTCCCTTTACTTCCAGTGCTTCCTTTTTTTGTCGCTCATCTAAAAGATGGTCTTTATAAGGAGTTCCTGTGAGAATGACAATACCAACAGATTTTCGTTTAGTGGTGCGTCATGGTTGTGATCTCTTGGAAAATGAGCAACTATCTTTCGGAAAAATAGTAAATGAGGTCGATTGCACAGATACGGAAGCAGTGTCAATTTCTTTACAAATAATGGATGAAGAAGGGAGAATTTCTGATTCTCCAAGATCATCTTCGTCTGAACTGGGACGCTGCTCACGCTTTGTCGGACAAGGGGTTTGCTTAGGAAGAGTTGAAGGAGCTGTTATGGTGGCATTTTCAGTTCGAAGCTAGTTTTGTTTTTCTTTAGTGAAAACAGTAGTTTTGGTATCCAGCCTCTTTAACTGGTTCGTGGCTAACTTGTTTTTCCCTTTACATCTTCCCTTTAAACTCATTAAAGGCACCTAAAAGTTTCGTGCCGCTGTTTATACGCAAGGTCATTATGCACACTTTCAATAGCTTGTCTCATTCTATACTGGTCCCATTTCTGCCTGTCAGTCAACCACTTATATTTTTCAACCATATTACCACTCTGAAGAAAATATTAAATTATTTATTCTCTATGATAAATTGTTTAGTAGAGAGGGGAAAATGACCCCGCAATCATTTAACCCGATACCATTGGTGATCATTTTGTCCGAACAGGCAACAATGTGCTGAAAGCCGTATTTATCAGGTTACCGCCAAGGCTTGTTATTTCGTAAACATTTCAGATTTTAAGCAAAATGTTGGGCTTTCAGTAACTATATTACAATTGAACATTTCTACTTGTTTAACTGAAATATTACAATAGTTTGAATTCACTCACCTTACATCAAACTTATAGAAAATCGCTTTTACACGAAATCACGATAACAAGATATTTCTACGCCAGCTGCTTACATTAAACTGACAGCAAAAACGCACTGGGTGATGGTTCCGCAATAAAAATACAGACGGTACTGTCGGTCGTAAAAATAATGCGAGGGATGGTTTGGCCCGCAGGGATCATCCCCTATCTTTATTGGGATGATATCTGATTATCCGTAATCATTTGCTTGCTTAACTTAAATGCTTCCCGATATGTTGTTATGTCCACCAAAATGAAATACCACACGTTTCTGTGCTAGATTATTGCATAACTATCGCAATCCGAAGATAACATGGGAATGAATCTATTGGAATAATTGAGAAGTCTTTGTAATTTTATGGATCAGATGCATCGGAAATTGCTTTTACTTTTTTAGAAGTGGGATGGATTTTCTTTTCATAATTATGACAATGTTACATCTACTTCGTGCAAAAATTGAAATTTTTTCACGTTCACTTTAACATTCCAACACTAAACTTACGCTACTTTCTAAATTAGTGTTTGACGCTCCCGAAATTAAAATATTAACGGATAGCAACTTACTCTAGATACACTTCCCAATATTTGATCCATTACATAATCAGGCGAGCACGCAATTCCAAGTTAAACGTTTAAATCGGAACAATCCGAGGTGGGTATTCATTTTCAAATACATCTGATAATCTGAGGTATCCGCACCTAACAAATCTGAAATCCTAAATATTGTAGCACTCACTAGATTTGTGTCTAGCTAGTTGAGGTACTGATACTGATCCATATTAATTACTTTATTAAACGTTGTAAAATACCTGTTTGATCCATTTGTTTAATTTTTTTTCAACTTGAATGGTTTAGAGCATATGGCATGTCACACCACTTTTTAACGTTAAACTTAATTTCAAAACGTTTAATGGGATTACATAAATTCTTATCAAATACATATTTACACTTTCTAAGCGACGTTTCTATTAAAAATTATTAATAATTTTATTAAATACATAAATAAAAAGTTTACCTCGTGTAAAATTTGAACCTCCGACGTTTACTTTACACGCTCTAACCAACTGAGCTATCGAGATAAAATCCCAAATCGATGTAAATTTTGT
>JARFJB010002156.1:402500-535000 GCA_036346205.1 Vesta saturnalis | reverse complement strand
TGTGGTCATCATTGCTTTGGTAAGCGAAAAAATATAAACAAATTAGGAAAAATCGTATGTATTTTAGACTCCACCATATGCCATGTTAAAAGAAAGTAAAGTTAAATTAACTGGAAATGATCGTTTTGAAGGATTTGGAATTGACTTGATAGCAGAGTTAGCTAATCTGGAAGGATTCAATTTCACTTTTATTGTTAGAGTAGATAAACAAAATGGAGATATCAGTAATGTTACAGGTAGATGGACGGGATTAATAGGAGATGTAATTGATGGGGTATGATTTCAAACCACTGGATAAACTTTTCTATACTGACTTCCATAAAATTGCAACACCTAGAATTTATTGAACTTTTTTATTGAAATTTTCATCAACGATGTCTTTCATTAGGACAAACAAATGATTAAGATTTGAAAACAAAGGAACAAAAACTAAAAATGTTTTTTTCAATAACGAGTTGCTCCGCCACGATTTGTAATGCACTCATTTAGACGGCGTGGCATGCTATCAATCAAGTGATCTATAGCTGCCTGTGATATATCAATCCAAGCTTCTTGAATCCGTAGCCGGAGATCGTGTAAGCTATCTGGTGTGGTAAATTACCCAGTAGCCTACCGACCTCATCCTATACATTTTCAATGAGCGACAAATCCGGCAACCGAGCAGGCCATGGGAAGATGGCAATGTTAGCTTCTTCCAAAAAACGAGTTGAAGCCCTTGCCGTGTGAGGGCGCGCATTATCCTGTTGGAAAATGGGATTTTCCAGCCCCTGAAGATATGGAAGCGCAACGGGTTCTAGCACATTGGCAATTTAACCAGCGGCGTTTAAGTTGCCATCAATGAAGACCAAGGGTGATCTGCTACCGTAGCATATTGCACTACACACAGACACAGACACACAGACACACGACACACAGACACACAGACACACAGACACACAGACCACAGACACACAGACACAGACACACAGACACACAGACACACAGACACACAGACACACAGACAACACATAGACACACAGACACACAGACACATACACACAGACACAGTTACACAGACACACAGACACAGACACATAGACACGCAGACATACAGACACAGACACACAACACACAGACACACAGATACACTGCATACAGTTACAAAGACACGCAGGTACGCAGACCCGCAGGCACGCAGAAACTACACATGCACGCAGGTACGCAACGTGTAAACGCAGACACGCAGAAAACACGCAGGTACGCAACGTGCAGACACGCAGACACGCAGAAAACACGCAAACACGTAGACATGCAGACACGCAGAGACGCAGACACGCAGGCACGCAGACATGCAGACACGCAGACACGGAGACACGCAGATACGCAGGCTCGCAGACAAGTAGGCACGCAGATACGCAGGCACGGAGAAACTCAAGTACAACCACGCACACACAACACGCATACGCACACGTACACGCACACGCACGCACACATACTGCACAAGCACACGCAGACCAACACACATACTAACATACGCTAGTACACACACGCGCACATGCAAACGCACACGCACACACACAATCACACACTCACGCACATGCACACACACACATCACACGGTCTCGCATACGCACACGCAAACGCACAATCAACGCTCATGCACATCACACACACTCTGACGCTCGCACACGCACATGCAAACTCGCACGTGCACACGCACACGCACTGCAGCACACACACACACACACACACACACACACACACACAACACACACACACACACACACACACACACACACACACACACTCAGACGCTCGCACACGCATACGCAAACGCGCAACCACACACGCACATATACTCACATACATTCACACACGCGCGCATGCTAAGGTCAAAAAGGAACCAAGAAAGATTTAAGATGCTCTTGGCGTAAACATGTGGCAAGTGCTTTGAAGAAATCGAAAAGAGAAAAAACAAGCCGTTGCGTCAATTCGATGTCCGAATTAGATTATCTCACTTCCAAAGGCACCGGTGTAAAATAATCGAATTCTGTACTTACAACTTTATTTTACTATGTCAGTTATCCGTATCAATAAGATGAGAAACTGTTCTATTAAATTTAATACTTAAACATGTATGGATTAGCGGGTACAATCATCTTTTTTTTCTAATGAATTTAATATTGTTGGTATACCCATTATCAGTTATAGGCAGTAATATTTTCATCCAAAAATGTTTCTATGTACGGGGAAGAAACTAATCCAACCCTAACGTATATGTGTTATTTTACCTGTAAATCCTTATCTAAAAAATAATTTTTGTTACTAATAAATTTTACACTTTATTTATACTTAAACTTTATTAGTGTTTAACGATTTCTTGTATTGTTAGGAAACTAGAAATGGTTTAACGGGATTGATACAATTTGATAATGTTGGGGTACGAAGTGATTTTGATTTAGAACTAATTGAACTCAAAGAAGGTGGTATAACAACAATTGGAACCTGGAATTCCAAGGATGGCTTAAATATATCAAGGATTACTCCAGAAGTTGATGATCTTGATAACGATAATTTAAGGAACAGATCATTTGTGGTCATCATTGCTTTGGTAAGCGAAAAAAATATAAACAAATTAGGAAAAAATCGTATGTATTTTAGACTCCACCATATGCCATGTTAAAAGAAAGTAAAGTTAAATTAACTGGAAATGATCGTTTTGAAGGATTTGGAATTGACTTGATAGCAGAGTTAGCTAATCTGGAAGGATTCAATTTCACTTTTATTGTTAGAGTAGATAAACAAAATGGAGATATCAGTAATGTTACAGGTAGATGGACGGGATTAATAGGAGATGTAATTGATGGGGTATGATTTCAAACCACTGGATAAACTTTTTCTATACTGACTTCCATAAAAATTGCAACACCTAGAATTTATTGAACTTTTTTATTGAAATTTTCATCAACGATGTCTTTCATTAGGACAAACAAATGATTAAGATTTGAAAACAAAGGAACAAAAACTAAAAATGTTTTTTTCAATAATGGGTTGCTCCGCCACGATTTGTAATGCACTCATTTAGACGGCGTGGCATGCTATCAATCAAGTGATCTATAGCTGCCTGTGATATATCAAACCAAGCTTCTTGAATCCGTAGCCGGAGATCGTGTAAGCTATCTGGTGGTAAATTACCCAGTAGCAAATCCGGCAACCGAGCAGGCCATGGGAAGATGGCAATGTTAGCTTCTTCCAAAAAACGAGTTGAAGCCCTTGCCGTGTGAGGGCGCGCATTATCCTGTTGGAAAATGGGATTTTCCAGCCCCTGAAGATATGGAAGCGCAACGGGTTCTAGCACATTGGCAATTTAACCAGCGGCGTTTAAGTTGCCATCAATGAAGACCAAGGGTGATCTGCTACCGTAGCATATTGCACTCAATATCATCACTCCTTGTGTGAGGGCTGTGTTGCGTTCCACAAAAAATGTTGGATTTTTACGTTCTCCGCGCATCCGTCTGACCCTCGTACGACCATCGTGGACCTACAAGCAAAATCGGGACTCGTCACTAAACACAATTCGATGCCATTCTTGCCCCCAATTCGCCCTTTTGTTGCTCCATTCTAGCCTGCGTAGACGGTGAAGTGGTGTAAGAGGAAGACATAAAAATGGACGATATGAACGCAGCCCATAAGACCTTATCCGGCGATAAACAGATGACATTGACATTCTGGGTCCTACACCTCTCATCCAATCATTTGCAATCGATAGAGTTGTTGAAAATCTGTCTCTTGTGGCGATGTTCTTCGCGATCTGTAGGCCTGCGGAGACGTCCAGATCCAGGGCGACGTTGTTGCACCCCTTCCTCGGATCATTTTGACCAACATCTCAATACCGTTGTAACATTTCGGTTTACACGACGAGCAATTTCTCTTAGCGAAAGTCGGGCCTCACTCATGCTAATAATACGGCCACGTTCAAAATCAGTCAATTGGGAAAAATGTTGATGTTG
The DNA here is from genome assembly GCA_036346205.1 of Vesta saturnalis. Classification (NCBI taxonomy): domain Eukaryota; kingdom Metazoa; phylum Arthropoda; class Insecta; order Coleoptera; family Lampyridae; genus Vesta; species Vesta saturnalis. The sequence goes on along the minus strand of JARFJB010002156.1, from coordinate 531,011 downwards.
ACGTACTCTTGGCATTGTTTCCAAGTTCAGAACGAAATTGTGAACAAACAATTTGCAAAATTGACAGTTAATTACACACTGGTTAGTTTATTTCTTCAAATTTATTGTTACTAAGTGCAAAGGAAAAAACAAAAAAAAACTACTAGCTAGATTTTATTCAAATTTCAATCGTTTGTTTGTTCTAATGAAAGACATCGTTGAGGAAAATTTCAATGAAAGCGTTCAACAAATTCTAGGTGTTGCAATTTTTATGGAAGTCAGTATATGTCAGCATTTGTAGGTTGCCGATTTAGCTATTACTGACCTTACAGTTAATAGAAAAAGACAATCTGCTGTAGATTTTACCAGCCCGTTTATGGATTTGGGTACTATAAACAGAAATAAACGTTTTTATATAATTCTGAACTATTATTTTAGGTATACAAATTTTATACGCACAACCAACCTCTGCTCCTCCAAGTTTCTTCACGTTTGCTTCTCCGTTTGCCGTAGAGGTATGGTTACTTTTAGCTGGAGCTTATTTTGGGGTCTCACTCGCTTTATTCATAATGGCACGGCTTTGTTATTCTGAATGGATCAATCCATACCCATGTATTGAAGAACCCGAATATTTAGTTAATCAATTTAGTTTGAGAAATTCTTTATGGTTTACACTTGGGGGTCTTATGCAGCAAGGTGCTGATATAGCACCTACGTAAGTTATGTAATTGTAGTGTGATAGTGTTTAAAAGTTGCGATTTTAGAGGTTTGTCAACAAGGTTGCTTACAGGGTTCTGGTGGTTTTTTACGCTTATCATGGTATCATCCTATACTGCCAATTTGGCAGCTTTTCTTACAAACGAAGTTAAAGAATTGCCATTTTCTAATGTAGAAGAACTAGTTAAACGAGCGGAGAAGCTAGGTATAAGTTATGGAGCTAAAAAAGGTGGTGCAACTTATGCCTTTTTTAAGGTAGAGTTTTCTGAACTTTACAGCAGGTTAACCATCTATTAAAATTAAAACTAAAAATTATAATAAACGTGCTATATTGTGTTTTCACTGTAAAATAACACTTATAATTATTAAAAAAGCTTTTTTCTTATTAGATTTGACTAGATTTTTAATTGTGTCAAATTTCTATTTGCGAATGCTTTTATCAATTTCAAATTAAAGTTTTTCACTTTACGCTTACATCATAATTTGGTTAAATTTTGTTAAATTGGCTCTTTGATTGTGACATTTTTCACTGTTAGCCTTCGACCGTTAGAGAATGTTCTTGTTTGTCATCTTCAAGGCAGTTTAACAATATTTAATTTATTAAGTATCTAGTTATTCTTTAGTAAAATTGAATTCCATAGTTAGCTTTATACCATTATCTAACTGTTATATTAATAGCAGGCTTATGTTTGCGTTTTCACTTTTACGTTTTTCATAAACTTGTTTCATCATTCGAAAGAGTTTACTACTGCTGAGGACGATAACTGTAGGTGTTATCGAAACGTATAGATTTGTGTAAAACATAAATACAAAAATGCACCATTAAGAACCCAAAAAAGTTAAATATTTTAATTATATATTTACAGGGTTCCGATAATGACCTATACAAAGAAATAGGTACGTATATGGATACTCACCCAGATGTATTAGTAAAAGAAAATGAAGACGGAGAAGCAAAAGTTGATAAAGGAAAGTATGCATTTTTTATGGAATCTACATCAATTAGTTACGCTATATCAGGAAGTTGCAACTTAGCTTCTGTTGGAAATAAACTAGACGAAAAGAATTACGCAATTGCCATGCGTCAAGGTTGTACGTGTCAAAAGTTTGGGTATTTACTGAACCGAATCTGTTGTTAGACTCTACTTATAGAGGGAGGTTAAGTGCTGCAGTTTTAAAACTAAAGGAAACCGGTAAAATTGACGAGTTACAAAGAAAGTGGTGGTTAGAAAAACGAAAAAAACCGGAATGCGAGGTATGAAGAAATATTTCATTACCAAAACTAAGTAGTATTTTATTAGGAAGCGGATGAGATACCAGGTGCTCCTCCATTGAATTTAAAACATGTAGGGGGTATTTTTTGGGTTTCTTCACTTGGAACTGTCTTGGCATTTCTCCTAGTGTTTACCGAACTTGCATTACACACTTTGAAGAAGTATGGACGAGATAGACAATCTTGCACGGAAGAATTTATGGACGAAATAAAGTTTTACTTTTCATTCAAAGGAATGGTAAAACCAGTAAAGAATAGAAAATCAGATTCTCAATCACTAGATAGCAAAGAGAAGCTTGAGCTTGACGAAGCAACCACTTACGGATTTTCACCCAACGTTTTTCCAAACAATAATTAATTTTAGTTACAAATCGTATAACTACCACAATATATACAAAAAATGTAGAACTTGCGTAATAAATTTCTTTAATATAGATATTTTGGATGAATCACTACAACGACACGCTACGTCATTTTGACTTTTAATAGGTATAACTTTTAACTCCATTTTTATAAATATATTTTGACTCACAAATAATACTTCTAATGGCAAATCTTTAATTTAATAGTAATGCGCTTCTATAAAAAGTCTTAATTTCTTTGTGTATAAGCTCAACTTACTATTAACCTACGGCCATTCCCTTCGGGGTCCAAACAATCCCTGCATTATTTATTTTTTCATTCAAATCTTCCCATGTATCCTATCACCATACTTCTAGCTTCAAATTATACAACTTACATGCCCTTTGTTTCAAACCCTTACTTTTTCCTTTATCATTCTATACATTAGCAAGTTAAGCCTACCAGGCACTTTCCCAATTACCCATTAATTTTTTAAACTTGTTTTCTTGAACAACAATAACTCTAATAATGTATTTAATAATAATCCATTTTCTTACCTACACCCAATCTCAATCATTATTTTATCTTGTCCCTCTCTTTACTACTATCTGAAACTGTCTCAGGAAACAATAATACTTTCCACGAATGCATTTATTTATCAATTTCGTGATTACTTTTGAAATATCATTATATTCATATATAATATAATAATATACTATATATATATATATATATATATATATATATAATACTGTTTTGTAGCGATGTTTTGTATTGCACTGATTCTGTAAATTTTTCCTTACGTAGTACATTAACACAATAAATATTAGTATTAGTAAAAAAAAGAAAGAGCGTTCTACCGTACTGGTGAACTTTATGAAGTGTGAAGTTGATGAGGTTGTAAAACTGGTATTTCAATTTGTAATTATAATTTATTGTAATTGTAATTGTTATAATGCATAACTGTTAACGTGACCGACCGACCTGCATGCGATAAAAAGACAAATAAAGATTACTATAATTATTTTTTTTTTTATTTATTTATAGGGTTTAACTACTACGGTCATATCCCCTTTAATATTAAAAGATAGACGCACAACGTGTCTTACATATGATCGTGTATACCAATTTCCTTTACAAAGTTTAGTGTGTGCTTTACACTCTCGTCATCACTGAGATTCTCCACATAGTCGACTTTTAAACTATGTTTCCATCTTTGTAGGCGGTACTGCGGACAGTCTTGTAATACATGTCTTATTGAAAGTATGACCTGGCATTGTTCGCATATTGGGGGCGTTCCACCTTTAAGGAGTTGTTGGTGCGTAATTTTTGTGTAACCTATTCTCACACGATTAATTTTCACATTGGCTTCTCTGTATTTATTACTTAACTCAAATAATTTGTCAACTTTGTGCTTTATTGTAGAGAGGTGTGTATTTTGTGTTCTCCATTTTTCTTGCCAGTTCTTAATATTTTCATGTTGTAGATATGTTCTCAAGTCCATTTGATCAATTTGATTTTCGTCCACTTGTAAGTTTGAGATCACCCTCTTTGCTGCTGTATCCACTAGATCGTTTCCTGGAATACCTACGTGGCTAGGAACCCAAATGAAGGTAAGTCTAACTTCTTTCATCATTATCGAGTTCACAGCGGACTGACATATTAATGTTAGGGGATCTCGGGAGTAAATCTGGTTAATGCTATTTATGCTATCCGTGATTACTAAGAATCTTTTAGGTGCCACTTCCATTGAACAGTATAAGATAGCTTGCCATATGGCATATAGCTCTGCAAACTTTATTGATGCGTTATTGTTCCATGAGTTCGATACGCCGTCAACAAATATAACGCTGCCAACGCCTTCCTTAGTCTTAGACCGTCTGTATATATATATATATATATATATATATATATATATATATATATATATATATATATATATATATATAACTTTATGAGAGGGATACGCATTACATAAGTTCTGAAACTCCTGTATATAGACGTTTTTTCGGGTAGTTTATTTTCTATATTTTCCTAGATCTGTTCTTATTTCGACACGTGGTGCCTTCCAGGGAGTAAATTCAAACTGCTTCGCCTCCAATACCATCGGTAGTGTCACACCCATGCGCACTATCTGCTCCCAAAATCTAATACCTGCTGGACGGGTAATAGTAGGTTATCTTTGATACTGGTCCCTATCTGCGTTTACTATAATCTTGTTTGGGTGGTTTGGTATGATCATTTTTGCCATGTAGTTAGCCGTTAACTGGTTCCTTCTGGTTTCTAGGGATGGCATACCCGTCTCACAGTATATGCTTTCAGTAGGGCTAGTAGGGAATACACCAATACTATACCTTAAGGCTGTGTTATGTAGCACATTCAAATCTGTAAGTGCTGATTTACGTGCCGATGAACATGTAACGCAACCGTAATCAATTTGTGACAGTATCAACGCTCTATAGATCTGTATTAGACACTTTGGTTCTGCTCCCCAGTGTGCTAATACCCTCAGTATATTTAAGATTTTTAGGCATTTAACTTTTAGATGTTGTAAGTGCGTCTTCCATGTAAGTGATCTGTCATATATCAGGCCTAGAAATTTAGCAGTGTCAGAACACGCAATCGGATTATTCATCAGGTACAACACAAGATCATAATGCGGTGTCCTTATCCTGCAAAAGTGGACACATTTGGTCTTTTCTTTGCAAAAGTCTAAGCCAATTTTTCGACCATTTTGTACTATTTGGTTGATCGCAGGTTGCAATTTTTTTGTTATTTCTCCAATAGTGTTTCCACTGCAAAAAATGGAGATGTCATCAACGTACATACATTTCGATATCGAATCAGGTACGTGCATTAAAATGTCGTTAATAGCATTAAGAAAAGGGTGCAGCTAAGAGTTGATCCTTGTGGTACCCCGTTTTCTAATGTTTGGATATCAGACATTGTATTTCCAACCCTCACCCGAAACCGTCTGAAATCTAGGAAAGGCTTTATTAGTAGGGGTAGGTTTCCACGCAGATTTAAATTATGTAGCTTTTTTTAGGATGTCATATCTCCATACCATGTCGTAAGCACCTTTGATATAAAAAAAAACGGCCACCATATGTTCTCTCAACCGAAATGTTTCCTGTATAGCGTTTTCAAATAAAACGAGGTGATCAGTTGTCGATCGACCCTTCCTAAAACCAGCATGGTACGGTGCAAGTGCATGTTGCTTTTCGAGGATCCATTGGAGTCCGCTATTTACCATCCTTTACAACACCTTACCCATACAACATGTTAAGCTGATCGGGCGATAGCTTGCTGGAAGTAATGGATCCAAGGTTTTTGATGGGTATTACAATAGCGTCTTTCCATTCAACAGGGTATGTACCTTCCGTCCACAACTCATTGTACAGATCCAATAATGCTTTTTTAAATTCAGCTGTTAAATTAAGTAACAGCTCATTGCAGATTTCGTCAGATCCCGGAGCAGACTTTTTACTGTTTCGCATAGCGAGGTCTAGCTCTTCAGAGGTGAAAGGTAAGTTGTAATTTTCGTGTCTGTTGGTACAAAAGTTTATTTTAACTTCTCTTTCCTCTTTTGTTGCACAGAATTCAGGCTGATAATTCTTAGAGCTACTCACAGTTGAGAACGGAATCGCTAGAGTATTAGCAATCTGCAATGGATCTTGAATAACAAGATTTTCAGAAGTCTGTATTGAATTAATGTTGTGTGACCGGTAGGTACCATTAATTTCTTTTATCTTTTTCCAGGTGTTATTTACTTCAGACACAGTGATGGTGGATGTATATTGATTCCAACTATCACGTTTGCTTTTGAGGACCGTTTGTCTACTAACGGCTCTTGCTTTTGCAAAGGCAATGTGATTTTCATCGTTGGGTGCCTGCGATATTTCTTGAAGGCTGCTTTTTTATTTCTCACAGCCTCGTTCACGTCTGGATTCCACCATGGCATAGGGCGCTTTATGTGTTTACTACCTGATCTACGGACGCTTGCGGCGGCTGCAGCTAATACGGCGCTGGTAAATGTTGTTACATTAACGTTTCTAGGCATAACGAGACTCTGACTAAATAAGGACCAGTTTGCTTTCGCGGTTTTGTATGGTTCAACAACAGTGATCGGTTGGGTAGAAACGTCTGTTTCGATAATAATTGGGAAATGATCACTGTTGTGAAGATCATCCGCAATTTTCCATTTAAGGCGTGGGGCCAATATCGGTGAGACCAACGTTATGTCTAACGCATCAAATGTTCTTGATGCAGCATTGTGATAAGTGGGTGCACCGGAATTGAGTAGAACTATATCATTTGAGTGTATCACGCGGCCTTTGATATCATTTTTTGAAGATCCCCATAATAGGTTGTGCGCGTTAAAGTCTCCAACTAAGATAAAGGGTATAGGTAGTTCTTCTATTAATTTTTCAAGATCTTCCATTTCCTAATTAGCATCGGGGAAGTATGTACTGCAAAGCGTTATCTTAATGGGCGCTTTTGCCCTTATCGCTACAGCTTGTAGAGTAGTAGATAATGTCAATTTTTGGAATTGCACGTCTTTTCTACTAATTATAGCAACACCGCCGCATGCCTTCTGTTCACCCGTAAAATCCTTACGTACAATGTTATATCCCTTTAATGAATATGCGTGTCCCGTTTTGAGGTGCGTTTCTTGTAGAGAAAACATCATTGGATCAAGTTCTTGCGCAAGCATTTTTATATCAGCATATCGTTTCGAAATACCTCTACAATTCCACTGAATTAAAATTTTGTGCGTTGAATGTGTCAAGCGTATTTTATCAGATAGCTTAAAATAGATGAAAATGCTACAGGTACAGTAAAATAAATAATACATAGAGTATATAGGACATCAAATAATAAACGTACGAACATCTATATCTATATATATATATATATATATATATATATATATATATATATATATATATATATATATATATATAATATATATATATATATATTATCACAGATTATTTACTAAGGCGTTCCTATGAATCACCTGTACTTTGACGAGGTATTCTAGGTTTTCCTTTCGGCCATCCCTTCTTTTTTTTTCTTGCCTCGCCTCTAGTACCGTCTCCTCATCAGGAGTGGTAATACTGGAGTGATTAGACCCTGTTCTGTGCTTAGCGCCACGTGTTTCAGCCTCCATACATTCTATCTCAGGTGGCCTGGTAGATTTACTTTTTTTATTCCCTTCACCGATAGTTGTTTCCGGTTGAGTAGGCTTAAACATTCTTTGAATAAGAATCTTCATCAATTGACCCATTTCCTCCTTTAGAATCTTTCTAATTTCAGGCACAACAGTTTGCAATGTTAAAGGTATTGGAACTGACGCTACCTGAGCGTATGTATTAGATGGTGTTACTAATGTAGCAACCTTCTTCTTTTCTTCCGTGTAAGATATTTTGTGTAATACTTTAACTTCCTGTGTCTTCATTTCATGTTGGAATGCTATGCAGGACCTCAATATTGCCTTGTGTGGCGCTTTGCAATTGGGATACACAATGGGCAACTCGCATTGCGCACTTGTATGAGGAGCCTTGCCGCACACACATCTTTGATCGTTCTTACAGTTAATTGCAGAGTGTCCAAATTTCTGGCAATTAAAGCACCTTAACGGATTCGGAATATACGGGCGTACTTGTAATGGGTAAAACGCTGCATTGATAGTCCTTGGCAATCGCGGTACATTAAAGGTCAATCCTTGATTTGGGGTATCTCTGAATTCCCCTTCCCATTTGGTTTTATGCGTCTGACGTCTATCACTCCTTGGTCTTTTGAATTATCTTTTATTTCGCCGATTGAACAATTAAGCAAGTCTCTACAATATACAACTCCTTTAGATGTATTTAGAACGCTATGGTCAACGGTCCACTCAAACTCCCCTAAACGCTGTAACCTAATTAAATGTTTACTGGATACACTCTCTACAAGTAAGTCTCCTTTTATTTTTTAACACATTTCACATTTCCTACATTGGAATACAATACTTTACTAATTACAAAAGGACTTACAGTAGTGAAGTCCCCTTCCTTTCTTTTAACTACCAGGAACCGGAGCACGGAGTCCTTCGTCTCAATGATAGCGTTTGCTTTAAGAGGTGGGAAAACATCTTCTCTTGAAGAATCTCTCCCTTTACGCTGTCCTCTAGCAGCATGTCCATTATTATAGCCAGGGTCGTCATCTGAGCCAGTAGCACTTACTTGCTCCGTGACCTGGTTTTCCACCACGGAGGCCGAGCAGTAGCTTTATGACGGTCGGGTGAGGCTTGCCCGCTTCGCCTCGCTCCCGACCGGTACTGGGGACAATCCGAACCCCTGCACCGTAAACTGTGGGCGCCCCGGAGGGCTCGTGTTATTGTCCATTGTCCATGATCATAGCTTAGTCGTCTTCATATTATTATTCTTATTATTATTATTTTCTTTTTTTTGGCTTGGCCTTCAAGGATGTGCATCTACAGCTACGGTAATTAGCACATCGGTATCGTCACGGTAGGAAGTCTACGTTAAATAATAACTGTTCCAATGTTTTCTTGATCATTTAGGATTTGTATATTTTTTACCTCATAAGTTTGCCTGTAGTCGTTAAGTTTTGGACATTCTTCGAAAATGTGTTTAACCGTTAGTGTTTTGTGGCATTGAGCGCAACGTTTAGCTTTCTGTCCAGTTAATAGATGACTATGAGTTAATCGTGTGTGTCCAATCCTTAATCTAGTAATAACCACTTGGTCTTTTCGTTTTAGTGTGGTTTTATAGTAGGTGGTTTTTGTGCCTTGTTGTATTGTCCTCAGAAACGATTGATTCGTCGACCACCACGATTTCCAGAGGTGTATTTGTTTTTGGTTGATCCATTTCAGTATATCCTCGATTTCACTTGTGTTAATAAATTTCGTAGGTGTTGGTATTGTCTTTTTGTTTTGATTGTTGCAGTTGAGGGTTATCATTACATTTTGGAATGCAAATAATGCTTATTTGTTTTCCATTCTGCTTCATATAATTCCAATCTTGTAGGGTTAATTTGATTAGATTATTTTGATCAAATAGGTCGCTGACGATTTTCTTTAGCTAAAAATTACAGTAAACCTTTATTTTCGTTTTGTTTATGCTGGAACGGTATTTAAGTGCTTTTAGGAGAGCGACATCTTCTGTATTCCATGCCGTCGTTACATTAAAATGAATTAGGCTGAATCCTTTAGTATTCCCTTCCCAAATATTTACGATGATATCAAGCGGTTCTATCTTGTTCTTCTCGAATTCTGCGTACAATATTTCACTGGGGTTAATTCCCATGGTATTATTCCGTTATCTGGCTTCCAAAATGTAAAGTTTAATATTTCGTTTGACAATAGGTCTTTGTGTAGTTGTACGATTGCCGGGACCGTGCGTATTTGTTGCCATTCGTATTTATCATGAAGGAGAGGCTCCCTAATGTGACTGTGGAGGAAGTGTAACTTGTTCACACATAATTTTGTTCCATACCTCAGGTGTTGCTGTTGTAAGCGCAAATCTAGCGGCAGTGAATTGTTCTCGATATCGAGGCTCTCTGTTGGGGACGTACGGTACGCTCCTGTTGCTAGTAATAACGCACTGTTCCATATCGATGTTAATTTCTTGAGGTATGTTTTTGCTACTGACTTATAAAGGACGGATCCGTATTCTATTTTGCTTCTAATGAAAGCATTAATAATTTTTACTAGCGTTTCCCTGTCAGCACCCCATGTGTATCCTGCAAATATTTTAATTCTGTGGAGAAGTGTTTTGCATTTTGTCGCAACGTTTTCTATATGACGTTTTAAGGTTAGCTTATCATCTAGAATTATCCCCGGGAATTTGAGTTCTTTTACTACTGGTATTTTTTCTCCATCTAAATATAGTTCTGGTACTTCGTGCTTTTTACGGAGACGGCAAAAGTGCATACACTTTGTTTTTGCTGGCGAAAATTGAAATCCGCAGGACCTGGCTTCTTTTACTAGAGTATCGCAGTCGTGTTGTAAGGTTTCAGCCACCGTTTCAATATCTTTGCCCGCCCTTAAGATACGTAGGTCATCCACGTACAGTAGCTTGTGTGTATCTGAATTAATTTTGTCGGCAATATTGTTAATGGCGATAGCAAACAAAGTTACACTAAATATAGAGCCCTGCGGGATACCATTTTCCTGTGTTCGAATTTCAGATTTTTTAGGTAGGTGTCCTCGGAGGTCCAGCGTTGCAGCTTTTGTAGAACCCACGGTTTGCATACTGTATCGTAGGCTTTTTGTATGTTAAAGAAGATTGCCAGCGCGTGTTCAGTGTTTGTAAATGTTCTGTTTATAATGTGGTCTAAGTTTAGAAGTTGATGTACAGTAGAGTACCCTTTTCCAAATCCAGCCTGATAGTTGCTAAGTTTATTGTTAATTTCCAGTACAGTCGTCAGCCTGAAGTTCACCATAGATTCTAGGATTTTGGATAAGCAGGATGTTAGCGCTATAGGTCTGAAATGCTCTGGTCTTGTTGCATATTTGCCTTGCTTAGGTATGGTTATTATGGTAGCCAATTTCCAACTAATCGGATAAGTGTCGGATAACCAGATTTTGTTGTACAGTTCTAATAGGGTTTCTTTAATTTCAGGAGGGAGATGTTTTACCATGCTGTACGTTACAAGGTCGTGGCCTGGGGTAGATTATTTCGTGCGTTTTATAGCTCTTTCCATTTCTAACATAGTAAATGGTGCGTTATAGTTTTGACCCACATCATCTCGAAAATCAAATTCTTCGAGTTTTTGTTTTATTCCCGCATGGTTATAAAATTCAGGGAGCTGGAAGTTACTAGAAACTTCTTGGAAGTATTGCTCGAATTCACTGCCAGTATTGCTACGTCTGATGTTGCTATTCCATTTATTACCAGCGTAGGTGGTTTGGGAGGGTCACTTTCTCCATTTCGCTCTTCTCCACATCTCGTTTTGTGAGCTTCCATCAGTTAGACTAGATGTATAGTTGCGCCATGAGTTTTGCTGAGATTTCCGCTTTTCATACTTCTCTTTCGCTCTTGCTTTTTTGAATTCGATTAGGTTCTCTGGTGTTTGGTGTTTTTTATATTTATTTAGTAGACGCTTTTTTTCCTTGTTAAGTTGTGCGGTTTCTTCGTTCCACCATGGAACCGGTACCCGCTTCATTTTCCCTCCTTTCATTGGGATGGTTGTTCGTGCAGTTTCTATTACTGAGTTTGTGAAGTTTCTTATGCCTTCCTCTACATTGTTGTTTATGTCAGGTTTTTGAATTACATTTGTAAATTTCTGCCAGTCTGCTTTCTTTGTATTAAATTTACGTTGAGTATGGTATTCTGTTTGTTGTTTATTTATATCAATAGTTATGGGGAAGTGGGCACTATGATGTGCATCCCCCATTATCTGCCAAGTAAAGTTTAGTGCTATACCAGGACTTGCTATTGATAAATCTATAGCGCTAAAACCTCCTGAAGCCTCATTTAAATGAGTTGGGTTGCCGTTCTTTAATATCACCAGTGGTATATCGTTTATAATATTTTCTAATATTAAACCCTTTGTGCTAGTAAAGCTTGATCCCCATAAAGTGTTGTGGCAATTGAAATCGCCTAATATTAAACACGGTTGTTTTATTTGTGAAAGCAGGTTTTGCATTTCCTGGGCTGGCCACGATGTGTTCGGTAGATATAAATTAACAACGTAGAGTTTTTTTGGTATCATTACTTCAACTGCAAGGGCCTGTAGAGTTGTGTTTAATTTAATCTGTTTTGCTATAATATCTTTCCTCACCATTGTGGCAACTCCCCCATTGGAACGTTCGTTATGTACAGTTACCACATCTTTTCTGTATATGTGATAGTTGGTTAAGGTGACATCATCTTTTGTTGATAATTTACTTTCCTGTATTGCGATGATCATGGGTTTGTTGTAGTTTGCTATGTATCTCAGCTCGTCGTATTTATTTTTGATAGCTCTCGCATTCCATTGAATGATAGTTTCGGTAGCCATTTTAAATAAAATAAATAAATAAAATTAGGTAAATAGAATATAGTTTAAATGACTTAAAATATATATTATTATTATTATTATTATTGTTATTATTGTTATGATTATTTTTACTATTATTATTATTATCATTCTTATTAAGCTTCAGAATAGCTTATTTTTTAACGAAAACCTGACCCCAGAGCTACGTTCAATATACCGAGAAGCGCGAAAAAAAGGACATACTTAACTACAAGTTTGTGTGGGTCAAAGGCGGTCGTATTTTTATGAAGAAGAATGAGAGTGAAAAAGCAATTCCAATCAACTTAACCGGTGATTTAAACAAAATTATCTAAACTTTTGTATTGCGATTTACAGCATATCTAATGACCGATAGCTTGTAAATTTTTAAACTCATATTTGTGTGTTAGAAACTTTATTTACATTTTCAATTGAATTGATATCTAAGGATAGTGAGTGCATTTGTGTTTTCAAAATATAAACTATAAAAGGACGACGAACTATCATTGAATTAGACTTCATTTTATGTTACTCGAATTGAACTTTTATTTTGCGTTTTAATTATTACTTGTACATAAACCTCTTATTTATTTTTTGTTTCTCTTATTTATCTTACCTGCGATTGAAAAAGTTTTTGAAATTTATGCCGTAAAATATTTAAACAGGTACCTAGAATAAAATCACTTTCTGAGCGACAACCAATATGGATTCCAAAAAGGGAAAGGAACAGAACAGCTTCTCATGCGTGTCACTGATTATATTAATGGACAGCTAAATAAAACTAAATATACCGTAGCGACATTTATCAATTTTTCAAAAGCGTTCGATACCGTAAGTCATCAAATACTCATCAATTGTTTAGCAAATATTGGTGTTAAGGGAAGATTCCGAAATTGGTTCGCCAGCTATTTAGAAAATAGGACGTGTGTAGTTAAAGTGGAAAATCGCGTAAGCAAAGAAGAAACCATAAAATGGGGTATACCACATGGAAGCAATCTAGGACCAATACTGTTCTTAATTTACGTAAATGATATGTTCAAAGTAGTAAAGAATGCTGAAATATTCATGTACGCCGATGACGCGGTGTTACTATACTCAAATCAACATATAGAAAGGTGCCAAAAAACTATCCAAGAAAACCTTAATAATATCTGTCGATGAATGCATGGAAAAAATCTATTTATAAATACTAGTAAAACAACCGTTATGGTGTTTAAAACTGCGCACATGGCGATAAATAATTCTATTGATATAGTTATACATTCGTGTGATTGTTCAGGGTACAAGTCTACATGTTATTGTCCGCACTGAAAAACACAAACACAACTATGTACTTAGGAATAAATATTAATTCACAAGTAAAATATCACAAACACATGGAATATTTATACGCGAAGGTTAAGAAAATTACAGAATGTTTTTATTTAATAAGAAGATACACAACTTCTAAGAATATGAACATAATATACAAAGCCCTCGTAGAATCAATTATAAGATACGGAGTACGTGTATCGGGATGTGCAGACTCAATACATTTGAACAAACTGGAATCACAGCAAAATAAATTTTTAAAGCTACTTGGAAACCAGCACCTGCCAAAAGAGGAAATATTAGAAAAAGCAGACATCCTAATTCCAAAGGGATTCTATAAATACTTAAATGTGATTAGCAACTTTAACGAAAATCAATACAAAATACCACTAGCCCGCGACTACGGAACTAGAAGAATTTACTACAGAATATCTACATACTTTAATAAATATGGAGAAAGAACAATGCAATGTTCTATACCAAAACTGTATAATTCATTACCTAAAAAAGTAATAAGTAACACCAGGATCGGTCACTTTAAAAAACAAATTAAAAAACATTTTCAACGTAATTCATAAAAGATAGTCATAGAAATTCAAATGTATATATGCACTTAATAGTAACTATTCTTATGTTTTTTCATTTTTTATGCTTTTGTTTTATTTTATAATTAACAGGTATATGCGCTAGTAAGAATTACGGAGTTTAATTTAATAAGAAGATAACAATAAGAATAATGAACTAATATACAAATGTAGAATTCAATTATAAGATACAGTACGTGTATCGGGATGTGCAGACTCAAGTACATTTGAACAAACTGGAATCACAGCAAATAACATTTTAAAGCTACTTGTAAACCAGCACCTGCCATGAGAAAAATATTAAAAAGCAGACATCCTAATTCCAAAGGATTCTTTATTTTGTAGCTTAACCATGTTATTGCAATTGTCGAACATCAATACCTAAGCGACTACAATTGGCACATAGTTAATCTGGTTGATATTAAAAGAACAGTTTATTTACTAGTATATGTTATTCTTATTAATTAATAACCTTGTCTTTTTATTTATTTAATCAATTTAAACATTTTCTTAATAACTTCACTATATAGACTTGTGCTTTTAAAATTTTATAAGCTTGTATATTCGCATTACGTGTTACGGTATTGCAATAGATTATCATGTTTTAGTGTTCGCTGTATTGATTTATAGTTGTGACGTATTAGTAATGACCATCTGTCTTTTTATAAATATTCTTCATTTTATTCGTTATATGAACTAACGCATCTTCTATGTAATTTTGTTAACTAGTATTGTGCTTTATGGTGTTACGATTACAGATTGTTATAGCTGTTTTATAGCTTCCATTATTGATTTGTCGTGACGTGTTCATGCCTATTTTGTTATTTTCACTTGTTTTGCTTAATATTCGCATTCTTTGATTATTCTTTTAGTTTTCAATGTTTACTTGTTAGGTCATTTTAATACTTCAAGATTTGCTTAAAATTACTCGTATGATGTGTTATTTGCTTACCTGAATTCATTCAAGTCTTGTTATATGTTCAGTCTTATGCTACTTTTAGTTAAAGAGTTTGAAGATTTCCAATTGCTCTTCAATTCCTGATGTTTATTATGACCTAACAGTGCCTCCTTTACTCTGGGTGAATTCTATGACTACCTTTGTAAATATTTCTGTTCTCAGCTCTTTTGCACTGGTTTTTATGTTTCCCCGTGCTCTCCTCTCTCCTCTGTCTCTCTCACCTCTGTCTTCCTCTTCTCTCCTCTCTTCCTTCTCCTCTTTTCTCTCTCCCTCTCCCTCCTCTCCTCTCCCTCTTTCCTCTCTCTCCCTCTCCTCTTTCTCTCCTCATTTCTCATCTCCTTCCCTCTCCCTTCCCTCTCCTCTCTCCTTCTTTCCACTTCCTTTTCTTCTCCTCTCCTCTCCTCTGGTTCCTCCCTTAATTTTCTCCTCTCCCTTCTCCCTCTCTTCTCTCCCTCTCCCTCTCCTCTTTTTTCTCCTCTCCTCTCTCCCTCTCCCTCTTCTTCTCTCCCTCTCCCTTCTTCTCCTCTCTCTCCTCTCCTCTTTCTCCTCTCCCTCTCCTCTCCTCTCTCTTCCTTCTCCCTCTCCTTCTAAAACAGCAGATTTGAATAATTTTAAATTTGGTACACAGTGTGAACTAATTGTCTCTCATTATTTAGGGCTTATGATAAAATACGAAAATCAGTGGCGGAAATATGGGTATACCATCGTCCCTTTTCAAAAAAATCTCCTACGGCACTGACTTGCAAAACCAATAACGTCTCCCTATTGCTTATGCTTTTGGGAACAAAAAAGTGTAGTTCCATAGTACACGTACGGCGCACCGTTTTCGAGATATTTCAGGTTTTGTCAGGTAATGCACAGGTTCTTGCATTATCGGTTCGTAAAAATTAATGAAATGATCACTTTGTTTCAAATTAGGCACTGGAAAAAATGGTTTTTAATGCATGTTTACGAACCGAAAATCGACACAAATAAATATTAACTGGCAGCGTTTTGTAATGGAATGGTTTAGACTAACTAGCACATCATGATTAATTTCGGCACACGCATTTTGAAGTCTGCACAAAAGTTCTTCCCTAGTTGGCACTGGCGTTGAATAAACAATTTCTCTCAGATGACTCTATAGGTAGAAATCCATGGGGGTTAGGTTTGGAGATCGGGGAGGCCATGCAACTGGACCACCACACCACGACCACTCCACCGACCTTCAAAATTTGTATTCAGCCAATTACGAACGTTTATGCCATAATGCGCGGGACACCCATTGAGTTGCAACCAAGCTTGTCTTCGCATATTAAGTGGAACTTCGTCCCACATATTGTGATTTTCCGTCTCCAGAAATTGCAGAAAGTTTTCAGAATTCACACGCTGTGGAAATATATGAGGGCCAAACAGATTTCCATTGTAAATGCCTATCCAAATATTCACACTAAATTCATGTTGAAATTCATGATGATTTTCATGCGCCCATACGTGTTGATAATGAAAATTCATTCGTCTGTGGTCCTGTTTTAATATTCTTACAATAGTGCTTTTAGAAGTTCCAGTAGTTCGACTGACTTTTCTTTGACTAGTCCTCGAATCTGTATTAAATGCACGAAGTACGTGATTGTTTCTCCTTATCGTATTAAAATTCAGACGATTAGGATTCCAACTATAGCCTTCAAATTTTTGATTGTCAGGATATTCTTGATTAGAAAATTTAAAAGGTATTTTATTTAACATTTGAAACTAACAACTAAATTAAAAATAATTTACGAAATTACTTCTGAATTAAAACATTCTGCATCACTGGTCTGACATTACCTGACAAAATCTGAAATATCTCGAAAACGGTGCGCCGTACATGTACCATGGAACCATACTTTTTTGTTCCAAAAAGCATAATCAATCGAAAGACGTTATTGGATTTACAATAAAGTCAGTGGCGTAGGAGATTTTTTTGAAAAGGGATGATACACCCATATCTCCGCCACAGATTTTCGTATTTTATCATCATGAGCCCTAAATAATGAGGGACGATTAGTTCACACTGGTGGTGGTTATTTTGAACACAAAATGTAAAATTATTGAATAAAATTCTCTGTTCTATTGAAACAAGGCTTCAGTGATTGATTATTCTCAATTCAGAATTGTCGAGAGGTAACGCGGTTGAAAGGCTTTTTCTGGTGGAACTATAGAACGAATTTTGATAATAATGGTTTTATCGGAAAATTAAAACACGGAGCTAGTTTTTTAGACTATTTTAACACTATGCAATAGAAAATTTGAAACCGATTTAGGTTTCTTTCACATTCTGATTTTATTTCTATTCTACTGTTGAAAACTGGGCAAAAATTACTGTTTAAAAGGATCAATTCCTACAGAATCGGCTGAAACTGAACAAAAATAGGGAATTACATCAAATTCACAAAATCTCAAATATCTAGTTAGTTGATTTTGGATATAGGTAAATATGGCTCAATCGATCACAAATGAGCCATACTAACACCTCCTTGAAGGTTAGTTTGGTTAATAAACATGTGCCCGAAAATGCCTCCTTAAGAAGATACGGCCCTGTAAAACAGTTAATTTAATTTACTTGAATTAAGTAGGCTGCAGACGCGCGATTTTTTTTGTTTGACAGATTTATTTAACACATTGTTTTGATAGTTTTGGTTTGTTTAACAAGTAATAACGCTTTTAAAAACTTTGAAAATGAATATGTACACTAAAAGTGACTATACTGATGTGTTGTTAACATTAGGGGAATGTGAGGGAAATGCTAAAGCAGCCAATAGAAGATATGCGGAGAAATTTCTAAGAAGTGTTGCGGATTCTAAAACATTTTTGAATTTAGTGAGGAGGTGCCGTGAAACTGGAACCTTTCAACCAAAAAAGGTAAATTCTGGTAGACTACGAGTGGCAAGAATTTCTCAAACAGAAGAAAATATTTTAAA
This sequence comes from Vesta saturnalis, assembly GCA_036346205.1. Lineage (NCBI taxonomy): Eukaryota > Metazoa > Arthropoda > Insecta > Coleoptera > Lampyridae > Vesta > Vesta saturnalis. The sequence goes on along the minus strand of JARFJB010002156.1, from coordinate 512,900 downwards.
TTTATTGTTGCGAATCCTACGATAATTGTAAGAAATGTCGCAAGGGCAAGTAACACAAGTGTTTCTAGCGTACATCGTGTATTAATAGAACAATTATTGCTCCCGTTTCACTACAGGCAAGTACAACAATTATTACCTGAAGATCTTTTTTTGAGAAGAGACTTTTGCGAATGATTACAAGAAAGAATGGGACGGAACCCTGATTTTTTAAAAAATATTCTTTTCGCCGATGAATCAACTTTGACTAGAGAAGGTGCGTTTAATAGTCATAACAATCACTTCTGGGCAGAGAAAAATCCAAAGGTTAAATATGTAACGCATTATCAATATCATTATAAGTTTGATGAATGGGCTGCTTCAATAGGCACCCGCTCATTGCATACCACTTTTTGGATGGAAATTTAAATGGTGATGTTTACTATGAATTTTTGGATAATCGTTTATTACCGCTACTAGAAGGTTTGCCTCTTGATTTACGAAGAAATATGGTTTTTATTCATGATGGTGCTCCACCTCATTTCACTAGACAAGTTAGAAGATAGCTCAACGAACATTTTCCAAATCGTTGGATTGGTTGAGGTGCTGATGCTCCTATCCACTGGCCACCAAGGTCCCCTGAACTAAATCCCTTGGATTTTGATATGTGGAGTTTAGTTTAGTATATTTCAAGCGAAATAAATTCCATTGAATAACTACAATGTTAATTCAAGAACCACGGATTATGTTTTCACTAGAAAAACGTTTACTATTATGTATTCGTGAAAATGGTGGGCATTTCGAACATTTAATGTAAAAACCCGTACCTACTTATTCAATTTTTTTCTGTTTGTTTCTTTTTATTGTTTCCTGTGTCTGTTCTGTGTTAATGTCAATACAATTAAAATTAAAACCTTTTTTAAGTTCTAAATAATTTACAATAGTTTTACTTCATAGTTGTTTCTGAAACAATCATTATTCCCTGAGTTCGTTCTCGCGTGAAAATTATTAATTGTTTCATTTTAAAATAATTTATTAATTCGGTTAGCATTACTTGAAAAACCTCAAATAACCCCAAAACTAGTAATTTTTTGATTTTCAACAAGAGTATCTTTTTTGTGGCAAATTGTTTACAAATGCCTATTTTTGTGCAAAAAAATTAAAAATATCTCCATAACAAAAGTTTGGGGGCAAAATATGTGACACCCCCGCTTTATCGACGCTCCTATACAAAATATTAAAAATTTATCTCTTATAACCTAATCAAAGGTATTTGTAGTCTTAAATTTCATTTAAGTATCTTAAACCGTTTCGGAGATAATTAAAAATAAGGGATTTTTGGGGCCACTTTCACAGGGCCGTATGTTCTTAAGGAAGCATTTTCTATAAACCAAACTAACGTTACTTTTTAATATTCTATTTACCCTAGAATTTAGCGGAACGTTTTTTGAAACACCCTGTTATATATATATATATATATATATATATATGTATAACGTGATCAATATCAAGTGTACTGTAATGGTATGACAAAAATTCCTAGTTGTTAATATTGTTGTGTTTTGCAGTTGGCTGCTTTGGATTTTTAGTGTGGTTTTAGTCGTTTTAGTTTATTATTTTCTTGAGTTATTTACAAACTGTCTATATCAAGACAAATTATATATTCTGAATTTCAAATTGTGATATCGAATTTAATCGTCATGCCGTTTTCAATCGAACACGACACATTCATTGTTGTGGCTCATTTTCGTAGCGGCTTCCAAGATGGTAATGGGCAATGGCATTATTCATTGCAATCATGCATCGATCAATTTACTGTTGAGTACCCAAATGAAAATATTAGTTACGAAACATTTAGTCAACATCGTAATCGATTGATAGCTCGATTCATGGAAACTGGTAGTGTTTTAAAACGCAAACGTGAAGCTTCGGCTACTGTCTTAACAGAGGACACCTTAGCAGATATCCAAGCAAGGATGAACGCAAGCCCCAATAAATCTTTGCGAAAACTATCTGCACAAACACGTATGAAAAATTTTACCATACAAACATAATTTTACATAAATAATTTTTAGATATATCCTATGGAAGTGCACACTGCAGTAAAGAAGAATTTACATTTGTACCCGTACAAAGTGTTGGTATTACAACAGTTGCGAGATAGAAATTTTCAGCTTAGAGTAAACTACTGTCAATGGTTCAACAATACGATGAACAATGATTTATTGGATGTATCTTTTTTTTCTGATGAAGCTTGGTTTCATCTGTCCGGTTACATAAATAGCTAAAATTATCGTACGTGGTCTACACCCTATCAAGGTCGGTGTCTGGATAGCAAAGTGTGATAACTAATGTGTACCTAAAGAGTTAAAAAAAATTTGTAAAAGACATTGTCATTCCATAAACATGTACTGTAAATTCTATTTAATTGTGATGAAATTATAACATTTAAATACTTAAGATTCATTATTTTGTAATGATTTAATCCAATCATTAAATAATGTTTTATTTATTTTGTTGTATTTTATAGGGATGCAGTCTAATCAAATACAAAATAGTCATTATTTAAGCTCTAGAGTATCTAGAGCAATACAGCTTCTTTCCAACCTATCAGTGGTACCAACTTAAATATTTTGATCACGTGGTATACACTTGAGATTGATCACTCCGTATATATATATATATATATATATATATATATATATATATATATATATATATAGATATAAGTAGGTAAGATTGGAGACTTTTGGAACACCACCACATTTCCAAGGTCCCCACCGTACCAAGGTCAAAAAAGCGCAATGTGTGACCCAAATACATATCATTACCACAAAACCAGGGTCGCAAACCCCGCTTTCCTGTTCCACTACTACAAGGCCATCACTGAGACATATTATTACCACAAAACCAAGGTCACAAACTCCGCTTTCCTGTTCCACTACTACAAGGCCATCACTGTGACCTACTTTAAAACCACGCTTTCCTGTTCCACAATTACAAGGCTATCCGTGTGACATATCATTACCACAAAACCAAGGTCACATACCCCGCTTGTCTGTTCCACAACTACAAGGCCATCTGTGCGACCTAACGCGCGTTCATGTTCCACAAGAACATCCGTGTGACCTGGTTGCTACTCTATACCCCACTTGTATGTTTGTTGCTCACTTGTATGTTTTTTGCCCACTTGTATGCTTTTTGCTCAACCTCACTTTTTACCAAAATAAAAGAAAACGATATGTTAATATATTTAATTCATTAGGAAAGAAATACGTTACAAATTATGTATAGAAATAAAGACATGTACAAATTATATTTAATTCATGTAGAAATAAAGACGTACAAATTATAGTAGAAAATGTATTACTCAGTTATATGATTTGCTTTAGGAATAAAACAATTTGATTTAGTACAATTGCAGAAGCTCCTCTCCACTTCCGTTTCATTACATCTGCGTGTACGCGGTCTGTACTGTTTGGCTGCCATCGATTTCTTCTACTGCAAAAGAAATAAAAAAAATTAGATGTACATGATAAGTGTGAAAAAAAATGTTTGTGAGTAGGGAATAAAAGGTGAAATGTGATCTTGTTACATAAAAGGTGGTAGAAAGATTGTTGATGTATTATTCAGGAAATAGCAATAAATAATAAGTAAAATGCTGAGATCGAGGAAGTTTTGCAAAGTAATATTTCTGTATAACATGTAAAAAAATTTGGAATAAAAACAAATGGGATAAAAAACTACTTTAAAAACGTGTTTTGTTTGAAATCTATAAACACTTACACGAATTTATAATATGAACCGGTCTGTAAAAAGAAAGAAGCAATTATTCAAACTATCTACATAATAATAGAAAAGATCTATGGAGGCATTAGTTTAAATAATGTATACATAAAACATTTTTTTCTATTAATTCTTTAAGAAAACGATTTTTTTTCATTAAAAATATTACTCAAGTGATAAGTTGAAAAAAACACAAAAGACAGGAGGCCTTTTTTCAAAATTATAGCAAAAACAGTTTGTTATTAGACAAGATTGTTACCAGATTATATATGAAAAAACGAGTTCTGGGTGTAATACACGTTAAACAGATTGAAAAAAGAAATGCACATATACTTACGTAAAAAAAGACACTGTTTATTCCAACTTCAAAAAATATTAGAAAAAAACCAGTAAAGCACTTCACACAAATTTTAACATTACTGGTAAAATATATCACAGTTGCTGGCGAAAAGGAAGTAAACAAAGTACGTCACGCATTGTATTTATATAAGAGTGCATCTCTTGTATGTGCAATCTGCTTTACGTAATTTACATAATACAATGTAATATAAAGTAATATTAACCTTCACAAAAACCTTACCATGTATGGGAATGTGCTACATTTGTTTTCAATTTATGCATTCTTAACCTTCCCAGTGTGTATATAAACAAAGCAGATTTGCTATGAAGATACAGTAGTTGAAAGAAAGTTTTCAATAAGCAACATATCGAGATGGTAAGATCTTTTTTTTTATATTATTATTAGTATTGATGCTTTTTTTTGTAATGTAATCTTACTGTCTATGTAAATGTTTTTTAATTGAAAAAATTCTATGAACGCGATAAAACTAGTTTTACATATTTAATATTCAGATAGAATTGCGTTTTGATCACTGTTGTTTAATTATTGATAAACGTTAACGATTTTTTTTCAAATCTAGTTTAAAGTTTTTATAATCAAATTTGCTTAAAGCCGTTTTACATAGAAATTCTTTATGCTAAATATTTTCTAAATACCTAATAAATTATAAAATTTGTAAAGTGTTATATATAAATTTTATATTTGAAGTTCTATATAAATAAACTTTTAATTTTTATATGTAGTTGTTGTAATTATAACTTTCTCATTGTAAGACGGGTCGTAAAGCAGCTATACAGATTTCTTTCTACGTTCTCTCATTACTTACTTATTTTTCAGTAAAGAATTTTTGGATAAAAGCCAAGATGCGATCGTTTTCCTTAAAGCGTCGTATCTCGGGAGCCGTCGACCGATTCGGACGTGGGTGCGTCGGAGACGTCTCGAAAGACGAATTTTTCGAAACCACCCTCATCGTAGCTCAAAAATGGCCGGAGCAGTATGGCATGTCGGTACTCAAACATCGTCCCCGACGGCGCGCATCCTTTTCACAGGAATTCAGCTCGAAATGGCCAAGCGAGTATGCATGTCGGTACTCAAACATCATCCAACGCGTCATTAAGGTTTTGGATAACGGAGATAGCTCGTAGCTCGACAATGGCCAGAGCGAAGTATGGCATGTCGGTACTCAAACATCGTCCCCGGCGGCGTGCGTCGTTTGCACCTGGTTCCCTCGGATAACGGAGATAGCTCATAACTCGACAACGGTCGGAGCAAAGTATGGCATGTCGGTACTCAAACATCTGCCCGGCGGCGGCATCTTTAACCGGTTCCTCTGACTAACGGAGATAGCTCATAGCTCGAAACGTCAGCAAAGTATGGCATGTCGGTACTCAAACATCGTCCCCGACGGCGTGCGCCGTTTGCACCCGTTTCCACCTCTCCTCGGAGATTACGATAATTTGTTTTATACTTAGATTGTTAAAAAAAAATATCACATTTTAAACGAAGCGACTTCTTTTTTTATCTTGTATAGGTAAATTTTTTTTTCTAAACTTTAAAGTTTAACAAAATTAAGATAATTTTTTTTGTTGTAATCCCAATTTGAAGTGGACAAAAAAAATAACTTATAATTGGTTCTATTCTATATGTTGTTACATATGCGGCAAGCACTTTACGGGCGATCCGACAAAACCGAAAGTACGAGATCACTGTCATGTTACTGGTGAGTATCGTGGTGCAGCACATTCAACCTGTAACTTAAACTATCAGGTACCTACATTTCTCCCCGTTTTTCTACATAATCTCAGTGGTTATGATGTTCACCTGTTCATTAAACAGTTAGCGAGTGAAACGGAAGAAATTACCGTACTTCCGGTTAACAGTGAAAAATATATAACGTTTGGTAAGCATATTTTTGTTGATGAATATGTAAACAGTCATGGTATCAGGGAAAAGAAATACATTAATTTACGTTTCGTCGATAGTTGTAGATTCATGGCTGCATCCTTAGATACTCTATCTCAGAATTTATCAGATGATCAATGTATGGAGGTACGGAAATATTTTAGTAATGATAGCGACTTCAACTTAGTGAGAAAGAAAGGTAGTTTCCTTATGCGTACGTAGACAGCTTTAGTAAATTGAACGACGTCACGGTGCCATCATATGACAAATTCTATGATAAAATGCGCGATGCAAATATTTCCGATGACGAATACTGTCTCGTTCTACTGGTATGGGATCACTTTAAGTGTAATACACTAGGTGATTATGCTGATATTTATTTAAAATCAGATGTGTTGTTATTGGCTGACGTGTTTGAAAACTTTAGGAGATTATGTATGGGTGTGTATGGGTTAGAACCTGCACAGTATGTCACTTTGCCTGGATTGGCGTGGGATGCCATGTTGAAATGTACGAAAGTAGAGCTAGAATTACTGACGGATATGGATATGTATCACTTTTTTAAACAAGGTATTCGGGGTGGAGTAAGTACTTGTATCAAGCGGAGAAGCATCGCTAATAACGAGTTTGTTCCAAACTATGATCCTAAACAACCAAAAGTGTTTTTACAATATTTAGATGCCACGAATTTATACGGCTGGAGTATGAAGCAATACCTGCCCCACGATGGGTTTATGTGGTTACCTCACGAGGAAATAGAACACTTTGATGACGCCGATGTTGGATTTGTACTGGAGGTTGATATACATTATCCCCACCATCTGCATGACGAACACAACGATTATCCGTTTTGTCCTGAAATGATCTGCGCACCACATTCCCAGGAGGAGAAGTTAATCCCTAACCTGTGTGATAAGACCAACTACGTTATACATTACCGCTATTTAAAACAATGTATAGAGCATGGCTTAATTGTTACTCGTATTCATAGGGTTTTACGCTTTCGTCAGAGTCCGTGGCTAATACCATACGTAGACCTTAATACCGCTCTCCGCAGCACAGCACAGAACAAGTTCGAAAAGGATCTCTATAAAATTATGAATAATGGCGTGTTTGGTAAAACAATGGAAAATGTCGATAAACGAAGAGTTATTAAACTGTTAACACATTGGGAAAATAACGGTCGTCGGGTAGGTCTAGCACGGTACGTTGCAAAACCGCAATTTAAAAATTTTATTCAATTCACTGATAAATTGTTTGCGGCGGAATTGTCGAAACAGGTAGTTACGTACGACAAACCCGTCTATGTCGGATTCAGTATTTTAGATCTTTCCAAAATTATAATGTATCGGTTTTTTTATGATATCTTACGAGCTCATTATGGCAAGAATGTCACGTTGCTCTATACTGACACGGATTCTTTGATTGTTGAGATAGTAACTGATGATATGTATGCACACATGCGAAATAATTTAGACGAATATGATACTTCCAACTATATAATGAGTTGCATGGTATTCCTACGACTGCTTCCGTCGTTGGACGAATGAAAGATGAGTACGCAGGAAAGCGATTCATTATTTTTATGGTGCTGGATCGAAGTCATACTGTCTGAAGCTTGCTGATAATGAAGTTGTTAAGAAAGCGAAAGGTGTTAAGAAAGTTGTTATTCAGAAAGTGTTGACGGAAGTAGACTACAAAGCGGTCGCGGAGGGGTCTGATAAAACAGTAATGTGTAAAATGCTTGTGTTTTGATCAACCTTACATGATATATATACCGAAATGTTAAACAAAATTGCCTTTAGGTCCCAGGATGACAAACGATATCGACTACGTGATACGTGTTCTACATTGGCGTGGGGGCATTGCCGAATACCGGAATTGGAGAATGCTGATCCGTTGAGCGAACTATTGCAGGTTGCTAAGCAAATGAATTTATATTAACCGGAAGAAGAATAGTTTGGGTACTGACACTTGCTAGTTTCTTTCCTATATTCTCTCCATAATGAAACTTATATTAATAATAAGTTGTATTATTCCTTTAGTTGTTTAACATATATTAATATTATGTACTAATTCATTAGTAAGAGAATATATGCTATACAAATACTGTGTGATATAAATAAAAAAAAATAATAAATAAATAAATAAAAAAAAAACGAGAATGACTATTTACTATTTTTTTATTAAAAAAAAATGTGTACAAGACTTATTGCATTATATATGTATTATATAAATGGTATACAGTACTAAAAGCACAGTGACATAATGATTCACAGTGAAAGTAACAAACGGGTTGCATAGCAGGAAGAGGTGGACTTTCCTCAAGTTCAATAACAGGCTGGGTCACAAATTTTCTGATGTAATCTGCTTTCTCTCCGCCCTTGACATAGACAGAATCTGTTGGCTGAATCAATCTCTCGAGTATTCTTCGAAAGTGGTGTGGTGGTGTATACCCTTCTTCCCATTTAATACAGTGCTGGTTGTGTATTAACCAAGTAGCTTGACGACGACTCTCTGCATCCAATGTATGCCAGGGATACGGTGATTTAAAAATAAAATGGGTAATTTGTTTCCCATTATAAATGGCGAGTTCTTTTGGTATAAAAGCTTTTGAAATTTTAAACCCTTATACATCGCTATGACGGACATTGTATTACAACTGTCATACTGCTTTGGTTAACGCGTTGTATGTAACTAAACGATCGAGGAGTATAACACAGTATGCTGTCGTATTGGCAGCTATGTTTGCCGCTGTTTCAAACTCCACACGAAGAACTACTGCTTTAGAGTGCAATGTTTCTTTTTGATTTGAGCAATCTACGACAATCAACGGTGCAGATGTGGTAAATTGCGTGGGGGTGAGTAATGGTTGCCCCTCTCTTTGGTAATACGACATTTGGAATTTAGCAAACATTTCATACAACGTAGCAAAGCAATTGTTGTCATAATTAACGTTGAGATTGTCATACGGATAACGATCCGTGTTCAGGAACACGCGAATATTATTTAGTGCACATTTATCGAATCTGCTCGTATCCTGCATAACATTATTCTCTCGTTTGAAATCCTATAATAATGTATCTAGGTGTTTCTATACTAGTAGATGTTTTGATTGCCCATGTATGCTTATCTGTTGCTGGAACGGCGGGATATATGTGGGTTTCCCAACTTCTAAATGCTACTGGCGTATTTACATTTTTATCAATGTATTTCGTTAACGCCAACTCCTCTGCTAATGCTGGAATGATGTGTGGAACTTTCCAATATATCTTATCTATGTTAACTTTTAATGCTTCTTCTACAGTTGAAATTACTGCGTCGGTATCAATGTTACTACGAATTAATACAAGTTCTTGTCTAATGTTCAAAATCACTTTATTGTAATCTTCGGCAAAGCCAAGTAGCATTCTCAACGGTATACAAACGTTAAAGTATCCTTGAGCATTTGTTAGTGTACTGTTTGCAGTAGGAAACCAACCTGCATTTTCATGACGGGCGAGATCATTGGACGTCAATGATACCCGTTGTCGACGTTAATCCTACTTTCGTTACGGAATCTACCACTATTCCATTCATTTCATATCTAATTTCACTGAATAAAAATGCGATACCGAACCTTGTGGTGTTAGAGACAGTACCATCCTGACGTAATAATCGTCCCTCTACATAGACATAGCTTTCGGATGGTAGAGTGCACATGTCTTCCTGAATGGGTATCCTGATTTCATCATTGTTTCCAAATCTGGTAGTGTATGGCTGATGGGTGTGCAGTTCGGAATTAACGATAGCATTATCAACGACAGCTTTTGCGTCAGTTACCGCTTTTGCGACTGCCGCAGCACCGCCACCTAGAGGCCCTAAAGCTCCTAATGCTGCAAAGAGGGAAATAAGAGGTATGAATCACCCACGTTTTGGTATTGGCAATATTCTGCTCTTGGGTGACATAATTTTTTTGTGTTTTAGAGCGCTCAAGGCTTGCTGTATTGTCGCTTTTAAAGATGATCGAAGTTTACCACCAACACGACGTCGGGCTAGAAGGACTGCTTTGTTAAACAAAATTGCTCTGCGAGAATGCTTCCTTCGTCGTGATTTATTTCCCATTCCTAATTTCTTTTGTCCTTTCCGTGATTTGCCACCCATTCCCATTGTCCGTTTTCCTTTCATTATGCCAGCTATGGTTAATGCAGCTGCCCTTTCTCCAAAGGTAGCGTCGGTAGAACGAAATCTATTCCAAGCTTTTGTTGTAAAGTCTTATCTGCTATGTGTCGTTGTCCTAGATCGTTTGACTGGGAGTATGCAATATCGTGTTCTTTACACGCTTCGTCCAATGCGTTAATACCTTTGTCGCCACGAGCTAATCGTTTTTGTAAACGGGTGCCTGGCCCACAATATCGATATCCGGGTATATGCAACTCCACGGGTAATTTATTTATTAAAGTATTAATTAATCCTGAACCTTTTTTTTTCCTCTGACGCTGGGATGTATACTTCATACCACACTGACTGACACTTCACTACTAAACTACTTTCTGCACGTGGTGTATATATATAGAAGCGTCATACAAGTCGTGGTTTAGTACCATAATGGGTGACATCCGTTTCATTCCGCAAGATACAGAATTGCCTATCAAAAATTATGATATTACTCCTAACAAGTTGCAGTACTTTAAACACCGCGGTTTACTAAAAGGGGGATGTAAACGAGGTATAATCGTCGGACCATCCGGCTGTGGAAAAACCAATGTTATGATTAGCTTATTAGAACATCCAAATGGCTTATGTTTTGAAAATGTCTATATATATATATATATATATATATATATATATTGCAAATCTCTATACCAACCTAAATACCAGTACCTGCGGAGTTACTGGCACCCATAAAGAAATTAGGTATTTCGAATACAGTGATAATAGTGATGTTAGACCTCCTAGTGAGTCCCGTAAAATTCAATAATGATTTTGATGATGTAGCATGTCATAAACAAAATGAAATTAGAGATCATTTTTGTTTTGGCAGACATCGAAATAATGATTGTTTCTATCTGTGTCAAACGTATTCTTCAATTCCAAAACAGCTTATACGTGATAATGCGAATTTACTTGTTCTTTTCAATAAGATCACACTAATCTCAAGCATGTGTATGATGATCACGTTAATGTTGATATGTCATTTGATAAATTTAAAGACTTGTTGCTGTTGCTGGCGTGATAAATTCAGTTTCTTGTGATTGATAAAGAAAGCGATGTTAATAACGGTCGTTACCGTAAGAGATTTGACTGTTTCATTGCAGTATAAATAATCTACTAGGACTGTCAACGTACAGTCGTAATGGAGGAGCGCTTAGTACAAGACATTTTGCGTGCTTGCAAGAGTGTGCAACAGAAATATGCTAGTTTGAAAGAAGATACTGCACTTACAGAACGTGCAATGGAGGTACACTTTAAACCTATTACACAACCATTAAAACAATTAATTACTAAAATGATGGTTCTCTCATCAAGCTGAACCCTTACGCCAGAAGTCGGAAAAAGGGTCCATTGCACATGAAAATAAAGTATTTTACATTATACACCGAAATCCTCTAGAATACGTAAGGAGCCGCGTACTATTGTTCCTGACACCATTCCCACACCTCTACAAGAATCTGTAATTGCTGATGTCACACATGACGACGAGGTGGAAATTCCTACTTTACAACAATTGAAATCGGAACTACTAGCTGCTGGATCTCAACCCGCCTTTGAAGAGTATCTTAATCAATACCAAGGATTAGCGAAATACTACGTCGAAGGTATCTGTAGAGATACCGAAGATGAATATGACTTAACGTACGGTGTGCATTTTATTCCTGAAGAGAGAAATTTTTTATAGGCGATGCTGAACTAGATTTTGTTGGAGAAAATTTGCGAATCGCTCTTCCCGATGGATCATCCCTAGATTATGAGGAACACCGGATTATATGAACTACTTTTTAAAAAGTTCCTACGGGATACAAAAGAGGATCTACAGCACTACAATGACATTTTGCGCCGTACGCATGCTGCCCGACGTAATTATAACCCTGATGATCAAATCCGAGGAACTAATAGTAGAAGTACCTTGAAATCATTAAACCATTACTTCACCCTAGAAAACGTTCTGCCACATCGTCTATTGCACCTCCAGCCACCAGATCTCGAACAACTTCTATATCCAAAAGAGGTGGTGGACTGCAGCTATTGCGATACAATAATAAACCTATTGAGTTTTTACCGTGGAATAATCCGAATAAGTTAGTCGATTGGTTAAGGGAATTATTAGGATCAATGTCGGCAGGAAATACTAGCAATCACAACGAAATAATATATATAATTGATGAACTACGTAACGCCAAAGTAATAAAGTAACAGAACTTGTTATAAACTTACCACTATAGTCATTTCCTTTCATTGTTACTACGACTATCACTAAAGATAGTACTATATGTCCACCAGTGATGCCAATAGATAAATTTGGCGGTCATCTTCATCATCAAATGACAGTGGATAAATTTGGGAAAGATATTGTTCATCATAGCGATCTGTCTTATGAAACTTTTATATCATTTTCTGGAATCGCCACAAAGAAGACAATTAGTCTATCTACCGGCGTAGATGATCAATATACCTATCCCTGTAACGACGGTACTATAGTACATTGCAGGTGGAGTCAACCAACTCTTGAGCTTAACATAGATGGTACAAAATTTTGGCTGGCAAAGGATGTAATTGGTCAACCTCTTAAGAGGAACGATGTAATTCGTGTTACCATGCCGACATTTGTAACGTTTTCAACTGCAACGATATTCAACGTAGAGTTCGTAGTAAAATCCAAAGCACAAAACAATGAGTAAAGCCGATGTTGTTGAAGAACTGCACAAACCTGCAAGAAGAAATTTTCCGCGGCGTTGTGTTGTACTAAAAGGTTTAAATGATCTATTTCAAGCTGATTTAGTAGAAATGATACCATATGCTCGGATGAATAAAGGATTTCGATACATTTTAGTAATAATAAATGCATTCTCTAAATATGTCTGGGCTTTTCCCATCAAACGCAAGAATGGTAAACTGGTCGCGGATGTACTGGATAAACTTTTGTCTGGTTTGAAAAGGACATCTACACATATACAAACTGATATGGGAACTGAGTTCTATAATGCTGAATTCAAAAAAGCAATGAAAAAATTTAATATCAATCATTACAGTAGTTTTTCCACCTTGAAAAGTAGTATAGTGGAACGTGTAAATCGCACCCTTAAAGCAATAATGTGGAAAACCTTCAGCATGCAAGGATCCTATAAGTGGCTATCAATATTACCGCACATTGTCGCCAGTATAATTCAAGAAAGCATAGAACAACTGGATACAAACCGGTAGATGTATCGGAAAAATAGTGCATCTATTTCAAAACATTTAAAATGTCAAAAATTATTGACCGTAAAACACCTAAATTTAAAGTGGGGAACATGTACGCATTAGCAAACATAGAAGCATATTCTCTATACACCCTAATTGGAGTTACGAAGTCTTTCGAATATCAACAGTTAAACGTTCAAGCCCACTCACCTACACATTACGTGATAGTCGAGATGAAGAGATTCAAGGTCGGTTCTATGAGTCCGAACTACAAAGTGTTAAACATCCAGACATTCATCTAGTTGAACGTGTCATCCGACGTCAAGGGAATAAAGCTCTCGTTAAGTGGTTGAGTTTTGATACTTCTCACAATTCCTGGATTTCTACCAAAGACATTGTGTGATACGCTAATTAATTATATATACTGTAATATTAATATGCAATAAACAGATCTTTTTTACTTTTTTATTAATACTATCCTATACATATATATCACTACATACTACTAAAGCGTCTGACAAACACACATTCACGATGCTGTTTTTCGAGAATTGGTGAAATTATATTACCACAGTCATCTCTTCTTTTTTTAAATCGTGCAGAATCTCTCGCTATTTGTTCCCATTCTCCTTTTCGCGCATGCCTGTGCCAATATACTATGTAGTGAACTACGTTTTGGACTCATTAATGCACACCTTCTTCACTGGGTGAGTCGTCATCTGATGGCTCAAAATTCGGTAAATATCTTTCTATTTCGTGTATAAATTGCTCCAACGATATTTCTTTAAGGTCTTCTATTAATCGTTTTATACAACAAATACACTCTATATCACCTACATGCGATGTTAAGTATTTTTCACAAAGGCGTATTCCTCCCCCATACTTATTAACTAGATTATTTAAATAGTCATCACTAAATCTACCCATTCCATACACTTTTTCATGATCAGCATCGAATTCTAATGATTGTAACTGGCATATTAGTCTTTGGACTGCACTAACACTATCCACAGCTTTAGGCCACGACTCCGCACTATAACACATCCACATATTGACTAACATCTAATACTATCCACTATTGACTACAAGCGTTACCCCCTTTCAGTTATAGGATTGGCAAGATCCATATCCATATATAGTTTCTCCTTGGCAAATGCTTCCATTTCCAGAAGGCAGGCTATGTTGACCTCAAATACATCATGCAATGGACCTATAACTTGGTGAATGTTACATTCAGGAATTACCGCTGCCGACTTTATTAGGTTTTTATAAAACTCTGGAAAGTTCACAGTATCTGCCAACTCCAATCGGTAATATATTATCTTCAAAAGCTTCCATAACTGTTCTATAGACTCCCATCCTAAATAGATATCAATTTCGTCACTATCACAGAGGCGTATAATTTTTTTCTTGTTAATATTTTCGTATGAGACAGTCTTCGATCCCAGTTTGGTAGGTAGCCATGTTCCTTCAGGACTGTAGAAATAATTAGTAATCACCCCTTGATTATCCATAAGTATACGCCATTCCTGCTTGTCAAACACCACTCCACCACTCTTCGTTCCACCTAGTTTTACGACTGGCTCAAATCCAAATTTGGGTGATAGACCGACACTAACAAACTTTGTTTTACTTTTATTTAAGAAATAATGCACATTATTAAGCAAAATATCGCAATATTTACTTGAACTTATAGCACCGAGAATCTTCGCCTTTTCTATGGCTTGACGTACAATGTTATCCATTATATACGATACTGGCTTTACATACATTCCCTCTCTTTTATATATGACACTCCCCACTATGTACCCTCCTCAAGGCTACTTACGTGACCTTCACGATTATACCACACATTGCTTTAGCGGTCTTGTCGGTTATACCTTTTCAAGGCTGTTACTCATTTTGATTTTTTTTCCAACCTTGTATTCACCACTACTTCAAGGATCCCTAGGCATACTTATTTCCAAGGTTGTTCCACTTTGCCACAACAACTTCACTACCCAAGGTTACATACCCCCACTCAGTATTATTCGTATACTTAAAGGAAGGGTTTTTACATATACTATAGTTACCGATCTTCACTATGTCAGTTACTCCAGTGCAAGACGATTGGAAGACTCCTACAATGTACCAACCACAAACCCTATTTCAAATTAGTACGCGACGGACGTGTCAATTAATTCCGAACTGGGTAAATTTTGAAAAGGAAGGAATACTAACGGCTTCCATAACCAAAGTGCTACGAATTCAGTGGAATTCAGCGTGGTATACCGAAATGAGCAAGGTAATACGCGAGCACTTTTCGGCAAGCCGTGTAACAGCATATGCCCACATTATATCAATATATGTTCGATACCATCTGGTGGACTTCATGAATTTGTGTCATTGCTGTTTCGCCCGATTGAAACCAGGAGATTACCGCGTAGTGGACCATCATATGCATATGGAGCGCTGGACTGCGCGATACCACCTGTCGTACGAATATTTTGGTGCTCGTCGTGTGGGCGCCTCTCACAAGTTATACGATGTGTACGATGATGACTCATGTATACTGTGTGATGAAGTGCTACGTAGCCAAGTAGTCTTTTTACTGTATCTATTTTATCTATTGTATATATTGTACATATTGTACATATTGTATATATTTGTATATATGTTGATATATTGTATATATTGTATAGAATACATTAGTTCCTGTCAGTATCATACTGTTTTCGCTGATGTTAACATGTGCGACCCAAACTTTTATTATCCTCAGTATTACAACTGTTTCGATAAACGATTACTAACGTATCGAACATGGTCTGGAGTTCACTCACCCTCATCGCTTGCTGCAGCAGGATTCATTTCCACATCTTCAGACGATACGGTTGAATGTTTCATGTGTGGGGTTAGAATAAACCGATGGCAGCCTGATGTCAATCCGTTACAGGAACATCTACGATGGGCACCACATTGCACGTATGCTCAGCTCCTCGCACCACGTCCGCGCAGATGTACTGAAACGGAAGTGGAGAGGACCTTCTGCACTTGTACTAAATCAAAATGTATTATTCCTAAAGAAAACCATATATCTGAGTAATACATTTGTACATGCTTCTACATTAATTAAATATATTAACACATCGTTTTATTTTCTTTTGTGGGTGGGCAAAAAACATACAAGTGAGCAACAAACATACAAGTGGGGTATAGAGTAGCAACCAGGTCACACGGATGTTCTTGTGGAACAGGAAAGCGCGTTTGGTCGCTCGGATGGCCTTGTAGTTGTGGAACAGACAAGCGGGGTTTGTGACCTTGGTTTTGTGGTAATGATATGTCACACGGATAGCCTTGTAATTGTGGAACAGGAAAGCGTGGTTTGTGACCTTGGTTTTGTGGTAATGATACGTCACACGGATAGCCTTGTAGTAGTGGAACAGGAAAGCGGTTTGTGACCCTGGTTTTGTGGTAATGATATGCATTTGGGTCACACATTGCGCTTTTTTGACCTTGGTACGGTGGGGACCTTGGTTTTGTGGCAACCTTGGAAATGTGGTGGTGTTCCAAAAGTCTCCAATCTTACCTACTGATATATATATATATATATATATATATATATATATTTATTTATTTAGGCTGATTCTTTTAAATGGTACCAACATTATGATTTCTTAAACCGTAAGAGATACGAGATAGGTTAAATGAAAAAGTTGCAGTTTTTGGGAACCTATCCATTTTGTATCAAAACATGTTTTAAATGTTTTTCAATTTAAGAGTTATACGAGAAAACCCAAGTAATAAGTTTATTTTTGAAAACATCAAAAAATATTAGTTGATTCAATATTCGCTATCTCAAGAAGAAGCTAGATTCTCTCTGCGACGTTTAGTGTCTTTGAGGATATCATCAACTTTGTTTTTTTCAATACGGACCTGTATTTTGTATTAATTTTTTTTTACTGAATTTGTAAAGCCTAGTACAACTAATGTAGCACAATTGACCATTTTACGATGTTTTGTTTAACAATAAACCATCATCAATAAAAATTATGAGAAAATATTAGTTCAAATTTGTAGAAACAACTGAATTATACACTAATATCAATTGACCTCCGTTGTTTGCAATGCACAGCTTACATCTACTTAAACAAGATTTATAACAATAATTATTGTTTAATCCCACTAACTCTTTCGCGTCGGATATTTTCTCAATTTAGTCTAATACCTTTTTTAATGATACCCTGTAATAAAAGGTTTATTACTTATTATATTAGATACAAACGTTGACTGATAAATTGAACTCAATGGTAAAAATTTATCTGACTATTGCATTATTTACTAATCCAAAATACGGAGGATCAGTTCCCTATTCACTGCGATTGTTGGTAATTTGTCATTTCTAATCGCTTCCTTAATTCTACTATTTTCAAATTTATTTATAATTGTTCAAATAATAATCTTGATTCTGCGTAAAATTCAATTCACTGTCTCTTTTTAACAGAAAGGTGAATTTCTAGTGGTTTACTTTTGTAAAACCTGCATATCACCTAAACATTAATTGAATTGAACATGTTGCTATTAAATAAAAAGAATATAGTGGTCTATGCTATGACTGCTTTTTGATAGTATTTGACAGTTGTTAATCCTTAGCAGCTAATTATCGAATTATGTATTTTTGAAATGAAGAAAAAAATATATAAATGAAATCAACGTTTTGCGTTAATGCTATAAGTACAGAGTATTTTGAAATAAATTCCTAACCATGCACTGTTTTACTTTAGGATTTATTCATTACAAAAATAGAATAAATGGTGGATGTTCAATTCGGGAAACTTCTAAGGAATTTGGATTGAGTTTTAGTTCATGTAATGGAGGCATTAGGAATTCGAATTTCGCACTGTTATATGACATTAAATGGTTGTTGGTTATGTGTGTGTAAATGTAATTAATATTAAGATGAAAAGCTTGAGTTTTTTTCGACGAGTTTTTACATAATAAGTAGAAAGCTTTTAAATAAACGCGGTAATTTGCGGGTCATGACTGTTTTGTAAAAGGGAGCAAATAAAGACGCTGCCATAATGACGTATATTTGTTAGTAAGCGATCAGAGTTTGTTGAAAGTAACCAAACAGTTAAAAAGCGATCTCTGCAGCATAAGTTACGCTGCTATTAAAATTGTGAAATCATAACGAAAATTCAGTTAGTATTGTGTTAAGAGAATATAAGTGATATTTTCCTTATTAATGGACAAGTTCAAGCGAATTAAAGTGTAAATGTTATCAAGTTGGTGATAATAAAAAATATTACGCAATAATTTAAAATCGCATTTTATATGCGTATTGAAAGTGCTCCACGTAGGTGTTTCGATAGCGAGTGATACATATAAAATAAGACAATCGATCCTTGGTAATAGATCGATATAGAAAATACAATAACCAAAAAACATTGATAATTAAAAGCATAACCGTTCGTAGCTCGTTTGCAGTTTGTCGCACACGCCGTTTGTAGTTAAAGCTGAACAATTAAGTAAAATTTGAATAGTGTAAATATATCAAGCAATTATTTACAAAGATCATTAAATTATGGAACAGAAAATTAGAATTGTATCCATCCATAACAAAGGTATAAGAAGAGATTAAGAAAACAAAGGAGAGCGGCTCCAGCGTGGAGACAGAGAACATCATCAACCTATGCAAGGCCTCCTTCGTCACCAGCTCGAACGAAGTGATAAACAAGATTATTTGTAGTATAAATAAAAGAACTTCGTTGTGTTTTATTTTTTTTAATTTATGTTTAAATATCAATGCTAAGCGAAAATTTCGCTCATCACTGATAAAGGATTATTTTTGCATATTACTATTAAGAAATACTACCTAGAATTAGAATCGATTTTTATATAATACTGTAAACGAAACGTCTGCATTTCGAATTTGGGTTTAATTAAATGTTATCACTTTTGATTCCTTTTCATTATTGACTGTTAAAAAGCTTATAGAAACGCTGAATATGTAAATACTGAAGGAAGCAAGTTTAGTACATTACAAAATACAGGTAATTAGTAACATCAGATTGAGGATAATTTTGGTAAATGATAACAATAACCATTTATTATATTATTGAGCTAGCTGGAGTGTCCCGATAAAAAGAAAAAGGAATTTGTAAAGCAATTACTAAAGTTCATTTACTCAAACAGAAATGTGTTAACATTATTCATTTCACCTTTTCATAAAAACAATGTAAAATTTTTACTTAATGATTTTGAAATTATAAAACAAACAAAGAAAACCCAAATATTATTCTTTGTAGCCAAGTGTATGCAAGCAAACTAATAGTTATAGGTAATACGACCGTTACTAAACGATTCCCAACAGCAGGGCGGACAAAGAGACCGTCACATTCAGTAAGCAGAATTTTAAAAACATAGAAAAACAAACAGCATTCAGGATTATCTAGATGAAATGCCTTCGAGTACTCGTATAAATATGATGTACTATCAGTAAGTTAGTGCTCCTTCACATAATGGCGCTATTGTTAGAAATTACAATATTTTCCCAAATAAGTGGATCGGAAGTAATGGGCCAATTTCTTTTCCAGTCCGTTCACCAGATCTAACAATTCTGGATTTTCTTTATCTGGGGTTTCATAAAAGACAAAGTCTTTTCAACTTCTACGCGAGATCTCGGCCACTTAAAAGAAACAAAGCTTGTGAAAGTATTTCTCTAGAAATGTTAAATAATTGTTATAAATCTTATTTAAGTAGATGTAGGCTGACCATTAGAAACATTGGACGTGAATTTGAACATTCGATATAATTGTATAATTGTTGATTAATATTAGTGCATAATTCAGTTATTTCTACAAATTTAAAATAACGTTTTCTCATAACTTTTAGTGATGATGGTTATTTGTTAAACAAAAATTAGTAAAATGGTCAATTGTGCTACATAGTTGTATTAGGCTTTACAAATTCTGTAAAAAAAATTAATAAAAAATACAGGTCCGTATTTGATAAACAAAGTTGGTGATATCCTCAAAGACACAAAACGTTGCAGAGAGAATCTACCTTCTACCTGAGATTGCTAAAGTTGATTCAACTAAAATTTTCCTGTCATTTTTTGATATTTTCAAAAATAAACTTATTACTGACAAGAAATCAAAAATTAAACTTTTTAGTTTTTCTCGTATAACTCTTACACTGAAAAACATTTAAAGCGTGATTTGATACAAGTGAATTGGTTCCCTAAAACTGCAACTTTTTCGTCATTTAACCTATCTCGTATCTCTTAGGGTTTCAGAAATCCCAAAAAGGATCAGCCTGTAATATATATATATATATATATATATATATATATATATATATATATAGAAATTGGTTTAGTGAACGCACAGAAGTTCAATTTAATAATCATTAACTGTATTTTATTTAAAATTAACTTTTAAAGTACATACAGTAAAAGTTGACTGTGATCCTTCACTCTGTGTATAAAAATTATAATACATCGTAACTAGGAAAGTACATACAATTCAAGCCTGAATCGATTGTGACTTGCCTCCTCGATAGCTCAGATGGGAGAGCCCCACTCTAGCAAAGTGGAGGTCGTGGGTTCAAGTCCCACTCGAGTTAATCTTTTACTGTATGTACTTTAAAAGTTAATTTTAAATAAAATACAATTAATGAATATATATATATATATATATATATATATATATATATATACATATTGTAATGGCTAAAATAATAATTATTTTTTTTTATAAGTGTAAAACTGAAGGATAGGGTTCAAAATGTTTGACTTTTGTTGGAAAATCAAAATATAACTATTTACCTTTTTAATTATAAATAAATTAATGTGTTTTCATGAAATCATAAAATTTTTACTTCAATACGAGGAAATGTTCATGTTAATAATTTAATAGTAATTTGCAATAACTTGTTTCACCGTGTAACAGGTTTCTACGGAATTGACAAAATGTACGCATGCGTTGCGTGATTGCTCAATTAAAATATGTGCTGCCTGTCAAAAATTTCACCAACGATCTATTATTTAGTGAATACAATTTTGGTTTCTTTATTTTAAAATTAAAATATATATGTATACACCTGTTCATTACCTTTACAGATATTGATACACGTCGTTGCACAATAAACATACACAAATTCAGAAAAACGAAACATAAACAACGGACATTAAAATAATATCATTTAAAACAATATTGTACTACGAATACTGTGGTAAACTTGACTTTTTTCGGTATATTTTAAAATCATAATATATTTCTCTTTACATTAGGAGTAAAAGATTCGTATTTTCATATTACAGGACCGTAAAAAATATGAAATCATGTCCAATATGTTGAAATGTGTTGACATTAGTAACTACTTTCTTGGCAACAACGTTTGAAGTACTCTTACTACACTATTGATCATATCTGAAAATTACTTATATTACAAGTAAGTACATATACTCTCACTTCTAACGCACTTTTGTCACTATATTTGTCACCAGATTTGGAAAAAGTCACCAGAGAAGTTACTAGATTTCAAGGTTGGTGACATTGCCTGCTTCAAGGTCACGCGGCAGGAAATTTTTAAGGATGGTAACACTGTCGTGTCTCTTCAAGATCCCCGCTTCAAGGTCGCTCTCATTGCCAAGGTTAAGTTCTTAACGTACACACACCCCGCTTCACGGCCAATGCTTTCTCAAGGCCAAGATCGCTTACATTGCATATTCTTCAAGATAATCCGTGCAAGTATGCACCCTCCACTCCAAGGTCACACGTTTCATACATCGAAGTATACTCCTCAAGGTTATTGAAGTAACTAGATTTGAAAAAAGTCACCAGAAAAGTTACTAGATTTGAAGGTCAAGGTCCAGATTTTCCACGTCTAAGTACATGGTGTTTCAAGGTCATTGTACATACTACACCAAAGTATAAGGTTTGCAAGGTCAAATGGTCCACTGCATACAATGCCCGCATATTCTTCGAGGTCATAGTCACCGCTTCAAGGTCACGTGGCAGGAAATGGTCAAGGTCGCTCTCATTACCTATCTTAAAGATTATTTGCACATACACGCCTCCCACTTCAAGATCAATTGCAAGAGAGATACTATGGGGATCTGCTTTGATGTCCCTGCGTCGAAGTCAACGGTATTTCAAGGTCGTTCTCATTACCTACGTATATTCTTCAAGGTTAAATAGGGATACCTCCCCAAGTCAATGGTTTTTCAAGGCCGCTTACGTTGCCTACATAGCTAGACGGATCTTAGAATACACTTCCGCTATACTTTTTCTATGAGTGTTTTGCTCAAGTCCATCGTACACATTGCCTACGTATATGGTGTGACGTTGAAATTTAAAGCAAATAGTGGAGGTAGCTGGTAAATTGCACAATACAGTTCCTTAAATCTAATACATATAATTGTGTTTTGAGACACTTATAACAACATTTGCCAGCAATAATTTTTTCAGAATCGCCCTACGACCTGATACCCCTGGAGGTTGATTTCTAAAAACTAACACCTTGACTCAGCCAAATTGCTTGAACAGCCTAACCTAACTTCAACACAGAAATTCGTATAATGTTGTCCAGAATCGAGCTATGACTTCTTTGGCGTTGATGCTGCTGACCTAATTTCTATTTTTAGATTTGACCTTGGCTAACTTCAAAGTGCTCCAGACTTCTTTGACCTTGATGCTGCTACCCTTTGACCTAGACTAACTTCACAGTGGTGCAGACTTCTTTGACCATACTGCTGCTGTCTAACCTTAACTAACGTCAGGCTGGTCCAGAATCGGTCTAACGACCTTGAAAATCTCTTTCTAGGCACAAGACCATGACTCAGCGAATTCTAAGCTTGATCACCAACATGTAGCGTTCAATCAGCTGGGAAACGCCTACCTGTGTTTGGGGAACGGCTTTCTGTATTTGGGAAACGGATCCAGTTCTTGGGGAAACTATCTCATCCTGAGACAGAGAAACCATTGACCTACTTTTAAACACATGACCATGACTCGAGCAAATTGCTTGGTGACCTTGAAAATTTGACCTTAAAATTTTTCAATCGGATAATGTTGGGTAAGATCTGGATACCCCTACAGGTTAACACATGACCTTGACTCAGTCAATAATTGCTTCCTTGAAAGCCACGTGATGTGATTGATTAGGAATGCTGCAAATCTGACATATGACCTCAACTATGAATTGTTTGGTGACCTTACCCTGAAAAGTGGAATCCCCCGCACCTGCAAAAGTCCATTTCAATACCCCATGCAGGTGATTTCTAGGAGTTATGGCCCTAATCCGACCGGAATTGCTTGAACAATGTATTTCCTTTGTCCTTGAAAATTGATTTCTCAGAGGTGTGTATTGAAAAATACGCAGGGAAAGTGTACGTGGCCTTAACCTAATGCGCTTGCGGGTTTTGCTTAATAAATTAATAAGTGGATCACTATACGTGGCCTTGAAGAATATATGCAGGCAATGTGTGTACGCAATGGCCTTGAAAACGAGAAAGTGGATCCTATAGTATACGTGACCTTGAAGAGCAACCTCATATATACCTTTACCGGCCATACATCGGAATACCCCTGTTGATTTCTAGGACTTATGACCTTGAAAATCGATACCAACACATTTTAGCCATTGAGCTAGATAACAATCTATTTGATAGCCCCACAGGTGATTTCTAGGAATTATGACCCTGACCCAGCCAAGAATTACTTGAATAATGGATCACCTTTGTTCTTGAAAATTGATTTCTCAGAGGTGTGACCTTGAAATGGTGGGGAAACGGTTACTTGTGTTGGGTAAGAGTTCTCTGTTTTGGGAAACGGCTATCTGTCTTTGGGAACCGGATCCGCTTCTTAGGAAAACTACCTCATCCTGGTGCTTTAGGACAGTAGTATTATGAATCCACGTACAGTAAACATAATCTTTTTATTACAATTTAGCCAATACAAGAACTTTGACTCACATTTTAGCATAGACAACGACAATCTCTATGATACCCTCGACCTTGAGAATTGATTTCTAACGTCTTGACTTAGCTAGGAATTGCTTGGGAGACCCTGAAAGTTAGAATCCCCTACACCTTGAAAAGTCTATTTAATACCCCTGACCTTGGGAATTGATTTATAAGAATTAACACCCTAGCTCAGCCAAGAATTGCTTGATAACCTTGAGGAATATACGTAAGCAATGTGTACGATGGACTTGAGCAAAACAATCATAGAGAAAGTATTGCGGAAGAGTGGTCTAAGATCCGCCTAGCTATGTAGGCAACGTAAGCGACCTTGAAAAACCTTTGACTTGGGGAGGTATCCCTATTGGACCTTGAACAATATACGTAGGTAATAAAAACGACCTTGAAATACCGTTGACTTCGACGCAGGGACATCAAAGTAGATCCCCATAGTATCTCTCTTGCAATTGACCTTGAAGCGGAAGGCGCGTACGTGCAAATAAACTTTAAGATAGGCAATGAGAGCGACCTTGACCATTACCTGTCACCTAACCTTAAAGCGGGGACGCGTAGTATGTACAATGACCTTGAAAAACCATGTACTTACACGTGGACAATCTGGACCTTGATCTTCAAATCTAGTAACTTTTCTGGTGACTTTTTCGAATCTAGTTACTTCAATAACCTTAAGGAATATACTTCGATTCATGGAACGTGTGACCTTGAAGCGAAGGGTGCATACTTGCACGGATGACATTGAAGAATATGGGGGCATTGTGTACAGTGGGCCCTTTGACCTTGAAAATCTTATACTTTTGACGTAGTACAATGACCTTGAAAAACCATGTACTTACACGTGGACAATCTGGACCTTGATCTTCAAATCTAGTAACTTTTCTGGTGACTTTTTTCGAATCTAGTTACTTCAATAACCTTGAGGAATATACTTCGATTCATGGAAATTGTGACCTTGAAGCGGAGGATGCATACTTGTACGGATGACATTGAAGAATATGGGGGCATTGTGTACAGTGGGCCCTTTGACCTTGAAAACCGTATACTTTTGACGTAGTACAATGACCTTGAAAAACTATGTACTTAGGCGTGGACAATCTAGACCTTGACCTTCAAATCTAGTAACTTTTCTGGTGACTTTTTTCGAATCCAGTTACTTCAATAACCTTGAGGAATACACTTCGATGCATGGAACGTGCGACCTTGAATCGGAGGGTGTATACTTGCACAGATGACCTTGAAAAATATGCAATGTAAGCGATCTTGCCCTTGAAAAACCATTGGTCGTGAAGCGGGGTGTGTGTACCTTAAGAACTTAACCTTGGCAACGAGAGAGACCTTGAATCGGGGACCTTGAAGAGACTCGACAGTGTTACCAACCTTGAAAATTTCCTGGCACGTGACCTTGAAGCGGTGACCTTGAAGCAGGCAATGTTACTAACCTTGAAATCTAGTGACTTTTCTGATGACTTCTTCCAAATCTGATGACAAATCTAGTGACAAAAGTGGGACAGGATCTGTATAGTACATCTTCTCAAGTAAGATATTTCTACTGGGCTAATTTTTTTAAGCGTTTTATACAAGCGAAGACTTTCACGATTCTGGCGTAAATTATTATTGTTGTTTTGACGACGTTGCCAATTTTCATTGTGATTGCAAAAAAGGTTGCGTAGTTATGCTACAAAAAAGTTATTTATGTATCAAAAAATGAGTGTTAATTGCACACAATCCGCGTTGCGTCGACTGCAATGAACATAAGTTGCATACAAGTTTTTTTCTACGTTCATTCAAAAAAATTAATTGATTATCATTGTGAGCGTGATTTCAGTTGCCAGTGCACTGATTTACGGTGGAGTATCAACAAAAATTGTAACTGTTATTCATATTTTCGATAATATTTCTCATTTTAAGCTATTTTTACACTTGCACTTATTTGTAGCTTTTAATGAGTAGCTAAGGAACATATTTGTTACCTGTTTCAATTTTCAGAAATAATAAAATATAGCGATAGAGTACGCATGAAACAGCCTTTGTACACTAGATCGTAATGGAGCGTAATTTTCTTTGTAAAAATTTTAAGCGAAATGAATAATTTAATTCTTTGGAATTTAACATCATAAGCGTTTGTGCAAACGAAGTTTAGTTCTGTTGTCAATTCATGTCTTACTGACATTTCTATAATTGCAGTTGTAACTTTTAAATTAAGCTAGCACCCATGCCTAGCGTGCAATAAAATGTTTATTAAACTAGTGCACTACACGATAACTTCATTATACTGAAAATGATGTAGTGTTCGTTTTTTGAATGAACGTAGAAAAATATTATTTTATTGCTTCGTTATAGGATGAATGGTTGTGTGTTCTTCACCCCAGATATTTATCACATTGGTTAAATAGAAACTATAAAATAAACTCAAATTCGGAATACGACCCGATCTTTATCAAATTTTTCACACGGCCCGAATTCGACGAGATAAGAAACGTGCCGGGTACCGTTTCGACGGGAACACTCCCATTTGGCCGTCGCGTCTCCCCCTTTCGAGATTGTCGCGATCGCGTTTGCGAGGGATCGAAATAAAGATTCGCCGACGACCCTACGTGAGGGTGGAGAATTCGCGAGCGACGCGGAAGCAGTGGGGAGGGATTAGAGCGTCGTGACGTATAGTCAAAACTACCGTCGCACCAATAGGGATGAAACATACATATGACATGGGTTTTTACACGCATCGATTCCGAGGAAAGTCGATTTCGCGCATCTCTTAATAACTTCGTTATTTGCCGACCAATTTTTTCGAAACTTTGCACCAATGTAGATCGACATCGAACGCTAAAACAGGATTTTCAACTTTGTTGTATCCCCTCCACTTTTCGAGATATCTTCCTTATCTCACACATCCGAGCTCTGAAATTTGAAATATAAGTTCTCAGGGACACCTAGATGGAGAATCCGTCAAAAAACGCAAGTCGACTTTTTTGGTCCAAAACTCGAACTTGGAATGGACCTAATGTTCAAAGTCAGGTTAGACCTGCTCTAGTAGGAACCTGAAACACAATACAACTGATCCTGAATTAAAACCGAGCTATACAATGAGTAAAAACGTGGACACCACAAATCGATCCAAGCTACTCTTAAAATAATTTTAGACCTTTTACAAATATATATATATATATATATATATATATATATATATATATATATATATATATATATATATATATATATATATATACAGGGTGAGTCAGTTTTGTAGACAAACTTTAACAGGAGATAGAACACATGTTTCTAAAAGAAAAGTTCCTATAAACATATTCGTAGAAGGCTTCGTTTCCGAGATACAGGGTGTTGAATATAATTTTTTTCTCAAATTTTCATTATAACTCATAAACGAATGCTTAGATTTTTTCATGTTGGGGGATAATGTCTATTAATTAAGGGGCATAAAACAAGCGATAAGAATGTTCACAAACTTGCACAGTGGCGGAGTGGAGGGGGTGCTCAACCCCTTTCATAAACAGAACTTCTACGCCAATGACTATTTTTTTTTAAAAACTGTTATTTTCATTATCTACATACAGTTTAACAAAAATAATGTACCTTCTTCTGTTTCGAAATTCCTGTGCGTTTCCGAGTTATTTTGATTTTTAGTGTTTGATGTGGTACTAAGTTAAGTAATGTGCTTTATGTGAATAATTGAATATAAAGTTTTTATAAAAAGATATAATAAAATATTTAGAGCCATTTTAGTACCTAACGATCGTTTCTTTAAAATTTCAAATACATTTTCATTTATAAATAGGTAGGTTATCGGTTTTTTTAGTATCCATTGTTATTATCCTCGTATAAAAAGAAATGCATAATTATTATTGTTATGCGGTCAATACTTTCTGTATAATTATGTATGTATCAATTTCGCCATAAACATGTATGTAGTTTTTAAGTGAGATTCTAATAAGTTATAGACCCTGCTCACTTGCTCTCATTAAAGAGCCGCCACTGTATCAATCCATACTCAAATACAAGACTTTTGTAAATTGAAATCTGTTTAGTACACTAATTTTAACAATCCTTATTTATTATTGTAACAATACTTAATTAATAATTGTGAAATTAATAAGAATTCTTAGCAATAACGATTTATAAATAAATAACAATAACACTAGTATAATAAAATTAGACACTTTGTTCAAAATGTAAACCGTTCTTTTCAATACACATTTCACGGCGACGTACAATAGAACGTCTTAAGTTAACTAAATGATGCACCCTTATTTCATTGCAATAAAATATGATACTCCTTGGAAAACAAGTAACTATTAAATTTTATATTTTGAAACGACAGTTTGACTTTTTATAAACACTTGCTTCATCTTGAATAATTTCACTGTTATTAATTATTGTTTTTAAGTTCAAAAAGTTATTTCATTTGATTTGCCAGCTTTTAATTAGTGTAACATGTCGTTTACATTTACAAATAGCGAACAAGCCGACATTCATTTTATTTATGGGTTCGCAAATGGGAATTTAAGATTTCCAAATAGACGAGAACCTCATCATTCCGTTTTTGTGAGTATCCATCGTCGATTTGTTAACCAGGGTTTGAAAAATGTAGATGGGGGCCCACAGAACAACCGTAGACGAGATAGAATTGGAGAGGGTATATTGCGTGAATTTAATAGGAACCCCACGACAAGTACTCGACGTACTGCTGTTGCTCTTGGTATTTCCCAAAGTAAAGTTTCCCGGGTTTTAAAACGGGATCACAGACGCCCATATCATTTTCAACCTATTCATGGTTTATGTCCGGGTGACGCGGAACGAAGACTTAATTATTGTAGGTGGGTTCTTAACTCCATTCAAAATAATAAAGATTTCTTATCCAACATACTGTGGACTGATGAATCCTGTTTTACTCGTCGTGGTATCGTAAACTTTCACAATCTGCATATATGGGCACATGAAAACCCACATGCCATTCGACCAAGAAGTTTTCAACATGAATTTAGTACAAATGTCTGGATTGGAATTTACGCAACCACGTGTTTGGACCTTATTTCTTGCCACAACGTGTAAATTCAGAAAATTTCCTACAATTTTAGAAGAATAACATGTTAATATGTGGAAGACATTCCTTTGAATTTAAGAGGACATTCTTGGTTTCAGCTTGATGGATGTCCGGCCCATTATGCGAAATGTAAGAAATTGGCTAAACAATAACTACCCGGGAGGTGGATAGGTCGTGGAAGTCCAGTGGCGTGGCCTCCTAGATCCCGATTTAACGCCACTTGACTTTTTTGTATGGGGATTCATGAAGGAAAAAGTGTATACCACTCCGGTTAATACACTTGAAGAACAATCGCATCAGAGATGCTTGCAATGAAATAAGGGTGCATCATTTAATTAACTTAAGACGTTCTATTGTACGTCGCTGTGAAATGTGTATTGAAAAGAACGGTTTACATTTTGAACAAAGTGTCTAATTTTATTATACTAGTGTTATTGTTATTTATTTATAAATCGTTATTGCTAAGAATTCTTATTAATTTCACAATTATTAATTAAGTATTGTTACAATAATAAATAAGGATTGTTAAAATTAGTGTACTCAACAGATTTCAATTTACAAAAGTCTTGTATTTGAGTATGGCTTGATACAGTGGGGGCTCTTTAATGAGAGCAAGTGAGCAGCGGTCTATAACTTAATGTTTATGGCGAAATTGATACATACATAATTATACAGAAAGTATTGACCGCATAACAATAATAATTATGCATTTCTTTTTATACGAGGATAATAACAATGGATACTAAAAAACCGATAACCTACCTATTTATAAATGAAAATGTATTTGAAATTTTAAAGAAACGATCGTTAGGTACTAAAATGGCTCTAAATGTTTTATTATATCTTTTTATTAAAAACTTTATATTCAATTATTCACATAAAGCACATTACTTAACTTAGTACCACATCAAACACTAAAATCAAAATAACTCGAAACGAAAGAAGGATTAAACTGTATGTAGATAATGAAAATAACAGTTTTTTAAAAATAGTCATTGGCGTAGAAGTTCTGTTTATGAAAGGGTTGAGCACCTCCACTCCGCCACTGTGCAAGTTTGTGAACATTCTTATCGCTTGTTTTATGCCCCTTAATTAATAGACATTATCCCCAACATGAAAAAATCTAAGCATTCGTTTATGAGTTATAATGAAAATTTGAGAAAAAAATTATATTCAACACCCTGTATCTCGGAAACGAAGCCTTCTACGACATATGTTTATAGGAACTTTTCTTTTTAGAAACATGTGTTCTTTTTCCTGTTAAAGTTTGTCTACAAAAACTGACTCACCCTGTATATATATATATATATATATATATATATATATATATATATATATATATATATATATATTATTGTTTCAAAGTTCCGTAGAAATTCATTTGATCAATATATACTTGTTAAATTTGATATAAAAAGGTTTGCTCACCAAATTAGTTGAATATTTATTAATTTAGAATGATTTTATAATTTACATTCTTTTTATTATAATCTACTATAATTTATCAAGATGATATTTCATTCTATAAACTGTTGAATTTGAAATAAGTTTTTAAATATTATTTTTAATTTGAAATAGTTGATTATTAATTATAAAAAGATAAATTCACTTTTTGATGTTCTACATTTTTAGGTTGGCATTTATGTGCGTCGAATTAATAATTATTAAAGTTCCCAAAATTTAAAATAACCATTTTGCCCAATAAAAAACATACTTTTTAGTATAATTATGTACTTCTTTTGATTAACAGAACTATGTAAGTATTATTAAAATTAACTTAAAATGACACTGCAATGTAAAAATGTTTATTCGTTTTCATTACTTACCTAAATTTATGTATTAACATGCACATTTGTTTCCAATAAGTTTTTAACTAATTTTTCTTTTTATTATATTTCAAGTATCTGATTTTACTTGTAATTATGTTATTTATGAAACAAATTTTGTTTATAATAAAGAAAATGTTTCATATTATATTTCAAATTCTTAATTTCTTAATTTCATTGGAACTACAGCATTTACCTTTGCGCTACTGTAAACGTTACCACTGATTGAAAAATATCGAAGAAAACCTTACGTTTTCAGTATGAATGTTACATTTGTTACTTTTGACATACATAACCTATCTGTTTAGTACTTTCACGACTAATAAACATATTTATTTAATCCAACTACAAAACAATTATAATGATATTATTTTTATTCTTATAAATTTATAATTTAAACTACTATTTATTTGTTTATACAACGTGATCAATCTCAAGTGTACTGTAGTGGTATGACAAAAATCCCTAGTTGTTAATATTGTTGTGTTTTGCAGTTGGCTGCTTTGGATTTTTAGTGTGGTTTTAGTCGTTTTAGTTTATGTCAGTTTATGTCATATTATACCTTCGTTTTCACTTTTGTATTTTCTTCTAATTGGCATTTGAAAACAATAAGTTAATTCACACAACAGCGTCTGTTTACCTGTAATAATAAACATCAATGGTTTTAATTACCATAACATAACTTTACTTTTGATATATAAGTTATTCCATTATAGTGTAAATTTTTTCAGTACAGTGGGGTGCCGTTCTAATACATGTTTGAATGTACCAATAAAATATATTTATTACACGAATTTACGAAAATTGCAATATTTTTAACCACAAAATAGCATGTTTTGATTATTCAATATAACATTAAATATAAGAGAATTCAATCAGAAACGTTAATTTTTTATTGTAGAATTGCATTTATCTACTAAGCTCTAATTAATTTTTGAGACACGTTTTATACATAATGGATTAATTAAGCACGTAAAATACTACTACGACAATTTTAAAGTAGTACAAGCAACTACCTGTGGGTCATTATGGTATTATTTGCAACACTGCATTTGGCAGATTTCATTCCTGACGTCATTATTTCTTAAATATGTCAAAACGGGTCCATTGACTTCAAATTTTAATCTTTATACATACAATTACAAGTAATGACGTGCACGCCAACTCTCGTGGATACAACTATATTAAAATGTTTTAATTGTACACTCATAAATATAATTTTGGTAACATTGCATATCAAGAAGTTGAATACTTCCAAAAATGTAATTTGGCAACATTTAAAATTCTGAATGACAATTGTTAAAGTCAAACATTTTTGTTAATAATGTTACCTACTTAAATATATAAGTTGGTATTTACATTAATATTATTTTGGTAGCATTGCAATTCAAAAAGTTGAATGTTTCCAAAAATACAGTGTGGCAACATTTAAATTTTTGATTGACAAAAGGTAAAGTCAGGCAGTCAGGTTAAGAATGTTACTTATTAAGATGTTTAAGTTGGCACTTACATTAATATCAAGTTAGTAACATTGCACGTCAAAAAGTTGAATGCTTCCAAAAATATAGTTTGCTAACATTTAAAGTTTTAAATGATAATTAGTAAAGTCACATTGAGGTTAAAAATGTTTAAGTTGGTACTGTCATAAATAGTATGGTAAGGAGGCGGTAGATTGAGACTTTCCGTCGATGACGTCATGTATGTTAGACGTCATCATTTTGGCGCCATACTACTGTAAACCCCATACACTGTAAAACCTAACAAAAGTAGATTAGATAAACAAAACTACAGTAACCTAAAAGTAGATTAGATAAACAAAACTACAGTAACCTAAAAAAAAATTGTATGGCCGGGGATTCGAACCCGCACCAAAAGCGTTGCAAGCGACTCCGTTTCCACGACACCACCAGCGCTGCAGCAATTTGACATTGAAAGTGATATTTAAACCATTTTTAAATATTCGTATTGATGACGTCTAACATACATGACGTCATCGACGGAAAGTCTCAATCTACCGCCTCCTGTATGGTAGCATTAAACGTCAAAACGAGAGTTCTTATTATCATTACTTAAAAATAACAAAATTAAACACTTCCCCAAGTGAATTTATTTTTTTTGCAATTTTCGTATTTTTTCAATATTACATATTAACTACATTCCAATCAAGCATATAATGAAAATAAAAACGACGATATATTCATTTTAATTATATTTTTTACATCTATACCATTTTAAACAGAATATACCTTATTTTCAATAAAATAAAATAACCACAATCAAATTACGTTTTGATGTATTCTAAAACGCGTTGTGATTCTAGCATGATTTTCAACGTAACGACGAATTACCGTTCTAACTAAGAAAAGCATAATTTCCGCATTTTTTAACAATTGAAAATTTCTTTAAGAAAAATTTTACTTGAAGTAAATATCGTAAACGAGTATCGAGGTGTGTTGTAACCATAGTTACAGAGTGATCAACCTCAAGTGTATACCACGTGATCAAAATATTTAAGTTGGTACCACTGATAGGTTGGTAAGAAGCTGTATTGCTCTAGCTACTCTAGAGCATGGTTCGAGTAACAACTACGATCAGTTTCAAATATGTATGAAGGTCATTAACTTATACATATTATAAAATATTAACTTAATTTAAATAATGACAATTTTATATTTGATTAGACTGCATCCCTATAAAATACAACAAAATAAATAAAATATTATTTAATGATTGAATTACATCATTACAAAATAATGAATCTTAAGTATTTACATGTTATAATTTCATTACAATTAAATAAAATTTACAGTACATGTTTATGGAATGACAATGCCATTTACAAATTTTTTTTTAACTCCTTAGGTACACATTAGTTATCACACTTTGCTTTACAGCATATGTTCAAAATGACCGCCATTAAATTGTAAACATAAGTTCACCCTACGTTGCATATTCGCAAATAAATTTTGTAACATTTCGGCACCAAGAAAATACAAAAGTGAAAAACGAAGGTATAAATGAATTTAATGCATTGAATAATACGATATAAAAATAATAATCCTAAGGAACTGAATAATTTCATACAATATTAAAACTAGGAATGTTTATGGTGCATAGCCATACAGACATTGTTATCAGGTGCATATTATAAATAACAATTTGCTTAGTGACTATGATCAATCAGCCTATTTACTTGCAAACATAAGATTATACTGCAATTGTCAATTTGTAACATTTTCGACAAGATTAGTGCGAGGTTATTAATTGAAAACTAATTTACGTTAAAACTAGAAATAAAAACGACACACAGATATACACGTCTTTTAATAACTATTTAGATGAAATGATTACGAATAAATAAAAGAATGACCAGCTTTTAACAAGAATTTATATGCAATTGGAAATGGCACGTGTACCATGTTATTTATAAATATATTACTGGAAGATTTTCAGCTATTTTAAAAGGAAGTAGGAAGTATAAGCTATTACAATAAAACTTACCAGTATGTAGCTTTTGTGAAAAATTTGAGACAGAATTACGTGTCAAAGATTCCAATATTTACTAATTTCTTCTTTGGTAACAAGATTTAAATGCATATGAGTGAATGTTACAATACTTATTTGTTTAGATAAAACGTGAAGATTATTTTTAACATTTAGCTGAAAATGATGTACGTTAATAAGCATTATGTACCCAGCATTATAACTAATTGATTATGGATTTTGACGAATGCAGAATAGCCATTTACGTAAATATCAGGAAGATTTCCAATTTTACTAGATTTCAATATAGTCAATTAGTAGAGAAAAATATTGAAACAGTTAATTAAACTAATTTATTATAATCGTCTAGATTCTATCTACTTGTGAGAATGTTACGTTTACTTTCGAGATAGTTACTATAATTTATGGTTAATAATTTTAGCCACTCGTTACTAGATTTGCGTTCCACCGCATTAGGTGAACTTTCGATTAGATTTTGACGTCAAAACTATTTGACGTAAGAATATCAAGTAAGTACTTTCAATTTACTATTTATATACAATTATGAGAACATTTATTGGTTACTTAAAATATATTATAGTCGTCTATTTTCAGCTCTTAAATGGATCGTTTACTAGATATCAATTTATAGGTACATAATTTTTACCACCGATTGCTCACAGTTCTCGTAAAACTACCAGATAATACTAACGTTCATTTTGACATACGATCAAGCTTTGATTGTATTGCATAATAGTATATAGTGCGTACTTATGCTGTGTATAGAAGGTTTGCATTCGATTTGTTCATGGTATCTGCTAAATAATTTAACTAATGTTTCCACGTTGACAGTTTCGTCAGAAACGTGCATGATATCGTTACGTGTGCGTGCGTGCGTGCACGCGTTTGTGGTGTGCGCGGTGGTGATGGATGTGCGTGTGGCTGTAGTGGTGTGCAGTGAGGTGTGCAGTGTGCGGTCGTGCGTGCAGTGTCGGTGTGCTGCGTGTGGCGAGTCGCGTGAGCGGTGCGCGTGTGTGAGTGTGTGTGGTGTGTGGTGTGTGTGCGTGTGCGTGTGCGTGTGTGCGTGTGTGCGTGGTGCGTGTGTGCGTGGTGCGTGGTGCGTGTGCGTGCGTGCGTGTGTGCGTGCGTGTGGTGTGTGTGTGTGTGTGTGTGTGTGTGTGTGTGTGTGTGTGTGTGTGTGTCTGTATGACAATTTTGATGTATGAACCAAAATATTAAAAGCCACGAATTTATGCTTCTTACAGTGATCATTTTTTTTGGTCCATGGATTGCTTCATTTTCATCTTTCAGTTTAAAATTATAATAAATATTTTTTTATTATTTTAAAATATAATAACTATTAAAGTAATTGCTGCATACGATGCATTTTCATATGAAGTGGTTATGAATATAATTAGAAAACTAACACATGGGAGAAATTGCTTTATTTCGACCTAAGAGAGGGCGAGGGGGGGAGATAGAGAGAGAGAGACACGGCGTTGGCATGATACCCAATTCTTTGAAGTATAATTGGCAAGATGTGTTATGCGGCAAACTTAATATTACTCAAATAATCTTTTTTTGTGTTTTAAATATCCTAACTGAATGCATCGAATTATACCAAACTAGTATACATGCCAAATAATAAGTTTTTATGGAGTGTAGAATTAACTCTTCTCTTATATGCCTAAGAATTTAATTTCTTGATAATGGAATCTGTCTGGGTGAACCACTGTAAATGTGAGTCTATATTAACTACTAAGAATTTAATTACCTCCGATTGCGGAATAGTCTTGTTATTAATTTTTACAACCAACGATTGGTCTTTGGGTTTTTTAAATACTAGTAAACCAGTTTTGCTACAATTTAAAATCAATTTATTTATTTCACACCAGCTCACAGGTTTATCAGTCATTCACTGTGACAGTTCTAGAAAAATATCCTTACTAAGTAAACATTAGGTGTCGTCAGCATATTGGCACAAGGTAGGTTAACCAACATAGCTTCAATCCATCCCCCTCCTAGAAAAAGGTGCGTGGCCATCCCTCCTGTTTTGACGTAGAAAAAAGTAAATGAGTTTTGACCCATCCCACCTCCTTTTGAGCTTGAAAAAAATGTATGAGCTTTGCTCTCTCTTCTTATTAGCCCAGGAAATAAAGATTTTATGTCGAAAGTAATTTGAATAAAGCTGGATTTTTCACATTTCATAGAACCTACCGAGAGGTGTATTTTTACAGAAGTCTCCCGTTTCCCCCTTCTGCTTCTCCCCATAAGTTCAATATTGCAGACTCTGAAACAAACGCTTCTTGTAGGAAAACCAATGATGATTGTCTGGCAGTTTTGTTTCGGGGTACCCTAGACCTTCATTAATTTACGGTGGCAATTTATGTCAAAACAAATAAAACTAAATTTATAAGAAATTTATCACAACAGTTCGGAAAACATTAAGAAAATAGCCTTTGCCACAACCTTATTATAAAAGTCTATGACATAATATCACGTGCGGAAGACTAAGGACCACTCCATTATCCACCACTTATGAAACCGCCGTGTTCCGGACTGACTGAAACCCTCAGCTGTTATATCATCGCGGACCACCCACCCACCTTATAAATTTTCATTTTTCATGGCCAATAAGCTGTTAAAATAATGTTGCCAATAATGCTTAATTCAATGGAAACTAAACACAAATAAAATACTACAGCTTACATCAGCGGTCTACTACTTTACACATTTTCATACAACTCACTCATTTTCATCAATATCATCATTTGAACTTTCATTTTGCACATTATAACATGAAAGCCCACTGCTGTTTTTACACATCAACGAACACCTAAGGCTAAATTTTCTGCGTTCACAAAAACTACCACATGATGATTTGCAGGAGCATGACACTAGTCGGAGAAGTTCATCTGGGGCAAAAGCTTCGTGTTTTCAATGGGGCGTTATGATATTTTCTTCACCCCGCGGTCTTAAACTTGATGAATCTTCCATTTCCAATCAGCAGCTCGAAGCTTATTATCCAAGCCACGTTTGGACTTGATGCGTCGATAATTCTGTGGTTGATGGTAGTGTCGATAGATCGAATTTAGTTTTCAATGACGGAGCCCTTGTCATAGATGTAAATTTGAAATATCGAGCCTTAGTTAAGTTGGAATATTTGCTTAATCCGTAAAGTAAAAGAATGAACTCCCCACTAGCAAGCAGTTCTTCCTTTGATGTATTAGCTTCTATAAATAAGAAAGTATGTTGCGAGCTTCATTAGATGACTTAATTAAGTCAACTGCCTTTACTTTATCAAAGCCAAACAAAACATGATGTTGTATCATAGCCCGTCATTGCATGGGCAAACAATAAATGTCGTCTTATATCTTTGTTCTTATTAACAGTCTTACATTGTACTCTTTTGTAGTAGGCACTTTGACACCCACTTTTGAAAAGATTATGTTACTTTCTGGTGGCGTAAGAACTACTAATAATACTAAACTGTTAGTATCAGAGCCTACAATAGTACCCTTTTCATTGTTCTCAAGTTTTTTATACCCATATTTATAATATCTACATCGGCATCTTCTTCAGTTACGTACACTGATATACCATTTGATTCCAACTCAGATTTCACTAGAGTAATAAGATTTTTCTTATTCCTGTTATTGGATAAAAATCCTCTTTCATTCTGACACACTTAGTGTCTACTGCAAAATAGATACCATAGGATGAATGTTTAGTTGCTCGTCTATTTTGTTTTTGTTTTGTTGTAATGACGTTGCAATAACCTTAAAATGCGACTGAAGTATTTTTTCCATACTTTGTTGTGATGAAAGCAGAGTATGTTTTGGTAATATCACCATAGGCGGATTACCTTGACCACGGTAAATAATGAAGTAGGAAACTCCATCAATTACAACTGCACTGTCCTTTAATTGTGTATCATTCCCTTCAATGCCGCCTTCCAGGACTTTGATTAATGTTGACTTGGTCGTTTTTCTTGGAGAAACTTGATCAATCAATGAGGGTGGTGGTGAAGCTAGCTCGTACTGAAGATACGATTTTAATTTTTATTGGCTGTCACAAGTACATAGTATTCTGTTAAATAATTGCTGAGTATTCACACTAACTTCTTTAGTCTTTATCTTAACTACTCTTGCTTGCGTTTTGACCATATCCTTTCTGTGAAGTTTAAGGCCTGCGAACGGTTGGCCCTTTAACTTTTCCATTGCTGTAATACCTACTTCATATGCCGTATCACAGTTGACTGAATCATCAGAAACAAATCCAGATGACAAAGTAACAAGTTCTCCTGGCAGTTTTTTCAATGAGTTATGGAACCTTAACCATGATGCAAACTTTTCTAAGTCAATTCGATCCCTTGTTTTTCTCGAATCCCTCAGTTCAGATGTTGTTCTGAACAAGCAAGCGCAACACCAAGATATTCTTCTGTTGCTTCAATAACCTTAAGGACGTAGGGGGTTACTTGGGGCCACTTTGCCAGGGTGCTATCGGCTATTCCTCGACCACGCGTCTTCATCATCGGTGGCATTAGACATTGCTCTATGCACATGTCTGCCCATGTCCGTGATCAAAACTTTTCACTTCTCCTTATGGTAAAATATCCTTTTCCGTGAATAGTGTAAATGCTGATTCTGTCATTTTGCTCTTCAAACTTATCATGCTTTATACATACATATGTGCAGATTTCGCATAGAGAAAATGCCGTGCAACATGAAAGAAAGGAAGCATTTCAATAGTTGTAGATATATGGAGGTTCCAGTCCCCTGACCTTTTAGCAAAAATGTGTGAGACTGTATACCCGAATACATCTTGAGTGGACATGGCCATCTGTGGTCGAAAAGTAAGCCATAAGATAGTTATTTAACCATCAAGTCTATTAATGAAACCATTGACGATAGGACGTTTTAACAAGTGAGCTGACATTGAAACGTGCATTAATATTAATATTCGAGTTGGCTAAAATATTTTTCAGAGAATTGCTTCTTTTGTGTTACTGCTTTTCCAAAGTGAAGACTTTATGTCTACCAGGCTTTTTCCTTTTTGTACCCCAAAGAAAGAAATCTAAAGGAATGAGATCCAGATCTGACACACATACATACACAGCCATATACACACACACGTTCACACACGTTCACACACGCTCACGCGCACGCACTCGCACGCCCATATGCAGACACACTCGCACACACGCACGTGCGCACAACCAACCAACCCACACACATTCATGCCCACTCACACGCACGTGCGCACACTAAACCAACCACACACAAACACACACATACTCACACACACACACACACACACACACACACACACAATACAACACAACACACACACACAAACACACAACACACACACACACTAACACACACACACACACACACACACACACACACACACATCACACACACGCACGCAACAACACACACATACACACATACACACATACATGCACAAACAACACACAACACACACACACACACACACACAACACACAAACACAAACACAAACACAACACAAACACACACACACAACACACAACACACACCACAACACACACACAACACAACACACACACATACACACACACACAACACACACACACACACACAACACACACACACAACACAAACACACACAACACAAACACAACACAACACAAACACACAAACACACACAAACAGCAAACACAACACAAACACAGACACAAGACAACGACACGACACGGACACGGACACGGACCTGCACGCGCACACGACACGACAGGCACTACAGGACACGTTATTACACGGACACGGACACGGACACGGACACGCACCCGCACTCGCACACGCACAAGCCTTAAATAGTTATTTAACCATCTAGTGTATTAATATAGACAACTAGCGATAAGGCGTTTTAACACGTGAGCTCGAGTTAAAAAAGTCGTGCATTAATATTCGAGTTGATCACAATATTATTTAGAGAATCGCTTCCTTTATTTTCCTGTTTTTCTAAAGTGAAAACTTTATATCGACCTGACTGGCAACTAGTAATGAAAGTACGCCTGAATTGTTTTCCTTTCTGATAATTCCCGTCAC
This sequence comes from Vesta saturnalis, assembly GCA_036346205.1. Classification (NCBI taxonomy): domain Eukaryota; kingdom Metazoa; phylum Arthropoda; class Insecta; order Coleoptera; family Lampyridae; genus Vesta; species Vesta saturnalis. Next base: position 472,092 of record JARFJB010002156.1, on the reverse strand, counting down.
TGTAACGCAATGCATTCATTGTTAAATGTTTCATACAAATCAGCGCTGTGCCTTCTATCAACTTCCTTTAAAATCGTTTATTAATAGACCTATTAATGCTTGGTTTGGAGTTGCTTAATAATTCCCATTAATAAATGACCCTTTGATAAAATAATTTTATGTACGTAGACATATAAGTTTAACTGGAGTCGAGTGTAGTTAAATCGTAGGGAATATTATGTAAAGAAAATAAATCGTTAATGTATTTTCTTGTAAGGTAGGCTGTAATAATTGTTACTTTACAATAATAAAGTTTGTACACGTGTAGGGTAAGGTCGCCGAAATCGTACCACTTAGCACATTTTGTTCATTTTCTTCAAACATGATGTTGTGTAGTGATTTATATTTTTGTTTTGTTTGACGGGTGGCGTTTTATGCCAGAAAAAAATAATAAGAATGAAATATATAAGAAAATTATGTTTTATGCATTTATTGAATTCCTTACTAAATGGTACGATTTGGAAACCTGTTCCTAAATCGTACCTGGGTAGTTTCAAATCGTACCACTATATTATGCAATTATGTTTTATTATTTTGAGTATAGTTGTGAATGAAATGTTAGTTTTATTGTAACTGTTTTAATTTTAGGAAAACAATGATACACAAAGATATTGTCTATAAGCAAAGAAAAAGATTCACAAACAGATATCACATAAGTACGCTCTACTGGAAGATCCTCCTGTGCAGTTTCATGTGCCTTTTTCATAATGTACCACTGTATGATATCCTCAATAAGTTTATACTTTTGAAGATAGCAGTCTATCATTCACTTCAATGATAATCTTTTTGTCTGACATTTTGTTCTTAGATTTTGGAAATTCAGCTCTTGTATCGCTGTTGTTTAAATTCTTCACCAAAAACCTATTCTATCAACTTCTTCTTTGTATTTTGCTGCATTTTAATATTACTTTTTATTTTATTTTCTTTGTTTTCTTTTATGTTAATTTTCTCTTCCAGTTCTTGCTTGTATGGACTAGATGTTATTACAGCAGCCTTCTGTGGTCCTTTCGTAAGACGTTTAATATGTTTTGTTGCTGGTTTAGGAAGAGGGCTCACTATGTCTAAAGTGACATAAGCTACCTTCTCTCTTTCTGGTTCTACTCGTACTACTTTAGTTGCCAATACATGGTTATTATCTTGATTATTTGTAAGAATGTTTGTTTGTACTTCATTGGTGGGAATATCCTGCACATTATCAGATTTTTTTGGAATGTTTACTACAGTTTGATCTTTGGTACCCTCAGAGTTTTCAACTTCGTCCACGATCATTTCTCCTTGTAAATTCTCACTTGCAACAAAGTCTGAATCGTTAAAAACATTTCTATCAATTGGCCATACACCAGCAGCCCGAAACCCACAACACATTGTGTGTTGTTGCAGCCTGGACATATCCTTCAGTTAATAGCTGGGTAACTTCAAATTGTGTCACTTTTTGTCCGGGATTAGAACGAAGCCACTTTGTCATAACTTGGCTGTAACTGGACTACATTGATTTAAAAACCGCCACATCTAAGGGCTGTAACCTATGTGTTGTATGTCCTGGAAGTTGGAGCATTAGGACATTTAAATTAATGCCTGCAAGATTTTTTTAATGTGTGGTATGGCCATCTAGTAGAAGCAATACTTTTTGGTTTTCTGTGGGTTTCACAAATTCAATAAAATGTTTAAGCCATTTCAGAAACAGTTCTGAGTTTATATATCCACTTTCACTAACTTCTACCAGACTATTTGGGAAAGCGCCATTTTTTAAAGCTGGATGCATACGAACTCTTTTGAAAATTGTCATGGGAGGAACAAAGTTTCCAGTTACATTGCAACAGCACACGATTGTTGTGTTTACGCCTCTCTCTCCACTTGCTATGAATCCAACTTGATGTTTTCCACGCTGAGCTATAACCTTTGGGGATTTTTTTGTACAGTGGAGAAGCCAGATTCATCAACGTTATAAATATGTCGAGCTTCTATTTTGTGTTCATCAACAACCTTTTCCAATAAATCAAAAAATTCGTACACATTTTCTCTATTAAAACCCATACAACGCGCTATGGATGTATTTACCGGTTGCCGCAAAGATAATTCTGGATGTCTGGAAATAAAACGGTAGTACCAGTTCTTACCAGCCAATTTATTTTTATTCCCAGAGAAAGGATTTTTTAAGACATGTGAGTTAGCCTCCATTAAATCATAGGCAAGTTTCCTAACATCTGTTATAGTAAGTCCAAAAAGACATTCTTCAAATAACAAAATATGTTTTACTAGAGCATTTTTAAGTAGAACAGGAATAGCAGGTAATCGACCATTAATTCTTCTTTTTTCCTTCAATCTTGTTATTTTTTTGGGTTGTCCTCCGCATGTGCCTGTTCCGCTCTTTCCAATTCACACCTTTTCACTTTCCGTGTCTTTTAAATTTAGGTTTAAGAATGTTATATTTTAAGCAACATTTATTGAACATTACATTTTTCCACTTGCATATTCTTCTAGAGCTTTTTTCATGTCATTTGCAGACCATTTTCCATATTGCCTTCTTGACATCTTTATCTGAAATAACCATAAGCAATAAACACAATTGGTAGTCCTCCAAATCGTACCGGTACGATACACAACACGCAACAGCGGTACGATTTATGAAACTCAGGCATAATATGAATAAGTTACAGTTCTAACCTATAATCTAAACAAATCTTTTTATTTCTTCTTATTGTTTTAATCTATATACTACATTTAATCTTATTTGCCCTTAAATAAGTCGAAAGTTGTACTCACATCATAAATATACCCTTGAAAAACATACACAAATTTACATGGATTACGAACACTTTTTTTAATGACATGTATGAACACCAAGCGTTGTCTGATTAATGTCGTTTTGTGAATGCATATTACAAAACGTAGAAAGTACAAGAAAACAACCAGGTGGAGGTATAGTCTTTGGAACGTATAAATCAACGAAAAGTACGATTTACGGACCGGTACGATTTCGGCGACCTTACCCTATATGTTTATATAAGGTAAAAACTTATCACATGCGCATTGTACATTTAATACAAGGGGAAGTAGGCATAAGTTAAGCATAACCGTAAGGTTATGTGCTGGCCACATCAGATTTTTTATAATTAATTGCCTTCTTTCATTTTTCTAATGTACTAGATTTAAACTAAAATATGTACCCTTTTGTAGGTGTAATCTAACGACTCCTATGTTTTTTTGTCAACTGCAAACGGGTAGTAAAAAAGCTAATGTGTGGGAAATGTTGACTTGTGGGAAAGTTTGCTTATTAAATCCACATCGAATAATCTGCCCTGAAGATTGCGATGTTTTCTCGGATATGTTATGGACCTACGAAGGAGCACTTTTAATTTTAGACGTTTGTGGACACGTGTATAATGTAAGTGCCATTTAGTTATCATTATTATTATTATTATTACGTTTTAGGTAGAAAGTGATTACACGTTAAAAAAAGTAATTGAATGGCCAACAAAGGGCAAAATTATCACTTCTTTTGCATGGTATAAGTCAGGAGTACTTGTTACTGGACCTGGTGGTGTTTTAAAAGTATTGTTACTTCTACTCATAAGAACAAAAAACAATAACAACAGTCTTTATACCACACATTATCTACAAGACAGCTACCTTTAACATATACACTCAGCGTGTGTCCATTGCAATATAAATATCGCTTGACCATTTTTATTCATATTGGTATTGCCCAATTCAACGAATACATTGAATTGTCTAGCAACATGGGGGTAGTCAAAAACTGTAATTACCCGATACTTGAGTTATGCGTAACATATTCCTATAATTTCATTGTCACTCTGATTCAGCTGGTCCCTCCATCCGTCGGTATACGCGATTACAGAAAAACGGCTCAATTTTTTTCAAATACGTTTTCTCTAATAAATAACGTACCACATCTTATTATGACAACGATCAGCGAGTCCTACTGAGCAACAAAGTAAGGTTAACATTACCTGCTCCTCACAAATTGAGGTCAAAGGTCAATGTATGTGTTCGCGATTACAGAATAAACAGCGCAACTCTTGTCAAGTCCGTTTTCGATCAATACTAAATCTGGTGTAAAGTCAAGGTCAATAAAATCTTCAATAATTGATAATCAGTGGTAGTGCGGTTGTCAATCTATAGGATTTTGTATATAAAGGGTCAATGCCCGTGTCCACGATTGCGGAGTAAATGGTGCAGATGTGTTTGTTAACTGTCAGCATACTAATTAAATATGTACACTCCCTGTTTATGCCTGAATCGGATAACCCTTAATGGTTCAAAGGTCAATAAACTGTTAGTGGACTTCGTATAGTAATATTGGCGTCATTTAGAATCATTTTTCGATGGGATTTCAAATATGTATTTCATGATCCTATTCTTTTGTTCATTAAGACTCGACCTGCGCTGGAGACGAGGTCTCGATTTCACACCGATACACAAGCTACCCACTTGGTAAGGTTTTTCTATAGAAATGTAAACTAATTCGTTGTGAAAGTTACCTTCGGGGTTCTATCGATAGATTATATCTACTGTGATATCTTTTTTTTCACAGAACTTCTAGCACCATTAGCGGCAAAAAATTCTACGGAGTAAACATTTCCATCTTCTATTCGCTATAATCCTAGAAGGTAATCTTTTCCCCTTTTGACTCGGATATAGAATGGCGAGGAACCCGCTTTGAGCCAGGTACTTGAATGCGTTTTATTCATCAAGATCCGTTGTCTTACCTCGGACCTTGAAAGTAAAATAGACTGGAGCAAATAGACCATGCATCCTTATTCATGAAATTGTCGACGTACTTGATAAGGAGCGGGTAGTGGTACAGCAGTACTGGGTGTGACTCTACGTCTTTCTTAGCGTTGAAGGGGGAAAATCACTGAATCTGTGTTCGAGAGATTACCAATGCACATCCTATGGTTTTCACATGTCTAGAACTACGCCATAATAGCATGCATCAGCTCAAGGCTAAAATTACAAAAGATTGATAAACTTTAGGTAGACATCCGCATTTCATTCAGGTACTTGCAATTAACGTTGAATTATATAATAACAATAATAACAGAACTTTATTGCTTTATTGCCTGATAATTCAAAGTTGAGAAAAGGAGCAAAAAGCAATAGACTAAAATAAAACTTCTTGAACTCAAGTTTATTCAAGGAAGAACAGGAATACAAATAACATAAAAGAGGAAAATGTAGGTCCGCCAATGTAGGGTAGAAAAGAAAATCAAAATTCAAAATACTTTTCGATAGAAAAAACCCTTACGCAACTGGTTTGGTTCAACCATTTTGGTCCTATATTTGTGAAACTCTATAGGGGTCCCAATGACAATAACTTTACATACTTTTTTGATTATCTTAGATTGAAACTTGTTTGTCTTCTATCTTAATTTCCATCCTGCGGTATCTTGATTCTGGGAGATTTTAATATTCATAACTCTGAATTCAATTTTCATATACCTACCACTAAATCTGCTATTTTATGTAATCTCACATAAACGATTTTCGGACCCACTAGGATCCTTAACACCCGTATTCATACTCTACATCTTCTAGACTTCTTTCTTATATCAAACCCACTTGTTTATAAAAAGTCAGTTCTTTTCCTAGTAATGCTGTCTCAAATACCTATGTTGCTCAAGTCGTCTTCATAAACATGGAGTCATGCATTCCTAAAAAACAGTATAGGTCACTCTCACTTCTAAGGTGGTTTAATAGGGCTCGTGCTGATGCAGTATCTTTTAAAAATAAATTTTATATTACGCTAAAATCCTTGAAAACGATCAAAAGCCATGCAGACTACGTTGGTGCTAGGAATGTCTGCAAAAGTATTATAACAAGCTAAAAAGTTGTTCGAACAACGAGAATGCAATAAACTAGCTACACGTCCTTTGAATTGTAGTAAATGTTGGTCTTTACTTAAAGCTGCTAGTAAAAAACTTGGGTACATCTTCGTCCCTTTGCATGACATATTTCTCGGAGATGAAATGGCGGACTCTGTAGACTAAGCCACTCTTTTTGTGGATTTATTTGCATTAAACTCGTGAGTTAATGATACTGAAAAAGTGATCCTACTAGTAAACTCTTTTTCATACGCAATAAAACCAATTAATTTTCGATACAAGCTCCTATACTCGATCGTCAATAGGTTTGATTGCAATAAGGCGATTGGCTCAGACGATATCCCTGCTATTACTTTAATGAAATATTCTCCCTAACCAGTACCAGTCCTATGTAAGTTCTATTCGATCTCTGTCTTTTGGGGAATTTATTTCATCATAGAAATTAACAAATTTTCGACCTATTCCCAAAGGTGGTAAGACCGATTCCTCGAACTATCAACGAATTGCCATCGCTTCCATTTTTACTAAAGTTGAGGAAAAAGCCACCAATCAACAACTATTTTCTCTCCCTGAATCCAATAATCTCCTTAGTGACAACAAATCTACTTTTAGGCATATTCAGTCAACAGGTGATCTTTACTCATAGGACCTCGAATATGGAACAATGCATTAGAACGATCCGGTAAAACAGTTATAGTCGCTTTAGATATTTCACAATCATTTAACCAAGTTTGGCATACGTATTTACTTGGCAAACGCACCTCGTTTTGGTTAACTGATCCCCTCATCAGTTGGGTTTCCAGTTGTATTAATAAAAGGCGAATATGTGTCGTAGTTTCTTTTCAAAAAAAATTAGCATTAACGCTAGCGTGCTGCAAGGTTCAGTGAAAGCTCCCACGCTTTTTCTGCTGTATATAAAATAATTCATTTCTTCAACAACTAACTCGGTCCATTGCATTGCATACCATAACAATTTCCATTGTATTTCGTCGTAGTCTACTCATAATACTAATCCGCCTTCTACCTCAAATGAAGGTATTAAAGCTAAAGTGGCCACCTCAATCAACAGATCTATACAACTTATCTTGGTATACATAAGTAATAATGCAATTAAATTTAGTGCAAAAAAAACTCAGTGTTTTTCTTGTGTCCACTAAAAAGGTCGATCCGTTTCATGTTGTAATTATGATTGGCTCAGATCTTAAGTTTTCAGGCTCTATTACTATATTATGAACGCCTGTATGTTTAAACCTATCAAGGGGTGATAATCTTCTGTCAGCTACTAAACCAGTTACTCGTAAAATAGGCGTTTTGCACAGATCTAAACGGTACTTTACCTCAAGACAACTCTTTCTGGTACGAGTATATAAGGTCCAAATTCGACCTCATCTGGATTCTCATCTCTAGGTTGAGGTTCCCTAATGCACTGTCAATGTCGGCCGTATTCAAAGAAAAGCGATTAGGCTTAAAAATTACTAGTCCTTAACTTCTGAAATACTCTGCTTTGAGCATAAGTATCGTTTCAATTCTTGCTTTCTACTATCTGTATTATAATCGCTATTGTGTTGTTCCTGAGTTACATTCCTTAATACCATCTCGGGCCACAAATTTCAACTTGTACCAAACGAACGCAATATACATACTTCTACACGGCTTCTAAACTTTGTAGTAATTGACCATTTGGGTATCGAAAGGACATTAGCAAAGTGGGTAGCTTGTGTTCAAATTTACTTCTTTCACCAAATATACATCGAATAAATGGAAAATATAAAATGACATTAGAAAGGGAGCAAATCATTTGTATATTTTTAAACCATGTGGTATAAGGATGGATGTACCAGTTTGACATTAATGTACACTTAACATTATATATCTCTATTTCAGCACTTTAAAAAATCTGGTACTTGGGAGTGTGTTTGGACTACTTCTCCACAAACTCCTCTAAAAAAAGTGATTTCGAATTATAAAGATTTGTTTGTGGGAATATCTGAAAATAGTCAACTTCTTTATTATGATGTAGCGGAAGATAGTTTTAATTATATTTTCCAATACAACAGCAAAGTTAACGACGTTTGCCTAATTTATCCAGCTGGGGAATACTTTGCGACATTACAATATAATAAAGTAATTACCTGTTGGGAAGTTTCAACTGGAGAAAAGGTAGTTCTAAATTCGTTTAGTAACAATGTTTTACGTAGCATTTCTAGAAAGATATTGTGTATTTGAATGAAAAAGCTTTGACGATTAAATCAAATCCAGACTACCCTTACATTGGAGTAGGTTATTCGAACGGTGTGCTGGAATTGTTCTCATTTTACGACCCAAATAATATAACATCTATGACTAGATTTAATCTTTCAAAAAATGGTTTAAATAGTATTTATTTTACTGAAATAAGTAAATTAATAGTTGCGGCTGACACTATTACTGGAGAATTTTTTATTCTAGAGGTAATTTACGTATTAATACAGACAGTTTAATGCCAAAGTTGTTGGGGGTAGGGAATTCCAGGAACGAAAATCAAGATAATATATACCTTAGAAGCTAACCGTCAAATTTGTGACTATATGTTAGTTGCGTCCAGGACTTGTATACGTTTATTTGTGATTTATGTAACATCAAATTTATATATTGCTGGAGACAAGCTCGCACGATATTGTATAATAAGAGATAAACCGGATGCTGACGTTAAAGTGTATGATCTGGAATCAAATGCTCAAATGTACTCAAAAATATACGCCACGACAAAGCCAAATAGAGATCGAACTTTCCTCCTAGTTCCTATTACAACCAAACTGATTCATGAAATAACTACAAAACGTGCAGTAAGTATACTATAGTAATTAGAAAAAATTAGGAATATTTTTAAATTATAAATCGATACCTTTAAAAATCTGAAAAAAATTATTTAAAAATTCAAAAGAATGTATTGAGAAAATGTACAAAAGTCACATTTTTTGTATGATAAAAAACACGAATCCAAGCATTTATAAAGACACATTTTTTGCAGAATTTAGACAAATAAGCTGTTAACTATATGGCGCTAATCTTTCAAATACAATATAATTCCATAATTTTTTTAAATAATTATTTATTTCTCTACACAATTTTATATCATATAAAAGAAATTGTAGAAAGTTACTGTAATGGTCAAGATATTTGAAACTAAACTAATACCGGAAATACCAGTTTTGAGATCTGAGTCCGAAAAGATAGTTTTTATGTCAAAAAAGGCTGTGTATGTGTGCGTGTTGTACGTATGCTTGCGTGCCTCCCTAAGTATGTGGTTGTGCGTGTGCGTACGTGTGCGAGTAGATGTGCGTGTGCGTGTGGCTGTACGAGTAGCTGTGCGTGTGGGTGTGCGTGTAGGTGTGCGCACATGTGTATATACTTGTATTAGTTGAGTTGATAAGCCAATTTCCACAGTTTTTGCTTTTAAGCGCCACTTTTCGGAAGCGGACTCTACTTCCGTCTTCAGTCTTAGTCCTGAGAAGGGCTGTTTTCGCACTTGGAACGAATTCATGTATTGCCATTTGTTTCCAAGCACTTGACTACTCTCAGATTTTAACTTGGTACCTTTTACTTACTAGTCTGACACCTTTACCGCTGAGCCACTGAGTAAACCAATATATATATATATATATATATATATATATATATATATATATATATATATATATATATATATATAATATATACAAGGTGTTTAAAAAGATGCGGCAATATTAAAGGGGTGATTGCCCAGGTCATTTTATACAATAAAGTCCTATAAACATAGGTCCGCAAACGCTTCGTTACCGATCTACAGCGTTGAAGTTTAATTTAAAAAACAGTCAAAATTAGATTTTCCAAAACGGCTTGAGATATCATAATGAAATATTACGCGTGTTAATAGCTGTGGAGACGCATACTTTGCAATACAACACGATGTTTCAGTCGTATCATTGGCGCGCATATTGGCACGTCACAGGCTATTTTTCAAGAAAAAAGTAGGATACCTCTGATTTCTCTAAAAATAAAAAATATTTTTTAATTCTTTGTTCAATTGTGACGAACAAAGCTCTCTTGATTTTTTATCGTACGACGTACCGTTTTTGAGTAACAAAAACATTTTGGTGCATGTCCATTTGTCACACGTACTAAAATTTTTTTAAGCATTCATGTATTATTCACTGACAGATCACTGACATATTGAATGAGTCTCGTGATTAATAATTTTGTATGTGCCGAATTTGTTGAAGTTCCTTATCGTGAATCGCTATACGAATGCCGAGATGACCGACATGCACTACATTTATGGACTTGCAGATGGGAATGCATTAGAAGCTAGACGGTTGTATACTGAAAGATTTCCGGGCCGTATTGATCCTGATAGAAAAACTTTCGAATGTAATCATCGGCGTCTTTATGAAACAGGCACATTAAGACGAAATGGAGGAGCTGGAAGGCCAAGGACAGCAAGAACGGTAGAGCTGGAATAGGATGTGCTGGACATGATTGAAGAAGATCGAGGTACTTCTACTCGAAAAATTGCTGACGCTTTGGATCTAAGTAATGGGACTATTTGGCACATTCTTAAGGAAAATTTGTTGTATCCATTCCATATACAACGCGTTCAAGCACTTCTTCCTGCTGATTTTCCTCCTCGCATTGCATTCTGTCTATGGCTTTTGCACAAAATGGTTCAAATCCCTCAACTCCTGACGTTGATTCTGTTCACCGATGAAGCGAGTTTTTCAAGAAATGCAATACGGAATTTCCATAATAACCAATGTATGGTGTGAATAAAATAGAAATGAAATTGTTGAAGATTGTTTTCAACATCAGTTTTCTTTGAACGCTTGGATTGGGATTGTGGGTGACTGCCTAATTGGGCCGGTATTTCTACCCGAGACTTACGAGAGGTGTATCGCAACTTTTGGAAAACCGCTCCATGGATTTCTGGAGGACGTACCATTAGCAATTAGAGATGCAATGTGGTATATGCACGATGGCGCACCAGCCCACTTTAGTCAAGTAGCTCGTGATTTCTTAACACAAGCATACGGAAATCGTTGTATTGGCCGGGGTGGACCTCACTTGTGGCCTGCACGATCACTGGATTTAAATCTCCTTGATTTTTTCCTGTGGGGCCATTTGAAGTCCTTGGTGTACGCTACTCCATTGGAAGACGTAGAAGACTTAAGAAGTCGAATCATTGCTGGGTGCAACTCAATTAAAACAGATCCTGGTGTTTTTGAGAGAGTTCGCCAGTCAATGAGGAGAAGATTGGATTCTTGCATCCGAGCTCGAGGTGGTCACTTTGACCAGTTTTTGTAATTTTTGGTTTGGTGAAATATTTGCTTTTGCCCTTGAATGAAACCCTTGATTTTTAAAACTTTTTTTCTGTAATAAATGGACATGCACTAAAATGTTTTTCTTTACTCAAAAACGGTACGTCGTGCGATAAAAAGTCAAGACAGCTTTTTTCTTCACAATTGAACAAAGAATGAAAAAAATTTTTAATTTTTAGAGAAATCTGCGGCATCCCACCTTTTTCTTGAAAAATAGCCTGTGACGTGCCAATACGCGCGCCAAGGGTATGACTGAAACATCGTGTTGTATCGCAAAGTATGCATCTCCCACAGCTATTGAAACGCATAAAATTTCATTATGATTTCTCAAGCCGTTTTGGAAAAATTAATTTTGACTGTTTTTAAATTAAACTTCAACACGCTGTAGATCGCTAACGAAGCGTTTGCGGACCTATGTTTATAGGAACTTTATTGTATAAAATCACCTGGGCAATCACCCCCTTTAATATTGCCGCATCTTTTTTAAACACCCTGTATATATATATATATATATATATATATATATATATATATATATATATCAAACTTTATTGCACAGGTGTATAGCGCTTAAGCTCTTCGCGCATTATTAGAATCCACATGGGTTTCATTTCCATACTAGCTGGGCTATTGGATTTTCTGCTAGTGCGATATATGTGGCTTCTTTGAATTTCTGACGAGTTTTACTCAAATCCTTTGCCACTATCGGTATGTTATCCCATTGGATACGGTTCCAGACGTGTTCGGCGATTCTAGATTTTTCTGTTTCGCCCTAGCGGACGTTGTTCGTATGTTTCTGTATGCTCACTTTGAGTGGTCTACTGCTCTCTCCTATGTATGCTCTGCCGTATTCGCATGGTAGGTTGTATACACAATTCTTGGAATTCTGATCTTCATTGTGTGGTTTGGTTTTGGTTAGAATTCCCCTGAGCGTTCTGGTCGATTTGAAGGCATGCTATCTTGTATTTGCTGCTATCCTTCGTATTTTGTCTGCGGTACCTTGTATATAGGTCTTATCGCTGTTTATTTAGGTTCCTTTTCAGTTACTTTCCTGTTAAGTTAGGTGTTAAATCGGGTAGCCATTTTCTTAGTGGTTTAGCGACATTTTCTTTTTCTTTGTTCAGGTCCTCTTATTTTGAGCATATTCTTTTGACTATCCTACAAGCATTTTGCAACCTAATTCACGTTTTTGTGTGATTGGAGTTGTAGTGTAGGTATTTATGTGGTAGATTTCTGTATACACTTGTCGTAAGTGTTGTCATTCCTGTTACAAGTACATCCAGGAATGGCAGTTTTGTTCGAATATTTTTTGAATTGATATGCTTAGTCTTATGTATATATATATATATATATATATATATATATATATATATATATATATATAGAAGACTGTATCAATTCTAAAGTGTTTGAGCTGATTGCAACAGTCTGCAAAAATGACATTTGTATTTTTCATAAAAATAAAATTATGAATGTCTAAACTTGACTATCAAAAAATTCAAGTTACTCAAAGACATCAAATGGAAACCTCTATTTTTTATTACTCAGCTCGATTTAACGTCAAAAATGAAGGTAAGTTTGTTTAAAACTTTATTTACCTAAACGTAACAGTTTCATACTTACTATCAAAAAAGTCCCAATTTTAAAATTTGTGATAAAAATGAGCTACATACTTAAATCTAGTATTCCTTGTTCGTGGTCACCATGGAAACCAAATAATTGAGAATTGAAATAAAGAAAAATATTTGAATAAGTTACTGTAAAAAATTATAAAAATTGATAATGTTGTGATTCAAAAGTCATTTTTGCCAAATAGAAATTTTCTAAGTCATTTTTTGCAAATTTGATATACAACATAAGTGTAAAAATTTAATGCTTTATGAGTAAATCGAAAAAAACTACTTTTTATTGCGGACGTAAAACATACTTATCAGCACATCATTACACGATAAAGATGCTTATTTATTTTGTTTTTTCTTTTGTAGTCAATAATTTAATAAAATTGTTGACCTTTTGTGTTTTTCTTGATGAAATTGCTCGACTTGAATATTCTGATACAGATTATTTGAATTTACTTTTAATTAACGGAGAATGTCATAGATTTGTAAAACGAACAGTAAGAACATTTATTGAACGCTATCCTGAGCGCCCCCGACCATCAGCAGATACAACAAGACGTGTGGTTCAAAATTTGGAACAGTTTGGCACATTTAAACACTCTGCGCCTCGCAAAAAACTGCTATTGATAACGAACAGAATGAAGTTATAACTTTAGTATATTTCCGTGCCTATCCTTGTAATTCCATAAACGACGCGAAAACAGATATTGGCTTAACACCAACAACTATCAGAAGAATTCTTAAGAAACATAAGTTTAGACCACACTGTTTACATTAGAAAGAAGCGGATTTCTTGAATCGTATCGAATTTTGCTCAAAATACAAGAAATTCCTAATTTTTTGACTAATATCATATGGACGGACGAATCTAAATCTACGAAAACTGGCATATTTAATCGCCGAAACTCGCATTACTGGAATAACGAAAATAGCAATCCAATTCGCGAATGCCATTTTCAGGAAATTTGGAATTTTAACGTATTTTGTGCTTTTCGGAATGACGAAATCTTTGACGTGTATTTTTACAACGAAAATTTGAGAGGTTTAAAATAGTTGATTGTTGCGATTTATGATTACAAATTTAATTTCTAGGAGAAAATTATCTTGAGGTATTAAACACTCGAATTCAACCCTGATTAAATCTAGAAATGGAAAATTTATGGTACCAACAAGACGGTGCGCCCCTCACAACACCAACGCTGTTTCCATGAAACTTTATGACATTTTGAAGATCGTTGGTTTGCCAATAATGGTCCCTTTCCATGGCCAATAGGTCACCTGATCTTACGCCAATGGATTTTTATCTTTGGGGTCGAATTAAAATATTGTTTATGCTACACCACTAACGACTAAAGAAGATTGCATTGCAAGAGTGCAAAATGCCTTCAATTTTTTCTCCACAAGAAATTCAAAGGGCTACAAATGAAGCCGTTATAAGACGGTTCAACAATGTCTTCGTCTAACGGAACATTTTGAACATTTATTGTAAATTAATTTACATTTGATCACGAGCAAGAAATACTAAATAAGCGACTTTATTGTGTAAGAATGCACTGATAAGTATGTAGTTACTATCTCCACAGTAAAAAGTAGTTTTTTTCGATTTACTCATAAAGTATTAAATTTTTACACTTATGTTGTATATCGAATTTGAAAAAAATGACTTAGAAAATTTCTATTTGGCAAAAATGACTTTTGAATCACAAAGTTATCAATTTTTGTAATTTTTTGCAGTAACTTATTCAAATATTTTTCTTCATTTCAATTCTCAATTATGTGGTTTCCATGGTGACCACGAACAAGGAATACTAGATTTAAGTATGCAGCTCATTTTTATCACAAATTTTAAAATTGGGACTTTTTTGATCATAAGAATGAAACTGTTACGTTTATGCAAATAAAGTTTTAAACAAACTGACCTTAATTTATGACGTTAAATCGATCTGAGTAATAAAAAATAGAGGTTTCCATTTGATATTTTTGAGTAACTTGCATTTTTTGATAGTCAAGTTTAGACATTCATAATTTTATTTTTATGAAAGATACAAATGTCATTTTTTTGCAGACTGTTGCAATAAACCTTTGCCTACAACACCTCAAAATTGTATTCAAGTTGTTTGACAGGAACAGAACAATTAACGAGTTATCACTAAGACCGCATCTGTCAATTTTTTTAGAAAAATGGTTTTCTTTTTAAAACTGCTGAAATTTCGTATCTAGTTTATTTAACAAACTTACCTTAAAATTCGACTCCAAAAATGTATTAATATACAGAGTGTTCCATTTAAAATAAGCGTACCGACTTCCGGTATAACCGGAAGTGGTACGAACCTGAAAATATTTTAGATGAGTTAGCCCTAACATCATTACCCTGTCACCAAATTTTCAAAATTATAGTAAGTTTGGTTTAGCAGATACTCATAGGATCAGCTCCCAAAGGCGGATATTATATATATATATATATATATATATATATATATATATATACAGGGTTCGCCAATAGTGGACGAAGTTTATGAGTTTATACAATATCGTTTTCAAAATTATTTATTGCAGGATGGTGTGATCTTTCGGGTTACAATTAGAAAATATTTTCAAAAATTACTACTGTATACAGGGTATTACAACACAAAGTTATATTTTTTAAATGGAACGTACCGTATATTATTATAAATTTGGATTCCTGGTTAATTTTAAGGGCACTTTATTCACTATGAGGTATCTTAAACGCGCAATTTAGGCGCTGCATTTTTGAAAATTTAGAGGTTGAAAAGAAAATTGTAACAACTGTATTGAGAAATGTGTACACTAAAATTTTAATGGTTGATTAGTCATAGACTGTGCTACATAAAATCGTAAAAATAGTAATATTATCTTTTTTAATTTTCGAGATATCGTAATGCAAAGTTTAAGATTTTCTATCATAGATAAATTGATTTTTTAAATGGAAAGGTATACATTGTTTTACATTGTTAGATGAGATTTAATTAAATTTTTTTTGATATAACATTGTTGGTATTTATGTTTTGCCGTTTTTGATAATCCAGCTTTTTTACTGAATTTCCAAAATTTAAGAGTTTTAATCATAGATAACTTGATTTATTTAAATGGAAAGGTATACATTGTGTTACATTGATAGATAGGAAATTTAATTACAATTTTTGATATAACATTGTTGGTATTTATTTTTGCCGTTTTTTGATAATCCAGCTTTTTTACTGAATTTATCGATTTTCGTAGGTTTACATATGTATGTATAATTGTTTAAATCACATCAAACTATGAAAACAAAAGAATATTACAAACAAAATTCAGCAATAGTATCTGTTTTGTCATTTCGTGTATGTTCAAACGTAACTGAGTTAATTACTTTATTGCAGTGTGAATGTTTGACGCTTAACTTTACGAACATCATATACGTGATACGTTTATTTAAAATTATAATGAGTAATTTTTGCAAAATGAATTAGTTGACATGATATTTGTGCTTGGAGAATTAAACAAAAATTGTTTATTGGCCCGTCGAATCTACGGGCAGCGTTATCCTGATCGAAGACAACCAAGAGAAGAATCGTTTCGCAATCTTTTAGAAAGATTTGAAAGTACTGGAAGTGTTGGATATCCTAAAACGAAAGAGCTAAAGTTGTTACAAATGAAAAATGAATTTCGTGTACTTGTAGCTAAGTTGAAAACCCCACTTTAGTATTCGAAATTATGACAATTTAGAAATCAGTCAAACTTCCGTGAGAGGAATGTTAAGAAAATAAATTTCACCTATCATGTACAATTACATCAAGAGCTGAAAGAACAAGATTTTCAAAATCGAATTAATTTTTGCCAGTGGGTTCAACAACAGTTAAATGCGAACGAAAATTTTAATCGATATTATTTACCGACGACTGTACATTTCAGCGAAATGGATTTGTGAACAGACATAATTTTCATTTTTATTCAAATGAAAATCCACACCAATTTGGTTAGTCTTCAAAATAAATGGTCAGTGAATGTTTCAGGTATACTCGGAACTATTGTTGGTCCTTTTTTTCAATGGCACACTCACTGTAGAATATCATAATTTTCTAGAAAACGAATTATATCACTTATTGGAGAATGTACCTTTGGCTCAAAGAAGAGGTATGTATTTCCAACAAGACGCACCTCCTCATCATGCCAGAATTGTAACCCAGTGGTTAAATTGACGTTTCACGAAAATTGGATAGGAAGACAAGGACCGATACCTTGGCCAGCTAGATCTCCCGATATAACTCCATTGGATTTTTTTCTTTGGGGCTTTGTAGAATAATGTATATAGGAAGAACCAACAACTGCTGAGAATATGAAATTGCAATTAGAAATGTTTTTGTTCAATTACTCTAATATGTTAGATCGGGTTGAACTTCTTTTATTAAAAGAATTCAGTATTGTCTAAATCAGCGTGTCGACAATTTGAACATTTAATTCAATATTATTTTCTTCAAAATCGATAAATTCAGTAAAAAGCTGGATTATCAAAAACGGTAAAAATAAATACCAACAATGTTATATCATAAAAATGTAATTAAATGTCCTATCTAACAATGTAAAACAATGTATACCTTTCCATTTAAAAACGTTATCTATGATTGAAAATCTTATCTTTGCATTACGATATCTCGAAAATTAAATAAGATAATGTACTATTTTACGATTTTATGTAGCACAGTCTATGACTAATCAACCATTAAATTTTTGTGTTACACATTTTCCATACGTTGTAAATTTTTCTTTTCAACCTCTAAATTTTCAAAAATGAATGCAGCGCCTAAATTGCCGTTTAAGATAATTTCATAGTGAATAAAGTGCCTTAAAATTAACCAGGAATCCAAATTTATAATAATATACGGTATGTTTCAATTAAAAAATATAACTTTGTGTGTAATACCCTGTATATGAGTAGTAATTTTGGAAAATATTTTCTAATTGTAACGAAAGATCCCACAATCCTGCAATAAATAATTTTGAAAACGATATTGTATACACTCATAAAGCTTCGTCCACGCACTATTGGACCCTGTATATATATATATATATATATATATATATATATATATATATATATATATATATCAGTGTGTAATTCAGCATGCATGTATTGCTATATTCGTTAATATTGAAGATAGAATTGTTAAATGAAACTATTGTTTTCATATGAACGCCATCTTGAATTTTTACATTATCGAATAGTATTTTTTATCACCTTTTCAGCGATGTATCACATGATACGAGAATTTACTTCAACTATCAAAATTTAAAAATATAAAATTGAAATAGTAGGCCTGAGAAGGCATGGATTAATAAATGAAAATTTATACAATTAGATTCCTAATTATTGTAATTTCTAATAACTAAAATAAAAACAAAACCGATAATAGTAACTATCATAAAACATGCTCGATATGTTCTAATTCACACATTTTCTACATTTCATATCATGTAATACATTGTAGAAGAGTGTTAAAATCACTATTCGATAATGTAAAAATCCAAATAGTAAAACAGATAAATTAGCAAGGTTTAAATTTTTGATAGTTAAGTAAATTCTCGTATCATGTGATACATCGCTGAAAAGGTGATAAAATACTATTCGATAATGTAAAATCCAAGATGGCGTCCATATGAAAAACAATAGTTAGTGTATGTATTTCAAAAACAATGACTTAGATAAATTTTGGTACTTTTTAAATTGTCTTTTAAAAGTGTCATAATAATGTACAAATCAAAATGTTGTCAGACTTCAAATAAAAGAGCTACAGTAGTAGAAATGCACAATTTTGTTTTTCAATTATTTAAAAACAAAAAGTTACTTCAAATCTGACTTTACCATGATGATAGATAAAATTCTCTAAACTTTCCCATTTAACCGACAACCTATCTTCAATATATGAATATAGAAAACATGCATGCAGAATTTCGACACTATATATATATATATATATATATATATATATATATTATATATTATATTGATGTGCATTGCCATCAAACTCTTGTTGGTAGCATTTGTTTAAAATGTGAAATTTAATGCATATTGTAAGTATATTGTTTCATTAATTTCGTCGTTTTAGCTTATCCTTATGATAGTACATTATGGTAAACATTTGTAATAGGTAAATGTCTAAGTTACAGTACTTCTTCATGTTTATTGGATATTTCTGACTTTTGTTTGCGTGTATTTGCGTTTTTAGTTTCGTTTGTTTGTGTTTGTGTTTGTGTTTGTGTTTGTGTTTGTGTTTGTGTTTGTGTTAGTGTTTGTGTTTGTTTGTGTTTGTGTTTGTGCTTGTGTTGTGCTTGTGCTTGTGCTTGTGCTTGTGTTGTGCTTGTGCTTGTCTGTCTTGTGCTTGTGCTTGTTTGTGCTTGTGCTTGTGCTTGTGCTTGTGCTTGTGTTGTGCTTGTGCTTGTGCTTGTGTTGTGTTGTGTTGTGCTTGTGCTTGTTTGTGCTTGTGTTGTGCTTGTCTTGTGTATGCTTGTGTTGTGTTGTATTTGTATTTAATTTGTGTTGTTTTGTGTTTGTGTTTGGTTTGCGTTTGTTAGTGTTTGTGTTTGTTTGTGTTTTGTTTATGTATGCTTTGTTTGTGTTGTATTGTTTGTTTGTGCTTGTATTTACTTGTTTGTGTTATTTGTTCTTATGCTTGTGTTTATGCTTTGTTGTGTTTGTAGCTGTCTGTCCTGACCTTCTGTTCCTGTGCCTGTTTGTGTTTGTGTTTGTGTTGTGTTGTGTTTGTGTTTGTTTTGTGTTTGTGTTTGTGTTTGATGTTTGTGTTGTGTTGTTTGTATTTTGTGTTTGTGTTTGTGTTGTGTTGTGTTGTGTTTGTGTTGTGTTGTGTTGTGTTGTGTTTGTGTTTTGTGTTTTTTTGTGTTGTGTTCGTGTTTGTGTTGTGTGTTTACTGTGTTGTGTTGTGTTGTGTTCAGTGTTGTGTTCGTGTTAGTATTGTATGTTGTGTGTGTGTTTGTGTGTAGTGTTGTGTTCGTGTATTGTGCTGTGTTGTGTGTTGTGTTGTGTCTGTGTTGTGTCGTGTTGCTGTGTTGTCTGTGTTTGTGTCTGTGCTGTCTGTGTTTGTTGTATGTTGTGTCTGTGTGTTTGTGTGTGTCTGTGTTGTGTGTGTTGTGTATGTTGTGTTGTCTTGGCCCTGTGTCCTGTGTCGTGTTATGTTGTGTGTGCCTGGCGGTATGGTGGTGGTTGGCCTGTGCGTGCCTGTCCTGTGCTGTGTCCGTGGCCTGTGTTGTGTGTTGTGTTGTGTTTGTGGTGTTGTGCTGTGTGTTTGTGTCTGTGGTGTTTGTGTGTTGTGTTTGCTGTACTGTGTTGTTTGTGTTTGTGTTTGTGTTTGTGTTTGTGTTGTGTTGTTTTTTGTGTCTGTGTTGTGTTGTTCTGTGTCTGTTTTCTGTGTTGTGTTTCATTTGTGTTTTGTTGTGTTTGTTTGTGTTTTATTTTATATTTATGTTTGTGTTTGTATTTGTGTTTATATTTATATTTTATATTTATATTTATATTTATATTTATATTTATATTTGTATATTTATATTTATATTTATATTTATGTTTATATTTATGTTTATATTTATATTTATATTTATATTTATATTTATTTTATATTTATATTTATGTTTATATTTATATTTATGTTTATGTGTTATTTTATTGTATATTGTTTTATTGTTTGTTTATTATGTTTGTTATTTATTTGTGTTTGTGTTATGTTGTTTGTGTTATATGTTTGTGTTTGTGTTTGTGATTTGATGTTTATGTTTAGTGTTTGTGTTTGTGTTTGTGTTTGTGTTTGTTGTGTTGTGTTTGTGTTGTGTTATTGTGTTTGTGTTTGTGTTGTGTTCGTATTTGTGTTGTGTTATGTTGTGTTCGTGTTGTGTTTGTGTTGTGTTGTGTCGTGTTCGTGTTGTGTCGTGTTCGTGTTCGTGTTTGTGTTCGTGTTCGTGTTCGTGTTCGTGTTCGTGTTTGTGTTGTGTTCGTGTTGTGTTCGTGTTCGTGTTCGTGTTCGTGTTCGTGTTGTGTTGTGTTGTATCTGTGTTCGTGTTGTGTCGTGTGTTCGTGTTCGTGTTGTGTTGTGTTCGTGTTCGTGTTGTGTTGTTGTGTCTGTGTCTCGTGTGTGTCTGTGTCTGTGTTCTGTGTTGTGTGTTTTTTTAAGTTTGTGTTTGTGTTTGTGTTTGTGTCTTGTCTGTGTTGTGTCTGTGTCTGTGTTCTATGTTGTTGTTATGTTGTTTTGTTTGTTTTGTGTTGTTGTGATTTTGTGTTTAGTTTATTTGTTATTTGTGTTTGTGTTTGTATTATGTTTGTTTATGTTTTTGTATATTTATTTTTTGTTATGTGTTTTGTTTGTTTATATTTTATTGTTTATATTTATGATTTATGTTGTTATGTTTATTTATGTTTTTATGTTTGTATTTATGTTTGTGTTTATGTTTATGTTTTGTGTTTATTTTTTTATTGTTTTATGTTTGTTAGTTTTGTTGTTTGTTTTATGTTTTGTGTTATGTTTTTTGTTTATTTTGTGTTATGTGTTTTTATGTTTATGTTGTGTTTGTGTTTTGTTTGTGTTTGTGTTTGTGTTTGTATTTATGTTGTGTTTTGTTGATGTTTGTTGTTATATTTTAGTTTTATTTTATTTGTTTTTTATTATTTATTTGTTTATGTTATATTTATGTTTATGTTTATATTTATATTTATATTTATATTTATATTTTGTTTATATTTATGTTTATATTTATATTTATTTTATAGTTTATATTTAATGTTTTATTTATATTTATATGTTTATTTTATTTTATTTTGTATTTATATTTATGTTTATATTTTGTGTTTGTAATTTTATTTTTGTTTATGTTTGTGTTTGTGTTTGTGTTTGTGTTTGTGTTTGTGTTTGTGTTTGTGTTTTGTGTTTGTGTTTGTGTTTGTGTTTTGTGTTTGTGTTTGTGTTTGTGTTGTGTGTGTTGTGTTTGTGTGTTGTATGTTCGTGTTTGGTTTGTTGTTTTGTGTTGTGTTTGTGTTTGTGTTTGTGTTTGTGTTTGTGTTTGTGTTTGTGTTTGTGTTTGTTGTGTTTGTTTGTGTGTTGTGTTTGTGTTTGTGTTGTGTGTTTGTTGTTTGTGTTGTGTCGTGTTGTGTTGTGTTGTTTGTGTTCGTGTTGTGTTGTGTTGTGTTGTGTTTGTGTTTGTGTTCTGTTGTTTGTGTTTGTGTTTGTGTTGTGTTGTGTTTGTGTTGTGTTGTGTTGTATTGATTTGTGTTGTGTTTGTGTTCTGTGTGTTGTGTTTGTGTTTGTGTTGTGTTTGTGTTGTGTTGTGTTTGTGTTGTAGTTTTGTGTTGTGTTTGTGTTGTTTGTGTTTGTGTTTGTGTTTGTTTGTTTGTGTTTGTGTTTGTGTTCTGTGTTTGTATTGTGTTGTGTTTGTTTGTGTTTGTTTGTGTTTTGTTTTGTTTTGTGTTTGTATTTTGTTTTATTTTGTTTGTATATTTATATTTTATTTGTATTTTATTTATATTTTATTTATGTTGTTTTGTGTTTTGTTATGTTGTGTTTTTATTTTATATTTTGTTTTGTTTCATATCTTATGTTTTATTTATATTTGTATTTATGTTTATTTTTCTTTATGTCATGTTTATATTTATTTTTTTGTTAGTGTCTGTTCTGTCTATGTTTTTTTGTTTTATTTCTGTTTGTATTTTGTTTGTTTTTGTTTGTTTCTTTTTGTTTTGTTGTTGTTTGTGTTTGTGTTTTGTTTGTGTTTGTTGTTTTGTGTTTGTATTTTGTTTTGTAGTTTATGTTTGTGTTTTTGTTTGTGTTTTTGTGTTGTTGTTTTATGTTTGATGTTTGTGTTTGTGTTTATTTTGTTTGTGTTTGTGTTATGTGTTTGTTTTTGTTGTTTTGTTTATTTTATATTGTTTATTGTTTTTTTTGTTTTATGTTTGTATTTTGTTTTGTTTATGTTTATGTTTATTTGTATTTGTATTTATGTTTGTGTTGTGTTTTGTATTGTTTGTGTTTGATTTATGTTATATTGTTATTTTGTTTTGTTTTGTTTTTTTGTTTTGTTAGTTTTTTTTTTTTTGTTTTTATTTTTGTTTTGTTTTATTTTATTTTGTTGTTATTGTTTTGTTTTTGTGTTTGTGTTATGTTTTTTTTTGTTTGTGTTTGTGTTATATGTTATGTGTTTGTGTTTTTGTGTTTATGTTTGTGTTTTGTTTTGTTTTGTTTTGTGTTTTTTTGTTGTGTTTGTGTTGTGTTGTGTTTGTGTTTGTGTTGTGTTCGTGTTCGTGTTCGTGTTCGTGTTCGTAGTTCGTGTTCGTGTTTCGTGTTCGTGTTGTGTTCGTGTTCGTGTTCGTGTTCGTGTTCGTGTTCGTGTGTGTCTGTCGTGTCGTGTCTGTCTGTGTCTGTGTTCTGTCTGTGTATCTGTGTCTGTGTCTTTGTCTGGTCTGTCTGTCTGGGTTTGTGTCTGTGTCTGTGTCTGCGTCTGTCTGTGTCTGTGCTGTGTCTGTGTCTGTGTCTGTCTGTCTGTGTCTGTGTCTGTGTCTGTGTCTGTGTCTGTGTCTGTGTCTGTGTCTGTGTCTTGTGTCTGTGTCTGTGTCTGTGTCTGTGTCTGTGTCTGTGTCTGTCTGTGCTGTGTCTGTGTCTGTGTCTGTGTCTGTGTATGTGTCTGTGTCTGTGTCTGTGTCTGTGCCTGTGTCTGTGTCTGTGTCTGTGTCTGTGTCTGTGTCTGTGTCTGTCTCTGTCTCTGTGTCTGTGTCTGTGTCCGTGTCTGTCTCTGTGTCTGTGTCTGTGTCTGTGTCTGTGTCTGTGTCTGTGTGTCTGTGTCTGTGTCTGTGTCTGTTTCTGTGCTTGTGTCTGTGTGTGTGTGTGTCTGTCTGTGTCTGTGTCTGTGTCTGTGTCTGTGTCTGTGTCTGTGTATGTCTGTGTCTGTGTCTGTGTCTGTGTCTGTGTCTGTGTCTGTGTCTGTGTCTGTGTCTGTGTCTGTGTCTGTGTCTGTGTCTGTGTCTGTGTCTTGTCATGTCTGTGTCTGTGTCTGTGTTGTGTCTGTGTCTGTGTCTGTGTCTGTGTCTGTGTTGTCTGTGTCTGTGTCTGTGTCTGTGTCTGTGTCTGTGTCTGTGTCTGTGTCTGTGTCTGTGTCTGTGTCTGTGTCTGTGTCTGTGTCTGTCTGTGTCGTGTCTGTGTCTGTGTCTGTGTCTGTGTCTGTGTTGTGTTGTGTCTGTGTCTGTGTCGTGTTGTGTCTGTGTCTGTGTCTGTCTGTGTCTGTGTCTGTGTCTGTTCGTGTCTGTGTTCTGTTGTTTGTGTCTTGTCTGTTCGTGTTCTGTGTTGTGTCGTGTTTGTGTCGTCTGTTTCTGTGTCGTTGTCTGTCTCTGTCTGTGTCTGTGTTTGTGTATAGTGTTTGTGTTCGTGTTCTGTTCGATCGTGTTCGTGTTCTGTCGTATTCAGTTCTGTTCGTGTTGTTCTTGTTTGTGTTCGTTTCGGTTACGTACTGTGTTAGTATTAATGTTCGTGTTTGTGTTCGTGTTCGCCTCTTGTGATTTCGTGGCCTCGCTGTTATTTGCGTAATGCCAGTGTTCGTGTTCTTGTTCGTATTCGTGTTCGTCTTTTGTTCTGCTTGTTTGTGCTCTTGGTCGTGTTCGTGTTCGCGTTAAGCTGGTTTGCTTGTCGTAGAGATCTTACCGCCATCTTGGAATTTTGGGAACCTCACCTTTCACCTTTTACGCCGTGCGAGGCGTATTTATATCGGTCGTTTTTGATAAAGATCTTTTTTAGTCACGTGGGGATCGTATTTTCACAATGGTTTCCTTTCAGACGCATTTTCAACTTAGAATTTTTCAACCTAATTAGCATTTGGCTGGAGGGTAGGTGACAATTGTATTCATGGTGGTCTGAGTTAAGATTTAATCTTTTTTAATGGATTGTTTTAAATAGTGCATAATTATTATTACATTTTTATACCATCTACAGGTTGTGACCAATTTATTTATTCATTGGGGTCCTATAAGATGGTAATCTGTTCGTCTTAAGTGTTATTATTAAATAATTATGCAACTTCATTTATATGAATTGGAAACTGGTAGTCGTCGACAAGGTGTTAATTGATGTTATTATAAGTTATTGTTATGAACGAATAAGTTCAAAGGTAAATATGTAATAAATTTATTTTACAAAAGTTTTGCAGTTTGAACCTACGTCCTGTACTTTGCTAGAGTACTGTCCTAACCAACTGCGCTATCGAAATTCAAGCCCCAATCGATGCAAATTTTGTCTTTATGTATATAGAACTGATGTAAATTCTAAATATAATGAGATTACAATTGAATTACTTATATTAATGGAAAGTGAGCCTGCAATATCGCAAGGATTCACACATACCAAAGCAACTTGGCTAATATTAAATTATTATAGGTTTTGTAATGAACGATATTGCAGGCTCACATTCCATTAATATAAGTAATTTGATTGTAATCTCATTATATTTCGAATTTATATCAGTTCTACATACATAAAGAGAAAATTTGTATCCATTGGGGCTTGAATCTCGATAGCGCAGTTGGTTAGCTACTTAAAACAGGTCGTAGGTTCAAATCCTACTCGAGGTAAACTTTTCATTTATCTTATTATAAGTTTTTGCTTCGAACGAATAAGTTCAAAGGTAAATATGTAATTAAAAATTATTATTAATTTTATTAAATACATAAATAAAAAGTTTACCTCGAGTAGAATTTGAACCTACCACCTGTACTTTGCTAGAGTACCGCGCTAACCAACTGCGCCATCAAGGTTCAAGCCCCAATCGATGTAAATTTTGTCTTTATGTATGTAGAACTGATGTAATTCTAAATGTAATGAGATTACAATCAACTTACTTATATTAATGGAATGTGAGCCTGCAATATCGCAAGGATTCACACATACCAAAAGCAACTTGACTAATATTAAATTATTATAAGTTTTTGTTTTGAACGAATAAGTTCAAAGGTAAATATGTAATTAAAAATTATTATTAATTTTATTAAATACATAAATAAAAAGTTTACCTCGAGTAGGATTTGAAACTACATACATAAAGACAAAATTTACATCGATTGGGTCTTGAACCTTGATGGCGCAGTTGGCTAGCGCAGTACTCTAGCAAAGTACAGGTTGTAGGTTCAAATCCTACTCGAGGTAAACTTTTTATTTATGTATTTAATAAATTTAATAATAATTTTTAATTTTCATTTATCTGTTTAATAGAATTAATAATAGTTTTTAATTACATTAATTAACACGTTGTCGACGACTGCCACTTTCCAATTAATATAAATGAAGTTGTATAATTATTTAATAATAAACACATATTAAGAAGCCCGCGAACAGATTCCCGTCTCACAAGACTAGGACTCCTTATTAGAATAGAACCCCCAATGCATAAATAAATTTGGTCACAATCTGTAGATGGGATTAAAAAAGTGTAATAATAATTATGCAATCTCCTTTGATAAAAACAACCCTAATTAATAACAGATTAAATCTTTTCATTCTCAGAACACTGCATGCGCACGCATTTACCTACCCTCCAGCCAAAAAGGTCCTAATTAGGTTGAAAATTCCATCAAGGGGTTGAAAAAGGCCTCCGAAAAGAAACCATTGGGGTGAAAAAATACGATCCCCACGTGGGCGTTTAAAAAGTGAAAGGTGAGGTGTCCCACAAAATCCAAGATGGCGGCGTAAGGTGCCTCCTTTCTACTCACGGGTTTTGTATACACGTTTTTATATTTCGAGACAATATTTACTTTTTTTTATTGTAGGTACAATACTAAAATACTAGTAATCTCACTGTAGTCTATACTAGCAATCACAGCAGCAATGTCTGGCCTACTTTGAAATAAACCTGTAACCCTTTTCACAGTACTCGTTTCGAAACTGATGTCTCGTTTATATTGTTCTGGAAAACCTCATTCGCACTGTAAATCTGTTGTTACCGAACTTATGACGTATATTACTATAAGTTATTTGAAAGCATATTCAGTGTAATATACATAAATTTTTTTAGGATCCTTTAGCAAGAGTAACGGGTACAATCGACACAGAGCACCAAATGAAAAAAATAGTTTTACATATGGATCAACATCACGTCGTATCTTGTGCTTACGATGGATTAGTAATAATACGAAGTGCCGACTTTGGGGAAAAACTCGCGGTCATCATGCCTCATTACAGAAACTATGGTGGCATTGTAAAAGCCTTCACTGATCCACATGGAAAATATGTTATTGCATTAGGCACGGAACACACATTAACATGCACATCACTAACTGGCGTTCAAATAGATAGTGCTAAACAAGAAGAACTTAGGAGTCTATTAACCTCTACAAACTTTGAGTTAATGTTTAGTAGACCGACTTACGGATTAGCACCTACAGGTACTTGATTTTTTTATAAACAATTATTTTACATATAAGTCGTAGGAGAACTTGAAGGAAAAACTTGGTGTGAAGTGGAAAAAATAAACAGAGAAATTCGAGAACGTATTCAATGTGCACAAGAAAAACATGACATACTGCTAGAATTTGCATGTATCCAGAATGAAATTAAAGAGCTTCTAACTAAAAATTTAGAAGGTCCAGATAATGAAAAATTAGACATTCAAGAATTCAATCTTGACACAACATTAAAACAGGAAAAAATAATTCAATCTCAGGAGGAATGCAAACGTACCAAGCAATACTTGGAAGCTCTAATCATTGCTCAAGATAAAGTTACCAAATGGATAAAAGAATTCTGTTGGAATCCTATGAAAGAACAAGGACAGGATCTAAGCGCTATATTTGAAAACTTTTTTATAGAAAACTATGTACTACTGGAGCACAACCTAGGGTTTACTACCAGTGAATTGGATCTTATTACAGAATTACGTAACCTGGAGAATCAATTAGCAAAAGGAGACACTTTGAACCATGGGTTCCCAAAACTACAAGGTGATTTATTATAAAACTACAGTAGTGTTAAATTTACTCGTGTATTTTCACGTATAGGTCGATAGATAATGAGAGTTATTAAATACTGGGTTATACATCTAATATCACCTATTTTTAATAGGGTGCTATGAAACTAAATATTAATGTTGACAGGTGCTGACACATGTGTATGCATCAGTATTTGCAAGGCTATAGACAAATTTCCAATTAATCAACGCATTTTTGTCGTAAGAGTTTATACGAAGTGAGTCTCAAAGAAATTTTTGTCGCGAATTCAATGTGGAAAAGCACGAAAAAATTCCAACACAGCAAACTGTAATGAGATGAGTAAGAGATTTTGGGAATAGCAAGAATAGAGGGAACGTTGCATCAAATTTTAGTGGAAGTATACGCACAGTCAGAACACCTGAAAACGTAGAACGGCTATACTGAGAAATCCGAAACGATATGCATCAAGGTAGTCACTTACTTTGCACATTTCCTGCTGAACTGTGTGTAGAATTCTGCATTTTGATTTGTGTTATCAAAATTCAAGTCGTCCGCAAGATAAAAGATGCAGATAAACCTGTTCGTGTTGAGTTCTGTAGACAGTTATTTCAGTTTTAGAAAATGATGAAAACCAATTAATCTTACTGATGATGTCAGTTGAAGCTCATTTCCATTTGACCGGGTATGTTAATAAACAAAATTATCATTACTGGTCTGACGTAAATCTACAAGAAGTTCATGAAAAACCCCTTCATAGTCAAAAGTTACTGTATGGTGTGGTGTTTCGGCGTTTGGTACAGTAGGACCATATTTTTTCGAAGAAAATAATAACACTGCACAAGTCCGAACATTACATTCACAGTTACTTTACATTACATTCAGAGTTACGCAGATTTGAGGAAAATCAAATTTGGTTTCAACAAGATGGTGCCACGGCACAACAAACTCGAATCGTATTGCAAGAACTGTTTTCCAGCCGCTTGATTTCAAGGTTCGGTTTTACATTTCATGGCCAGCTGTCCCACGATTTAACCGCTCTTGATTATTTCCTGTAGGGATATGTAAAGGGAAAAACTTACGAGAGACATCTCCATACAATTCAAGCTTAAAATTCACATTGAAGAAGAAATGTTGGAACGAGTTATGTAAAATTTTAGACATAGATTGCAAATATGAATCTAGAATCAAGTAGATTATGTGAAAAATATAATTCTAAATTAATAAACTGCACATACTAAAGTTATTTAGGAGAAATTCTATCAATAAATTATTTTTTAGTCGTATTGCTTATTTTTGAAAATAGATGATACAGTTGTCTAACCCAATATAAATAAGTATCCATTATCTGTTCCGCCTGCTACTGGAACTCGTTCATTCTTGAAAAAGTAATAGTTCAGCAAATTTATATTGTAATTCTGCTTTTGAAACATTATACACACCGTTAGGGTGAAATGTTTGGCTTAGATAACGTTGCACTGTTGCTCATTTGCAAACCTCTAGTGTAATACGTTTGGTAGGCATAAAGAATAATGCGAGGTGATTGCCAAAAAAATGAACAAAGCCATTTTCCTACGCCGTAGATTTGTTAGGTTATTTTAACTGCTTTAATCCAGCCCACATTACATTAAGCCATTTTAGTTTGGAGTCAGTGTTATTCGTAGGTAACCATTATTAAACTGCAACGTAAAGCCATACGCATGCTAGCTGGGATTGACTATCGTGACAATTGCAACCAAACCTTCGAGAAATTCAAGATATTGACATTCCCATCTCTATATGTATAAGAAGCGGTGTGCTATATTAAAAACAATGAATCCATATTTCCACAGATGTGTATGAAGCCCTCTTACAATACTCGAACTAAATGTGACATTCAATTACATTACTGCAGACTGACAACTTGTACCAAGAAAAAAACATTTTTGAACTGCATTCCACTCTATTAGAAAATTATTTATTTATTTTAATTAGAAATTTAAGAGCACTATTAATAGTACATTAGATAACAAGGGATTGAAACGACTGTTTTAATCCCGCAAATAGAGTTTGTTGGTCGAGGGCCTTAGCCCGAGATCAACAACTATTCAAGAGATTAAGGAACTTCAATCCCGTGGTATCTACATTATTTTTTGCACTTCGTGGAGTAATAATAGAAATAATTATATTATTTTCTGAAAATTAAAATATTACATCTATGATAAATTTAAATTATTAGAAAAGTCACTTTAACCAAGAAGCTACACTATTCAAGGCTAATGAAATTTATGAATTATTTCTAAAATCCCAGATGTTTCAATGCCATAACAAGATTAAATTATTTTTTAATCCCTAGAGATTAAAAGTAACACTTCAGTCCCCGAAATGGGAGAACCAAATAGTACTCTTAATCCACGAAGTGCAAAAACAATTTTTAGTCAAAAATTCTTTTCACTCATTCCAGAAATTTTTAACTGTCGCTAAGACCATTAAGTGATGTATTGTGATAGATTACAATATAGTTTTGACCAATTAATTTAAAAATTAACGTAGAAATTTTATATACAAATGTAAAGCATATGCTACGGTTAAATGAAATTCACTGTACATAAGAATGTAATAACATAAAACCGTTCCGTAACTTTATACTAACAAAATACGTTGACATGAAAATGTCAACTGAAACATGGAAATTTTAATTACCCTATAATTTTTAGCGAATTAGATTTGCAACTGAAACAGCCACCAAAACTGTCAAAAGATGAAAGGGTTCCAAATTTGTTAGAAGCTTTGGAAGAAGAAGAACAGATAGATTCAGATAGAATGGATGCCGACACCGATACTGCATTTAAAGGATCAGTATGCCACAATTATGTTACTTTGCATGAAGGGCATTACAGTCAGATGCAAATTCAAACTTTTTTGCAAATGCACATATCACGCATGCATAGCTATGTAATCAATACACTACTTATAGTTTCATTTTTAAATATTGAACATTTTTAGGTGGAAATAAAGAAACTCAAAGAGTATTTTAATCAAGTTTTTAATAATTTAATGGCTACGAAAACTAGAGAAATGACGTTAATTAGTGAAAGGAATGCAAGACTTCGCCATATAATATCAGAAATTAATTATTTCTCTGTTGATCAGATTGTTATTTTAGTGACTGATCCACCTTGGCTCCCTACAGAATTTCCTGATTCTGTATTAACCGTTCATTCTAGAGAAGTGAGTTCATTAATCATTATTCATTACCATAGCAAATATTTTTACCATCCAGCCTACATATACATATGTCAGTATAGAAGGTTGTGTGTGTGTGTGTGTGTGTGTGTGTGTGTGTGCGTGCGTGTGCGCGTGCGCGTGCGTGTGCGTGTGCGTGTGCGTGTGCGTGTGCGTGTGCGTGTGTATGTGTGTGTGTGTGTGTGTGTGTGTGTGTGTGTGTGTGTGTGTGTGTGTGTGCATGTGTGTGTGTGTGTGTGTGTGTGTGTGTGTGTGTGTGTGTGTGTGTGTGTGTGTGTGTGTGTGTGTGTGTGTGTGTGTGTGTGTGTGTGTGTGTGTGTGTGTGTGTGTGTGTGTGTGTGTGTGTGTGTGTGTGTGTGTGTGTGTGTGTGTGTGTGTGTGTGTTGTTGTGTGTATTATGTATGTGTGTGTGTGTGTGTGCGTGCGTGCGTCGCGTGAGCGTGAGCGTGCACGTGTGTAGGTAATCGCGCGTGTGGGAGTATGCGTGTGCGTGTGAGGGTGTACGGATATGTGTTAATATACACTATAGGTATTTATTATATTTACACTATAGATCTATTAGGAGCTGTTTTTAATTTTTATCGAATATTTCTGAAACATCTATATACTTCAAAGATATAAAAATACTAAGATAAAGACCTTAATTATATAGATTAATTATCTTCTATGCAATTTTTTAATGCGGCCCGTAATTTAGCTGCAAAAAAATTCTAAGGTAGAATTTAAGTGTTAGGTCAATTTTTTTCAATATCTGAATAATGATTAATTTTATAACAAAATGTGTAGACATAATTTTTAAAGAAAATTAAATTTTACATAAATTCCTTTATAAAGATTCCTAATATGAAGCGAAATAAGTATAAAAATATAATAAATGTAATTGAAAACGTTTAAACTGTATTATCGAGATTTTTATAGAAGCTTTGGAATTTTTTTTAAGATTACATCTAAATGCCTATTAACGTCTATCTGACTTGATGTTTTAAAAGTCTGTTTGAGGTACGTTATTGTTTGTGTTTTTACAATGTTGCCTATTTTGGTAATTAACTCATTACAAGAGGCCTAACAAAAATTATTAAAATTAATTCATTTCTTTTCATCTCCATTTTGTAGGTTGTAAGGTAGTGTGTTATTCCACACCAGATATTTATAGCCATTTTGGGTTATGGGAATTACGAATGAATCGGGTGCAATAGCACTTACTTGCTTATTAGTATGAAATAATTATTGTTATTTGTATCACTAGGCTAGACACGATTCATTGAAAAAATTTAAAATTGTTGCGTGTTAAATGGCTCTAACGAGAAACCAGAAATATTGATTTGTTGGACAATTTTGAGAATTTGAAGTTGTCGGGCGGAAGCACATAAAGTTATTTACCCTGTGTACAATTTTATTGACATTTGTAATGTATTGGGTCTCAAACTGCCATAACTCAATACTATTAGGCCTTGAACAACTGAAGTTTTATTATTAATACTATTTGCATTTAATTTGACTAACATTAAAATAAGAAAAATTGATTTTTGACTTGGTTTGTATCCTCTATTACATAACGTCAATTTGTAGGTAGGTATAACTCCTTACATTTCTCCAAGTGCCCAAGCTATTTTAGATGCTAAAGCTGCTGAAGAAGAAAGAATTCGATTGTTACTGTTAGCAGACGATTTTCGAGAACGGGCTTTAATGGTAATGATGAACGGCGTACTAGAAGTTCGATGGGAGGATGAACTAAAAAAGATGTCCCTGTTCCAAAATTCATGGTACATATATTTTCACTTTTTAAAATCATTACAGTTTGTATTAATTTTAGATAGAAAAAGCCCCCGAAACATTTAATGAAGAAGATTTACGTGCTGTTCGTGATTACGAAGAAGCAGTTAAATTTTTAGGTAGTGAAAGGGAAAGATACAAAAAAATTTTAAACAGTGAATACATTAAGGTTGGTAATATTATACGGGATGGTGTAAAAAAATTTAACAGGAAAGTATCAGACACGTTCTTGACGAAACTGTTAGTAGATTCCGCTATTAAGCAGGAAAATTTACGAATCTCAAGGCAACAATTGAGGAATCACTCAAGAATTCTTTTAAATAAAGCTGAATTAGATATTGTGTAAGTTGAAAATGTATAATTCAATTTAAGAGTGTTCAAAGCGTATTTATATTTTAGGCAACGTATAAAAGCTAATGACTTAGAATCAGTTCAAACTAATGAAAGAATCGCTAATTTTCAAGAAATTCTTAAAGAATTAAAGTCACAAATAGACAACTTTACAAGCAAGGAGAAAGTTTTAGAAAAAGCGTTTAAAAAGGACTTTCAAGATGCAAGCTCGGTTATACAGGAGCAAGCTGTTAAATTATATAAGTAAGTATGTGATAAAAATAAAAGGGTTATAGGCATGGATATGTCCTTTATACTCAGTTTCAACATAATCATTCATAATTTTGATTTATTTTATCTACTACAGCGTTATTTAAGACGTTTTATTTTTCAACTAAATTAAATAGATTAGTGATTATTTTTCTAGCAGTATAATTATTTGTGGGTATAGCGTAAAGAAAAAGCATATCTTTTTTGACGTATAATATAAATATAATAACCTACAGGGATATCAATAATCATTGACACAGTCGCTTTATTAAACATGATGTTAGTCACCATTTGCCGCCTCTCATATGGTACTGCACAATATTAAACAATATAGACATAACCTTACAAATATTACATCAAATTAACATGCCTTTTAATGTTTAAATGCTGCTAAATTTATTCGAAATTACACAAAGAAACAATTTGGTAATTGAAACACGATTAAGTTTCTTTTATAAATTTTCTACTAGGTAACACGCTTTCTATAGCTACACGAAATTCGGCAAGTGTATGCAAACGATTTCTATAAATTATATTTTTCAGATGACCAAATAAAAAGTAATCCGAGGGCATTAGATCCGGTGATTTTGGAGGACAAAGGCATCTTCCAATTATTCGGTCATCAAAGTACTGCTGTACAAATCTTGTTGCTTCTGCAGCTGTATGTGTAATTCTGAAAAACCCTTTGCAATTCATCATCATGATGATGACTGTACGGATAGAAATGCAATTTTCTATTGAAAATTGTGTGACATGTGTTATATGACAAGCCAGTTTGTTGCGACAATTGTCGCAGTGGCTTTTGGGAGCTTTGTTCAAGACTAGTACAAACATCTTCTACAACCTCCTCATTAGTAAGTGTGGGGCGACCAGGTGATTTTCTAGAAGCAACGCTTCCTGTATTATTAAACAGCTCAATTACACAATAAACTTGTCGGCGTTAATATGGTAATCAGCATCATTGTCAAGACACGCTTGTCGAAATTCTTCTATACATGAGCGAATTGAATATGCCCAAGATCCATTTTCGTCGTTATTTCCATTACGGAGATAGGATTGCAAAACAAATTTATTCTCTTCTTAAAAAAAGGCATCTCGCGCAATATTACACTCTGAAATTATAAAACATGAAAGCAGATGAAAGAGCAGACTTATTAGAGGTTATGTTTATTGTTTACCAAAGGTGTACTATGATATACGGTGCGACAAATTGTTACTAACGTCATGTTTCATCAGAGTGACTGTGCCGTATTTTATTATACCTGGTTAGTAAATATTCCGGAACCGGTCGAATATTTAAAAAAGTGCCCAATCAAAATTGGTAAAATTTTGGGCGCAAAGATATTTAATGATGCTGAATTCGAAAATAATATCGGCTACACTATCGGTCTCTTCTTAAAGGTCCCAACTTTCTAATTTCAAATCGGATTGCTCGTGTCGCCTTTTACAAGGTACCAAAATTTCAACTTTATATCCTTGATAGCCAGCCAGCATTAGGTACAAATATAATGGTCCTTTTTTTATTAACGGTAATTAAATGATTGGAACTTACTAAAGACTTTGACGAAATCTGATAGCTGGCACCCCCTATTGTTTCAGGGAAGTCTTTCAGGTTTTGGGTCAATTCTTCCCCAAAAAGTGGATAGAAAGAAGAAATCTTTAAGAATGACGCCAACGGACTTCTTCATGTAGAGCCATTTGAAATGTCTAACAATAAATCGGCAAAACTTCGTCAAAAAATTCGTGATAAAAAATGCATGAAATAATCCAAACAATAAAATAATTATAATAAAATAGCCCAAATAACACCACCCGATACTACACGATACACTTCAGGAGTTTTATCATTTCCTCGATTACTGTTTAACTAATAACCGAGTGTATTCTACGTGTAGGAATAGAAGGTTATGCAATCGACATTTTTTCACTATCACTAAATCGACTTATTAGCTCATTTTAAAACCTTTGGCCAAGTTTCGCCAAGATCTGTCATGATGTTTGGATGTGTGTCTGTGTGTATGTATGGATGTATGTTAGTATCCACGATAACTCCAGACCTAAACTACCTA
Organism: Vesta saturnalis; assembly: GCA_036346205.1. Lineage (NCBI taxonomy): Eukaryota > Metazoa > Arthropoda > Insecta > Coleoptera > Lampyridae > Vesta > Vesta saturnalis. The sequence goes on along the minus strand of JARFJB010002156.1, from coordinate 436,635 downwards.
CGTATTTAAAATTTTGTATTTAAGCTTGTTTTCATTTTGCTTGGAGCTGGTTAGATTTTTTTTTTTAATCCAGCGGCGGAGAGGGGCGGTCTATTAGGGGCAGTTTTTGGTTTTTATCAAATATTTATAAAACAACAGCATATTTCAAAGATATAAAAATACCTAGATATAGACCTTAAAAATATCAATTAATAATGTTCTATGCGATTTCTTGATATGACGCGTAATTTAGCGGCCAAAAAATTCCCAAGGTAGAATTTAAGTGTTAGTACTAATTTTTTCAATGTCTGAATAACGATTAATATTATCAGAAAAGTGTAGACATATTTTTTAAAGAAAATTTAATTTTACTTTTCTTTATGAAGTTTCTTCAATATAACGCAAGGCAAGTCTAAAAATCTGTACCAAAAAAAAACATCAACACTGTTTCTGTACTGGGTCGATAACCTCCGATGTCCTCTTAGACTGTGAAATAGTGGGAACACTTTACTTAGGAATATAGAAATTATTATACCATTTTTCCCAAATAAAGTGTTAATTATGTCAAATGGTGAAAATTTCAATTCTTATGTGAAATGATAATATGTTAGCCTCCTGAGTTGAACCAAATGACATACCACAAATTTAGAGTAAATGTGATAAATAAGAATTTCCAAATATAAAGAAACTTTTGCTAACATTCAGTGTGTTATCATCTTGTCGGAATTTTTGGCTTTATATTATTTGTACCCCTATAATATTTGTTTTAAACATTGAAGCTGTATAAATATGTATTTTTTTTCTTTGTTAAATTTGCAATCTACAAGGAACAAGAGGTGCACTTAGAAAAATATAAATCTACTATGGAATGATACAGCTTTATTTGAAATTATGGGCCACCCATTTGGTATGGTTTTTCACAATATTTCGATCATGCCTAAGGATACAGCAGTGCACTTTTCACAATAACGTACTACTTATTTTTCAAATGAACGGTGCTGTTTTCATAATTGTCTTCGAATCAAAGGCCAACTTAATAAGACAATATTTTCATAAAAATGGGAATTTCTTAGTGTAAAAGAGCAAACCAGTAGAAAGTGGATTTTATTTTGGAACGGACATGCGCACTCAATAGAATTAGATGAACAAGACTACTGTAACCTAACACAATTAGATTAGATTAATAAAACTACTCTAACCTAAAAGAAAACAAGTTGCATTAGCATAGTATTGATGTTATGTTATGAGCGATAATGACGTCACACAAAAAATTCTATTAAGTGCGCTATCCGTTCCAAAATAAAATTCACTTTTGACAAGAAGCGGTGAACAAAGGAACATAGGATGTGGTGCCGATGTGTGACGTCATCGTAACTGTCTGAACAAGGCGCTGGCGAGTATATATTTTATAAAAGATAAACAAAACTACTGTAACCTAACAAAAGTAGATTAGATAAACAAAACAATAGTAACCTAAAAAAAAATTACATGGGCCGGGATTCGAACCTGCACCAATAGCGTGGAAGGCGATTCCTACCACTACACATCCAGCGCTCTAGCAGTTTGAGATTTAAAGTGATATTTAAACCATTTAAAAAATTCCTGTTTATGCAGATAAGGCATGCGCAATTTGTCATTGGCACCACTTCCTATGTTCCTTTGTTTACCGCCTCATCTTTTTACTGGTTTGCGATACCGAGCATTGTACAACAGACGCACTCAATAAACTGAAAATATATAGGATATTTCTTTAAAAAAATATGTTTAGTTGATGTCTAAAAAATATAAAGTATTTATTTAAACTAATGATGCTGTCGAAATCTGCGTAAAAAATTAAAAAAGTATGTTTGGTTTATGTCTTCCACAATATAAAGTGTTTTGTTAAACTAATGACACCGTCGTAATCTGCGTAAAAACTTCCATCAATACTTACTTACCTTTTCGATAGCTTTTATAATAACCGAGAACCAGAAAGGGTACCAAAATTGAAAAAAATTGCTTACTTACATAGTATTGCTAAAACTGCGTCCTTCTATCTTCCCTCATAACCAAGATACCCTGAAAAACCATCAAAAATGGGACACACTGTGCATGCTAGGTAGGTCACCTTTGCGAATCTAAAACCACATTTTTGAAAATGATTTATCACAGTTTTTGTTACGCCCCTTACAATTCTAGAGATTTGACATAATTTTCAAAATAATTTTAATAAACCAACCCTAACGATTTACAAAAAAGTTTGTGATGCTGAAGTAGAATACCAAAATTGGTTATAATTTATTATCGTCCCAATAACCTGAGAACTATACGGGTGACTTCCAGAACACTAAAAAGCATTTAACCCTATGTACTTAGGACCACAGACCTAGGTAGTTACCGGTTACTATGACCAGTTTCAGAAAGGTTGCTTAAGATCTGTTAGTCAATGACTTGATTAAGAAATATGATGGGTCAAAATCTTTGAAATCTCAAAGATGAACAAATCATGTTTCTTAAATATAATTAACAAACAGAGACCTTAATCAACCTTTTTAAAACCGGTCACAAGTGGATAATTGGCTATTACCAGATCTACTGTAGTGCTAACCGGAGGTGAATTTCTAAAGAAGTATTTTGGATTTATGGATATTATTATCAGTAGTAGTGAAAAAAACGTAACAACAATAATTATACAGGTTATTATTATATGTATTTGTATTTTGTATATTAGATTTAAATAAATAAAATAATAAAATCATGTGTATCTTACTTGCCCTTTACTTATATACCTAAGCTAGGTTTTGCTGGTTGTTTATAATTTGGAGGTGTTGATCAATTCCTAAGCAAAAATTGGTGGCTATGCCAATCGAAATAAAAGATAGTTAAATCTAGTATACCTATCATAGTTTATATGTCATTATTAAATAATTACATATTTATTATCTCTAACGTTTTATTAATTTATTTTGCTATAGCAGATAATCAACCCTTTGAATATTATGAAAAGTATGATATGCTTAAATGTTATATAGCATGTAATGAAAATTCAGTAGAGGCTTCCGAATTATATTTTAATCGGTAAGATTGTTATAAAGTAAATATTATAACACCAATATTAAAGAATTTAGATTTCCTGAGAGAAGACAGCCAAACAAGGCAATTTTTTTACGAATTACATATAGTTTATTAAATTTTGGTTCATTTATAAAACCCAGACAACATAAGTATAGTTTAAAAGAAAATCAAGAAAATGAGGAAATTAACGTTTTGGCACATGTATCCAAAAATCCTCGAACTTCCTGCAGGCAAATCGAAGATAGTGTTGGGGTTTCAAAAACTAATGCACAGCGTATATTAAGAAAACATAGTTTTGTTCCTTATAAAGATCGTGTAGTCCAACAACTTCTTCCAGGCGATTTTGAACGCCGCATGAATTTCTGCAACTGGTTCCTGCAAATATGTCGCGAAAATGTTAATTTTGCAAGACAAGTAATTTGGTCTGATGAGGCGCACATAAAAAGTGCAGGAATTTTTAATCGACACACTCAAGATATTGGTCAAAAGAAAACAATTACTTAATTTTTCAACAGCAACAACAAGGTCGTTTTGGGTTCTCTGTTGCGTGCTTTGTTTTTGGAACAAAAATAAGGTATCAGTTTTTTGACGGAGGTTTGACATCTATTCGCTACCAGCAAATTTTAGAAAATATGTTGCCCGAATTACTTGAAGACGTTCCACTAGCCCACAGAAATCAAGTTTATTTTCAGCAGGATGGGGCCCCCGCACATAATGCACATATTATTAGACCATTTCTAGATGAACATTTTCCTAATCGGTGGATAGGCACACGTGGCCCTGTAAATTGGCCTCCAAGGTCACCGGACTTGTCTATTTTAGACTTTTTTTTATGGGGCATATTCAAAACGAAATTTATTCAAGGAGGTATGATACCCTCCTTCAATTACAAAATGCTACACACGAGACCCTTAGGAATTTACAAAATAAACCCTTGTATATATTAAGTGCTTTAAATAGAATATTTAAGGTTTGCCAAAAATGTGTAGAAGAAAATGGGAACCATTTTGAACAATTTAGAATATAGTGTTGTTTTTAATATTTAAGTTTAATAATTAAGTTTAAGTTGTTTAGTTTAATTTCGTTGTAAGATAATAAAGTTCCAAGAGTTGTAAGATAAATGTGTTGTGTAAGTAAGTAGCTGTATTGATAAAATTAATTAAAAAATATATAGAATGTTTCAGTTAAGAACCATATGTCGTTATATTTTAAAATGTTAACGATCAATATGGTTAATGAAAAAAAAAGTGGCAAGTGATATATATCAGTGAAATGAGAAAACAAAATGGGATTTATTGAGCTTAAAAAATACAGGGTGTCCCATTTAAAAAATTATATGTTTGGCCCATATCTTAAAAACGGCACCCCCGAAAAAAAAATTGAGCACGCCACTGAACTTGGCGTAAAAAAATGTATAAGATAGCGTTTAAATCTTTTTGATATCTTTAAAGATAACCCAGATATCAAGGGTGTCCAAAACGACACACTTTTCAAAATCGCCCTGTATCTCCCAAGCTAAAACAGTTACAAAAAATCTGATTACGCCATCTTAGGTTTTATAAAAAAGTAGTAAAGGTTCGCGACATCCGCAAGTTTCTATCTTTTATAACAACCGAGATACCCCACAATTACAACGAATTTGGGACACCCGGTACATATCAAAATTTTGATTTATAAAAAATTAAGTCCGTTTTTATGAAATGTAAACGCGTTGAAATAAAGAAATTGTCATTATGTCAAAACATTTCCACTATAATTCGCTGTTGGTTACCTACCGTACAGTGTAACATTTCCGATAAAATACATGCGTTGCCAAGGTGACGTCAAAAAAACCCATTTGAATTGGTTAAAAGGTATTGGTGTGAAATTTTCATTTATAATATACTGAAGTACCGTTGTTTTGAGGGAAAAATTTTCTCAAAAGTGTTTTGCTACGTAGCATCGCAAAACCAAAATTCTATGCCAAAAGCAAGGGCTTTTGTTAAGACTTACCCAATATCAAAATTTTACCTTGCAAAAAAAATAGCCGAGATGTCTTTCCAAATAAAGTTTGTTAGAAGATTATTTATTTTTCCATAATGATAATGTATAAGTATTAAAAATATATGCTCGTATGAGATTTAATCCATATTTATTAACTATACACAAAAACATAAAAAAATATCTTACAATCACAGCAATATCCTATTTAACGCATGTTTGACATCATCAAATATTGAATACTCAAAGCTATATTTTACATTCCACTCGATCGATATTTTACATTTGGGAAGTCATGATTGGTGAAAGTTGAATACGGGACATAGTCAGTTATAATATACCAAGGGAGAGATTTTTTGCCGGTTAAATATTTCGTGTAAGATTGTTGACGGTAACATCCCGAAACCAAAATACCGAGCCGAAATTTTCAGACAAGATTTTACCTGCAAGAAGCGGTTTCGAGTTGTATTCGATAAGACTATTGCCCAAATAAAGTGCTGAATATTAATTTTTCTATAAAGATGGTATATGAAAGGTTAAGAACATATGCTATGAAATTTAATTTATAGATTAGCCACATTTCAAAATAGAAATATTCGGCAAATTTTTTTATTAGTATTTTTTGCCCGTAATTACCCTATGGATTTTGTTACTATAATCAGAACGTGATCGGTCGATATTTGAAATTTTGGAAAAGGTGATAGCGACTCACGCCCCTATACCGACACCGACACGTCGGGAGACAAATCGTAATGATTCGTATTAGAAATTAAAACTTAAAGCATTACTTAGTCGTTCGCCACCACTTTGGGTGCCAAATTGTAATGATATTTTATATGCAATGGTTTAATGATTTAGTAAAATAAAATGATAATTATTATTATTTACCCAGGCTAGCTCTTTAATATTTGAACGTCATGTGATTATAATTTACATTGAAGATAAATTTTTAAACTTCGACAAATAACTATAATTGAATAATTCAGAATTTTATGTTCAGCAGGTTCAGAACTTATCTCCGACATCGAGTATTGATGCTATTATATGCCAATTTCTAATTTAAACTAACTATAACCAACTCTGGAAAGGTATCTTAATTTGAAGTGAATCGAGCTTTACTAATATTTAGTAATGTAATATTTAAAAATCAATAAAATGTAACTATAATTGAAATTAGTATTGAATCTACTTCTAAATTATACGATGTAATAATAGTACATAGGTTGCTCAATCTACCCGTTAATACAAATACTGTAAAAAATTTGTGTCAGTTTAATTAAACGCAATTCTGACATTTAGTCATAAATAATAATTTACGTTCAAATTATTTATGGACTGAACTAATAATATGCAACTGGTGTGTTATACGCTCCCCTTACCTAGGGACAATGACTAATAAATTTTGATCACTTTATGAATAAAATAATTGAGTTATTCAAAAATGAAATTTACTATCAAAAATAGAGAATTTCTATGCCACAATCAATCTAACTATTATTGAAAGCTTTATTCTCTACAACCAATTAAGTTAATCCAAATATTTCTTTCCAACTTAATATGGTGGTAATATTTGCTTTAATTTGCATTAAACTGGAGTAATTAACTCCAAGGTAAAAATCGACTACACAAATTTAAATCAAACATTAAGTATAATTTGTAACAAGTATATTGTATAATGTCACAGGCATAAACATTGAAATCACTTATATAAGCCCTATCAACCCTGTATCCAGCTAGTATAAACATGTAACATACGGTCGATTCTGATACAATATGTCCTCTAACCATAATTTTAATGAATCTCATAAAAAAGCGAACCTAATCTACTTTCAGCATACGACCATCGATTTATTTTAATATTATACAAAAACATATGGTTTCTTCTACAATTGGAGTCAATAATCCTCTGTTCGGTATTCTTTTTGGTTCATTATAACTACAATTTATTTTCCTTTCGTTACTTAGGACACACAAGTGTTTTTACTCAAACCACTAATCAGCTGCTTCGTTTACTTGTATAGTTGAACTACACTATTTATTTTGGAATGCTATCCCAATCTATAGTGCAATTATTTGAAACGTTTAACATTCATCTTTTTTGTTAAGTTTAACCATAAAGATCACAAAGATTTCAGCAACCTTATGTTTAAATTATTGCCGACAAAAAACTTTCAACTTCAATAATTGAAATTTTTTGCAATTTCAAATTACAATATTAAAAATGGTCGAAAAATATAAAGTTTCGACATTTCTGCTTTGATGTACAACGCGGACTGCCTTTCTTTCTCATTCAACTCCAAATTCAACAAAGTTTATTAAAAATTTTAGAAATTAACAATTCATTTTATAATACATATCACACTTAAAACTAAATATAATAATAAATGTGTAATGTGTTGTGTTGGTGGTGCGCTGCTTAGGAATCTTCTTCCTCTTCAGCGCGTGGATTGCGAAGTTGTTGGGTTGCGGCTGGTGTGGATTGCCTGTTGACAGTGTTGTGCTTTGCATTGTTGATCGTTCGTAAAAAAGATGAGTTGTGGAGATGTGGTGGAGTTGGAGTATGTTGTGTGGACTGTCCTGTTGTCGCTCGATTGTGGCTGGTTGCTGATGACCTGCGTATCTGAAATAAATAGAAACATGTGTTAGTTGTGGGAAACATTGTCGGTTTTAACAAAACAGAATAGATTAAATTGTCGATACTGTATACTTATCTGGGGCACCAAACTTCGCTCCAAACCTTTGTATGATTACCCGAAAAGGGCAACCACCTCTAAACCGTGAGAGAGGATCACTCCTCACAGGTCTATCGCAGTTTGCGCCTGAACGAGCACCGCTGCCACCTTACGGATGACAGGTAGGGCCTTCTCCATATCGAGACCACCGAGGAGGCCCAATATGGCGCGAACCCTAAGGCGGGTTGTGCAGGCGGGGTAACGACAGCGGCGGGAGCGAGTCAGGCTAAATCCGGATTTCCTCCCAGAAGGCCTTGGCCCTCGTGAAGGCGATCCGGTGTCGGTCCATTTCTCGGGAGAATGCAATCCAGTTCTCCTTCTGACGAAGGATTACCGGAGGCACCTTCTCCCTGGTGTCCTCTTGTGTGGTCTGCTCCATTGCTGCAGGGCTGTCGGTGTAGGGTTCCAGGGCCTGGAATCCGTTGTCCGTGGGCGGCGGCGTAGACGGGCGAACCTTCGTGGTCTTGTTCAACTTCTTCTTTTGCAGCACGAAGTCGTCGGGGCTGGTAGATCCGTGCGGGCCTCTTCTTCGATGTTGTCGGTTGCGGCTGCGGCGGCGGAGGTAAACGGCGTGTCTTCCAGGGGGGCGATGCCATCTAACGGTGGCGGTCGCGTCCTCTTTTGCCACCTCCTCTTCTGTGCGGTGGCGGCAGGTGGCGCGTCGCTGCTCGCTCTCTTGAAAGGTAGATCGAGCAGTGACGGTATCGCTGGCGGTATCCGGAACTCCTGGGCCGTCGTCGGTGACAGCGGCTCTCCCCGAGCTACCATTTCCTCTAGGAGGTAGCAGCGCCTGTTGTAGCCCGGCTCCATCATCGTGAAAACGACGATATATTTTTTTCAAATAGACTGGCTAGTCTTATCTAAAGTTGACCTTTACGGATCGAGATCTCAACCTCGAATGGACTTTCTTTCGTTCCTTAGCCCTATTTATAGGTCATCATCCTTACAGGTGTAGGAGTATCTCAAATCACCTCTGAAAATTTAGTAAATCGGTTTTACAGAAGGTCTTGGTTACTTTCCGATGCTCGTGATCTTCATTCATGCATAAAACCACATCACATTATAAATTATTTATTAGGATTACTGTGAAATTATTTTCTAATAATTTTTAAGCAATTTAAACATCCTAATACAAATGAATTAGGTTTTTTACCCGATCAAAATCGGTTACATCAATTTTTAATTGATTGTGTATCAAGTTCTATTGAATCTACTTTAAAAAATAACCTCCATGAACCTATTTTTGCAAAAATAACAGCAGGTAACAGTTCTATGTAAGCAATTTTAATTGACCAGAACATAATCTTCCAAACGTTGTTTAATCTGTTTTATGTCTTAACAACTTTTGTTCAATTTATATTTTTATTTATAAAGTTTATCCATAAGCAGCGCCTCTATATGTAACTTCCGAACTAAGATAAATCAAGGTTTGAACAGTGGCGGCTCGTTATATTTATTATTAATATAAAGGTTAATTTATACTTTGTTTAAAATGTATTTAATAGTTTTGAATGTTACCTTGCCAACTATTTTAAACTTGAATATAAGATATATGTTATGTTTACACAAAATGTTTCAATGTACCTATTCTCAATTCATTTTCAGTCCCTTACCAGTGGCATAGCTTAATTCTTAAACATATAAATATCATACTCATATTTAAATACGAATAATCTTTACTAATTTAATGAATATTTCACCCAACAAACTAAACACAAACTTTGTTTCATATAAACTGAATACTAAAAATAGTAAAATAATGTTCAATTCAAGATAACCAAAAATTGTTTCAAATCACTAGCATATTCTTTCTTAGACCAAAGACTGCATTTGGAGAATATAAAGACTGCTGTTTCATTACGTACAGGTTCCACTATGCGATATCTCTTATCACCCATTTAGACAAATTTGCTAAACAAAATTTTTTTTGAAAATTCAAATTTTCTTTAGATAGCTGAATAATACGGCACAGTCCCAATAACCTTTAGCACACATCTATGTATACAAATCTATGGTAAAAAGGTTATGTCCATAATTCATTTCCCGCATTGAAAAAAGCGCATAAGTGTAACACGATTTTTTAAAAATCGATTTAACCTACAGTTTTGCGTATCTCCCCAATAGATTCCTTCATAACCTATAATGCATGTGCTAATTTCTTGTATATATATTTTTTTATTATTTTAAGCATTCTGTATATATTCAAATATGTTATGTGAGCTATCAATATAAGATAGTATTTATAATTGTAGGTGTAATATTGACGCATCCTTTGCATAGCATATTTTAAAAGTGGCAGTGCGAGTGAACTGAAGGCGTGAGAAGGCAGTCGTGCGAGTGCAGTTAAAAAGAGTACACGACGTGCTCGGGCAATCAAGTTTGGAACATTCCTTTAAATACTACGATATATTAAACCCTACAATGATCTTACGGGTGGAAGTCAATTCAATCCTTAGATTATAGAAAAGAGAAGATGTAACATCTTGGTTATAATAAAATGCGCGAGGGCTAACACTTTTTTTCAGTTGGACGTCTAGAAACGTGTATGGATAGGAACGGACTCAGGAAATTGCAACAATAGTTGGCTTTAGAAGTTTATTTACGCTAAATAATGTATTAATATTGCTTTCTCATATACGTACGTAGAGAAAGCTATGTAATCGGTATAAATTTTCGAACACTTTTTTTTCATTTCTCGACGTTTTGTGAACAAAACGATACAAAAAAACACATTTATAGAAAAAAAATTTCGTGTTTGACTGTATCGATAACTTTAATGGTTAAAAAGATATCACGCACACTCACACACAATCAAAAACGACATTTTGTTTCTATAAATATGTTTTTTATATTGTTTAGGCCACAAAAGCTCGAGATATGTAAAAAAAAACGTGTGTAAAAATTAAAACCGATTACGTGGTTTTCATACGTACGTATATGAGAAAGCAATGATTATAATAATCTATTGAAATTCCACAATATATTTGTCACAGTTCATTTATATAAAAAATATTGAAGTATTCTACTTTTTTGGGACGCTAAAAATGGCTCAGCCTCCAAACATGGCCATCGACCGGTAAACGTCCCTTACTGTTCTTGCTACTCAATACCTCTACACGTAAACAGTTAAATCACATGGCTTTCATGTAGTCTGGCGACAACTTTGGTGACGTTATCGAAACTATTCGATATAATTAGTGGACGTCTTGGGTGGGAGAAAAGACAGGCTGCGCAGTAGTCAATGTTACATCTCCACTTTTCTATAATCTAAGATTCGAATATTCAGCAATTGTGAGAGAAACACCCGCTTGACATTTGTTTATTTGTCTGCGGTTTGTTACTAAGATTACAAATTATCTTGTTGGGCCGATAAGAAATGCATAATAGTTTGGTTTGTATGACACATTTAAGTATTACTAACAATTAATTACCGGTCGACGGCAATGTTTGGAGACTGAGCGCAGCGAAGTTTTCAATTTTGCCGGACACCGATACAACGTACAACCCCTAACGTTCGAGATGCTTATACTGTTTTTTGCACGATTGTATTAAATACAAATGAACTAAATGAATTTCTACTAAATACCTAAACAAAAAGTCAAAAGTGACGTTTATATTTCGCGGCAAGTTCAAGTTGTCAAGTATGATTTAATAGCGTTTAGTTCAGACATCGGTAAGTGAAACACGTCGGTAAGTATTTAGTTACCGACGTGTTGGGCCTATCAACCGGTGAACGTATCTTACCGTCTTGGAAACAAATGTAAATAAACAAAAATGCTCAATCATGCAAAAAAAGTAAATGTATTAAGTTCAAAAATATTTTCTTGTGTAGACAGGAAAAAACGGTATTTAAAGGTATAATTTTAAATACAAATTTATTATATTACTATTTGGCGCCTAAGGTGGCGCGAATACTTGCAGATTATTAATTATTTAAAATCAAATACAGACACAACACTACACATGTAACCATTACAAAATGGTTGTTAGACTCATATATTTACTAACGTTTCGTTAATATGATTAAATCATTTTTCAGGCGTCGACCAAAAGTGAATATTCGTACTATTCCCACCGTAGCTTTATGTCTAGAAACAGCAAATACTTTGGCATCATCAGAAATGTCAATGTTACTAACTAACGAATGTACGGATTTTCTAAAATCTGCAGATTCTTTGGACCAATACGTCAACATTCCTCCTGCTGTAGATCAGGTTGCTTATGCAACTGTGTGTAAACATAGAAGATTTAAAATGGAAATAGAATTGAAAGTATACATGAAATATTCAATTTAATTAAAAATGTTTTTAGTTTTAATTTTTTTATTTAGACAAGGGCAGTTCAAATTGATATTCAAGATGCAGAACATACAATTTCCCAATTTCAAAAACGTTTAACAAGTCTTAAAGATGAAACTCAAGACTTATTAAATCAATTAGAGGATGTCCGAACTAAAAGATTAGAGTTGTTTCACAATATTGAAATCCAATTGGTTTTAAAGGAAGGTCTGGTAGAAATTCCACTTAGTGGTAGAATAACTGATTTTGATGATGCAATTATGATTAATAGAAAAGATGTTGAAACAATTAATAGAATAATTGTGGTATGTTAATTTGAAACGTAGTTTATTATATAATCAATAAAATATACAGAAAGGAGGAAATAAAAAGCTCAAAGCAATGAGGGAGGCTATGAATTTCAGAAGAAACATAATGGCTATGGAATGGGAACATCGCCGATTAAGAATGAAAATTGAAGATTTAAAAACTGATTATCAAGTAGTTGAATCTGTAAAAGTTTGTATACTTTTATGTTCTTATTTGAAGAGCACATATAGCAACTTTAATATAAACATATTTTATTTTTCTAAATTTTCGTTTATTGCACTGATTATAATAATCATTCTTATTCGATTAAAGATGCTGTATGTCTTTAATAATAAAATAATCTCTAATTTAAATTTTTCACAAGAAAGAAATAATTTTTAGGTTACAAAAGATATTCAAAACTATTTAAAATTTAAAGCTAGAGGTTACGCATTAGACAAAGGGTTATCTTTTGAAGAAGAAATAAACGTTCAAAAAGCAATGTATGAAAGAATGATTGCGGAAAAAAAAGAAAAAGCAAAAGAATTACAAGACAAAATAAATGGAGTGAAAAAAGATAATGATGAGCTAGATAAACAAATCTTTGCAATCAACGTGGATGTTTGTGAATATCAGTTAGAAAAAGATAATGAAATGGAACAACGTGAACGGGATATAATAAAACTTCGGTAAAAATTATTTCGCGTTTGATGTACAGTAAACTTAGACTGACATTATTTTAGTATGAAAACCCTCGTGAAAAGATCTTCACTAGTAAAACAAATTCAAAAGAACCACAGTGATATATTGATGCTACAAACTGAATTAGAACTGTTGAGACTGAAGACGTATCCCACATTATCGTATACACTTTTACCTTAATGTAAAATATAGTATAGGATCAATTAATATCCAATATTTATGAATTATTTAAATACAATATTCTTAAAATGGTTCACAAAAATTATATAGTAAGATGATTTAGAAAATATAACTGTTATATGCTATAATATGTGCTCTTTGATGTTCCATGCCTATTTCTATTAAATGTGTACATAATACCCACATATCTAACCACGTTTAGTAGTAATATGAGTTTGGCCAACAGACTGCACTAGAGTGCTTATTCATGGACAAAAATCAATATTTAGGTCACTTGCAAATTAATATCCTATGTAATAAATGGTATATTGTATGTTTATTACCCGTGTAAACTGCATTCGTAAACAGCTGACCTTTAATGTTATCTATTTTTGCTTTGCCCGGCCTTAGCTTAATCAGAGAAGGGGGTGATTATGACAACTACCTGATATTAACAAACACACCATTTATTACCTATTTGGTACAATTCTAAATAACTACTTAAACTATTTTATATTAATTAAATAAAAATAACTCTAAATCAAAATAAACATACAATAATCATTATTCTGTAGCCAAGGGCGGGTCCTCTAGGTGGCCTCTACCTGGAAGGGCTCGGGCGGTTGCAGACGGCTTAGGATATCCTGGCGGATGCTTAATCTCTGTGGATTGGATAATTATTTTGTCATTTAAAATATGTAATCTGACGTTTAATAAATTTTTTCGTAATCCTCGTTATATATTTGGGTAATTAAAATATTACGCCAATCCGGTATTAATTAGTACAGGAAACTTAAAACGAAAAGAAATCAATATTATCTTTTTACTGTAAATTCGAAGAATTTATATTAACGGCTAAAGTAGTTGACATCTGGATATACGAAGTAAATTTTATATAAAGGTATTCCGAGTAGAATACAATAGGACTTATAACGAGGGCAATGGCATTTATTTTCTATGGAACGAATGTAGTTTACTAGGTCAACGTGTGCTTTATCGATTTTATTTCTAAACGAAAAAAAATAATAATTTTGTTGCACGATTGAGCTTTTTCGTTTATTTGCCATTTCTGTTTCCAAGACAGTAGGATATGTTTACTGGTTGCGAGGCCCAACTCATCGGTTTTACTTACCGGCGTCTTTTACTTACCAACGTAAAATTATGTATAGTTGCTATATTTCACAACAAAAAGAACAAAAAAATTGGACATTTCTATTTAAAACGTCACTTTTGACTTTTCGTTTATTTAGTATAAATTAAATAATTTCAATTGTGATAAATTTAATACAATCGTGAAAAAAACCATATGAGCATCACGAACATTAAGGGTTGTCTGGTCTGCGGCCAAATTGGAGGATTCACTATCTCTCAGCCTCCAAACATGGGCGTCGACCGGTAAACGTCCCTTACTGTTCTTGATACCCAATATACTATAATTACGTAGCTTTTAATTTAACTTCTGGACTTTACTATAATTATTTCAATTATGCAATAAGACGGGAAACAGGATAGTAAACTACACAGAATGTGAACAAAATAAGAAACAATTTTTTGGTTTTCTCCACCACTTTTTACGAGAGGTGATAATTTAGTATCTCTTTTAAAACTTATAATAAAGGTTTTATATTTTATTTTCAATTTGAGATTTATTCTTATCGCTTCAAAGAAAATTTATAAGTACTTTTGAGAATTAACTCGGAATTTCTACTTTATAGAAATTGGTATAAATTAAGGAAATTTAATTATCCCTTCAGGAATCGGGTTGAAATACTTTAGTAAGGATACGGAACGCAGGGTGTTTCGTATTAATTAAGAATTTAATTATCCCTTCAGGAAGAGGGTTGTAATACTTTATTAAGCATTCTGGATACGGAATGCAGCGTGTTTCGTATAAATTGAGGGAATTTAATTATCCTTTCAGGAAGCAGGTTGTAACAAGTATTCTGGATACGGAACGCATGATGTTTCGTATTTAATGAGTGGAGTAAAGAATTGGTTTATGCTCACCGGTATATCGGTCTTAATAGGATTCTCTTACCGAAACGGGATTTTCTGGAGATTATTGTGCAATATCTGTCTCCCAGTTTTACTGGTCTCCCAGCTCGGTAGGATATGATTAATTAATCAAATGGGGGCATTCCCTTTGGTTAATTAGAAGGACAGGCGTACACCATTCAGACAAGTAAGGGTAGAAAAATGCCGACACAGGCGTACACCTTGCGGGTATTCCCCTGTGAATTCTCGGTGCTTTTCAGGCGATAACCTAAAAGCAAAGAGTAGGATTTTTTGTATTAGGATATGTTCGTTTACGCTGGACATGCACCCGAATAAGTGTGTAGTGTATCAGCGTGGTGGTATTTTGCAAACGGGATCGATTAATAATCTGCCAAGGCAGAAAGCAACTATTATAACTAAATACTGGTCTGAATATGATCGGAAAGTGTATAACTTAATCCGGAATGGGTGGACTTCTGATTCCAACTATGTCGGAATAGAGGTTAGGAACGAAAACAGGATAGAAATGATCGGAGATAATGAGAAAAATCCGAAGGCGATTTCAGAAAAGATGCAAGTCCGTGAGGACTTCGACAAGAAGAATTACTTGCATCAAAATCTATAACGATTTCTTAACTGCGGATAAAGGGGAAATAATTAATCATCGTAATGAACGGATAAATAATTAATTTACGGATTTTTGTAAGGATTTTGGGATCTTTACACACGTTATTTGAACTGTAATACTTGAAACCCACAGTAGCCAAAACAACTGTTTTCCCAATAACTTGAGTAAGCAAGTTTGAAGAGTTTTGAGCCACATTTTCAAAATTACTGCAATTACAAGGTCCCACATTCCTAAGGTCAACCCGTAGTGAAGGGCGGAGAAGACAACGGTTACTACACTCGCATAATTTAAGCAATAAAATCTCCTTCTATAACATCTAGATTTTAACCGAGGTCAAACATCACACACAAATAGGGGAAAAAGATATATAATATTTAAATGTATTTATAATGGGGGTTCGATCATCGGCAAGCACAAAAAGGAATGGAGCAATTGGAATGGGGCTGCGCGTTTAAAAACAAAGAGTAGAAGGTTATGGTAACCAATTTTCATCAATCCTCGAAAATCATCATCTCGAATCTGTATTTGTAACCTGCTTTAGTAGAATGCAGTAGTTTTTAACTATATACTGACATAAAAAAATTAATTATGAAATAACGTAAATAACAATATCATTGTTAGGAATCGAAGCCTAATCACTTAACGAAAGATTTATTACCTTGACGTCGTATTACGTATTCAGCTAAGGGAATGTTAAGACTTTGAAGCTCTTACTCATGTAAACTTCCTTGAATCTCTAGATTTCTACTATCTCGCAATGTGTGGAGTTGATCGCTTAATGTAACGTCCAAATTTTTGACTATCGTTACTTTAATTCAATTTTTGTATGTGTGTTATTATTTGTACATATATTGACATTACTTGGGTATATTTAGACACCTTTTTTTTTTAATAATTAAATTTTGGTGGATATGTCGATATTTCTCCTTAGTGTATGCAATTACGAATACTCGTGTTTATATTTTTATCGTCTATAATGGGTATTTAGCCACGTCAATTTTGTTTTATACGCAAGGCAAGCCTCAGTTCATTCGCTTTTCGCCTACCTTGCAACGTACATGTATCAGGTTGATGCATAAGTAATAGCGTTTTTTATTTTAAAAAAACATTTTACTACAAAAATTTACAACATATTAACCAAATACACATTCTCCATTATTATTAACGACTTCCTACCAGCGTTCAACAAGTTTTTCGATACCTCTATCGTTCGGCGTTGACTCAAAAAAATGATCCAACCAAGTCCGTAATTCCACATCATTATTGATCGAAACGCCCCGCAAACTATTGGAAAGTAATCGAAATAGGTGAACATGGAGGGTGCGGCAATACTTCCCGACCAAGCATTTGAATTGCTCTCTTTGTCATATTAACAATCTAAGGACGAGCGTTGCGTGATGAAGAAGAAGGTCATGCTGCCGATAGGGTTTTTTTCCCGAAAAGCTTCGTAGAGGCGATGCATTTGTTCAACATATAGCTCTGCATTGACTGTTTGGTTAGACCCGAGCAATTCATAGTGAATAATACCTTGCCAGACCCACCAAACGCATAACATCGTCTTTCGAGGGTGAAGATCTGGTTTCGCTCTAGGCGTCGCTTATTCATTGGGACTTAGCTACTGCTTTCTCTGCATCATATTCACACACAAACACCATTTCTCGTCGCCGGTAACGATACGGTAGAGGAACCGCTGATTGTGACCTGAGTAGCACGATTACGAGCGAGCAATCCAGCGGGAATTGTTGAAGGTTGATTTTTGTTGTTCTTGCTCAAAACATGAGGAACCCAAGCGCCAAGTTTCTGAACTTTCCCTAAGGATTTCAGATGTCGACATATCGTTGATTGGTCACATTCCATTTCCTGGGCGAACGCACTGGTTGATTGGTGTGAATTTTCATGAAGAAGTTGATTCAATCGCTCTTCATCGAACCTAGCAAGACGTCCTGAACGATCCATATCATTAAGGTCGAAAATTCCGCTTTTGAAACGTTTAAGCAGTTTTGCGCCATCCTAACAGCCATTGCATCTTCACCGTAAACATCGCAAATCTCTCGAGCAGCTTCACTGGCTTTGGCACCTCGATTAAACACAGAAAGAAGATAATGTCGGTAATGCTGGTTTTTGTCTACTTGACATTCCATTATAATAAGGTTAAACTTTAACAATTAATAACGAAATACAAAAGCAAACGCACTATAAGACAGAACTACTAATTATCTGAAAAAGCTGAATTTGAGTAATCAAAATTTTGTTATTTCAGAGCCAACTTTTAAATTAAAAAAAACGCCATTACTTATGCATCAGCCTAATATCTTAAGTTGACTTCCCTGCATAAGGTATGCAACTACTTTTAATTACATGTTTGTATTAGTTTATTATATCTAATAGGATACCTCTCCCTTGTGTAGGAAAGTTTCGTCCCGTTTTAGAATTGATGAAAGACTGTGTTATTTCATTGAAAAAAGCGTGGTCGAATGACGTCACGAGGTAAAAATAGCGTGCATGTACAATTTCGTTGTCTTGAAGGGAAGCTTGAGTTGGAGATGCATTTTGTCTTTGTGTCATTAACCCCTCAATGCATAGATGTAATTTGAGATTTTGGGTTATTTTTTTTATTACACAAATCAAATGTTATCTATAGCAATATATTTTTGACAAATTTTTAATAGTTCTTCTCTATTATTTTCATTTTCAGTGGCGTAGAAGGCCAAAAATTTAAAAAAAATTGACAATATTTTTTGCTTTTTTAATGACTAAAATGGAATGTTTTTAGTAACAACGAAACATTTAAACATATTTTTATTACCATTTCTTAAATGTTGATTTATCTCATTACATATATACATACTGAATTTCCTATAAAAGTAAATCTTGGTGGCGCTACATTGGTTATGTTGACGTTCAGTGGACACCACATTCGCGCGTCTTTCGTATTTATTTCATTTTCGACACTAGCATCCAAATCAGATTCAGATTCATTATTCTCGTCTGTTTCATCAGCTCCGTTTTCGTCCAAGTTAACGTATTCAGAATCCGATAATTCCTAGTCACTTACAACAGAAATTATTTATAAAAACACTCTGTAACAATCAGCAAGAAATAATGTAAACATACACTCGTCTTAAACACTTGTAATCTGCATGTAACAGTTTGCAACTATAAACAATTTGCCTCGAGAGACATCTATGAATAAAATATTTAAATAGTACAGCCCTGAAAACGGTCAAAGTAGGAAACTGTATCCAAAGTCCTCCAATCCTAAAAGCGTTAACGTGACATATGACGTAAAAGCTATGCCAATATACTACTAATATTTAGGATTGTCATTAAAGGTAACATTCTAGAGTCAAATAATTCTACAAGTTGGCAGCATCATAAATAAAATTACAATGTTGCAACCAAGACATCTGTCATTTATTGTGTTTGTTAGTTCCATTTCGTATTTTATTCTATTTCGTTTTTGTGAAACTGTTCTTTTCAGAACAAATTTATGTTATTTTCCGTTGAGTGACCTCGCCTAATATGTGTCCCAAGCATTTAGGTATTCGTGGAAGGGAACTGGTTGGTTCGTTAATAGATTTCTTTGAAAAAGAACGAGATGCAGGCGGCCCTTTTATTCCATTGACTTCTGTATGAGTGGTAATGTATTGTTTTATAATGTGTATACTCCATGCCAGCCGGGGAGGTACCACCACCCTTACCATGGGCTCCTTAATATTGGGTCTCCGATTTTCTGAGCTCGGAAAGGGCTGCCGGTTACCTTTTCCGTCATCCTTAATCTATTCTCATCCTTATTCTTCCTTCTCGCCCTCACTGTCTTCCTATCGGATTAAAAGTCCCAAATTCAAAAATAAGATGGCTGTGGTTTCTAGGGTAATAAACTCCGGACGTAAAATCCTGCCCCATTCGGATTTCCTCGAGGGCAGGGCCCAAGCGACCTCGGTCATCGAAAGTATCAACTTTCTGATTCACTACTGCAACATCCGCGGTATCAGGTCTAATCTTAATGCTATTCACCAACATCTTGAACAATTACAACCTGATATTTTGTTTCTATCTGAAACACAAGTCTCCTCTGAAAGCTCCGAGTCACCCGACTTGCAATTTCCTCAATACCACCTTCACTCTAACTTTCGATATAAATGAGGCGTATGTGCCAACATCAAGAACAGAATTGCTTGCAAGAGGGTTTCTTCCTTAGAAAATAAAAATTTTGACGTGATTTGTTTTAAACATTCTGGTCCTAATTTTGTGAAATTCTACTGTTGCATTTATAGGTGTCCTAATGACAGTAACTATCAAGATTTCTTAGATTACCTTAGTATGAAAGTTGACTATCTCCAGTGTCAGTTTCCATCTTGCGATATCTCAATTGTAGGCGATTTCAATGTTCATAACTCTAATTGGCTTCAGTTTTCATCTACTACAAATCCTGCTGGTCATAGTGCAGAAACATTTGCTATTTCATGTGATAGAACCTTGTGGTGTTTTAAGTAAGCTCGATGGAGTAATTTACGGGATTTCTTTGCAACCTTTCCATGGCGTGAATATTGTTTTAAGTCGTCCTCTTCTTCGGACATCGCTCTTTCAGTATCTGAAGTCATCATCATGAGAATGGAGTTATACATTCCCAAAAAACAGTACCGTATAGGTCATTCACGTTCCCAACCCTGGTTCAATAAGGCTTGTGCTGATGCAATATCTTTAAAAAATAAATGTTACATTAAATGGAAATCTAATATATCGGTCGACAGTCATATAGAATACGTTGGTGCTAGAAATATCTGCAAAAGTGACATCACTAAAACTAAACAGTTGTTCGAACAACGAAAATGCAATGAACTAGCTACATCTCCTTTAGGCAGTCGTAAATTTTGGTCTTTAGCTACAGCCATTAGTAAAAATTTTGGAACATCTTCATTCCCCTCCCCCCTGACATCTATTGACGGATCGGTAGTTGCTGATTCTGTAGACAAAGCCAATGTTTTTGTGGATTTGTTTACATCAAACACGTGTCTCAATGATTCT
Source organism: Vesta saturnalis (assembly GCA_036346205.1). Lineage (NCBI taxonomy): Eukaryota > Metazoa > Arthropoda > Insecta > Coleoptera > Lampyridae > Vesta > Vesta saturnalis. Next base: position 415,792 of record JARFJB010002156.1, on the reverse strand, counting down.
GGAAAAGATGTGCCCTTAGTCAACTCTTCTTCATACGCTATGAAACCAATTCATTTTCGGTACAAGCTCTTGGAATCTATCATTAGTAGGTTTGATCTCAATAAGGCGACTGGCCCAGACGGTATCCCAGCTATTGTCTTAAAGAAATGTTCCCCCGAACTAGTAGCAGTCTTATCTAAGCACTATACGATCTCTATGTCTTCTGGGGAATTCCCTTCATAATGGAAGTTAGCAAATGTTCAACCTATTCCCAAAAAAAGGCGATAAGACCGATCCCTCAAACTACCGACCAATTGCCATCACTTCCATTTTGTCTAAAATCATGGAAAAAGCCATCAATCAGCAACTGCTCACGTTCCTTGAAACTAACAAACTCCTTAGTGACCACCAATATGGGTTTAGGCAAAGTCGTTCAACAGGTGATCTTCTTTCATATGTGACCCAAGTTTGGAACAATACAGTAGAGCAGTCCGGTGAAACAGTTGTAGTCGCTTTAGATATCTCAAAGGTATTTGACCAAGTTTGGCATAAGTGTTTACTTGCCAAACTCACCTCGTTTGGGTTAAATGATACGCTCATCAACTGGGTTTCTAGTTTCCATTTGACGCGCACTTTTTAAAAACTGAATTATTAAGTAGTTGCCGAGTAGGTATAAAGTATTATAATATTATTAAATCACTTTATGTATAATTGAAACAAACCACCAAAACTATTTGTTGCGGATCAGCTGGCGGAAAAGTATAGTCATAAAGTACTTCGACTTCCTCCCTATCATTGCATGTTTAACCCAATTGAACATATATGTGGAATCACAAAATCATATTATAATAAACACAAAAGTAGGGATAGAAAATTAGTTGAAAATTGATTAAATATGTGGCAAGAAGCATTAGCGCAAGTGACACCAGAAATGTGGGGCATCTCGATCCAACATACTGAAGGCCTTGTTCAGCAACGGTGAGATCGTGAAATAAGGTTCGATCATGGTGATATTGCACCTATAATAATTCGTATAAATCAAAAATGAATCATGTAGCGATTATGAAAATATTAGTGATTAAGTAATAGAACATCGTGTCAATTATTTCTTTACATCGGCTGGTCATTCTAATAGTTATTTAAGCAATTTACTGTGAATTGTACCCAACCTGTTTCAGTGCAATTTGTTTTAATTAGTTGTACAGTGTATTAAAATGATACCTATTTGTAGTTGTTATAAGTCGGAAATGTTAAATTTACTTTTTTTAGAAATTGGACTTGTCTCGTAAACAATTAACAAAGAAATAAATAATTGCTGTATTTTATTTTTAATTATTTAACATGTTAGCACCATATACGCATGATGGTCATTCTCGGACCAAATCAAGTAGTGTAACCACTGGTGGTCACGTAACAACCAAAATCGATCATGCCCACTGGTAGTCTCTGCAACCTCTTTGAAAATTAAGATGTCCATTAGTGCGTGGGCAGGTGGGGCTTAACATGTTACAAACACACACACGTCTACTTTCCACTGAACGTTTAGTCAGTTTGTTGTAACTGTATTTGTCATTCACATAACGATAATTTCAGATTAAATAAACAATAAAGAAACTTGTAACTGCTCAAGCTTTTTATTTCTAGGACGCATTTTGTGAGCTAAAATTAATTTAGAAGTTATATTTTATTCTGTAACTTTGACATGTGCAAATGGATTAATCCCATAATCACACAAATAAGTTAAGAAAGCAATTACGCTTATCTGAAAGAACTGTAAAGAACCATAACCTAAAATAACATAATCCATATGACAACACTGTTGACATTTTATCATACTGGTGACGTGAAGTCTTTTTGCTTTGCCCGAGCTTTATAAACTTGCTTTTATAATGATGCTCGAGTCTAGTTCGGACGTGCATGCATAAACCACATTATTTTAATTCATGCCTGAGTGTGACTCGGGCGCATGCAAAAAGAAACATCAATCGATGCCGAATCATACTCGGTCAAAAGCATGAAGAGGTGAAATATGGAAAGAGGCAATGTTACGCCTGCTTTTAGTTACGTATGGTGTTAGTTACGTCCGCTTTAGTAGCCACAATATCTGTGCTGATTGCTCTGGTTTGAGCATACACTACGTTTACCTTTAGATTATTAAAAAGTGCTGGAGATCGGTATTGTATAGTCAAGAAATGAAGCTCTAGGCAGCAATTTGTTTCAAATTAATGTATTAACTTTATGTGTTGAATATAACAAGTAAGTACGTATCTTTTTAGTGCAAATTACGTTTTTATTAAGTGACCAAATTAAATTAATTGATTTACCAGTATTAAAGTAAAGCTAGTATAATATTTCGGAAGTTTTAGTACTATTGTAATAAAAATAAAACAGCTGGCTTAATGTTTTTTAAGATAAAAACGTTTGGGTGCATAAACTTACTTCATATATATGTTGATGACATAGGTCAGACTAAGCTTTGTTATACAGTTTCAGTCATCATTCATTTTGAAATAATTCTACGTAAAGATACACTATATACAGGGACCGCCATATGGCAAACATTTTTATTATTGAAATTTCTGAAAAACTTTATTGGCGGTTCGTTTCTGCATGTCTGACAACCAAAATATCCATTATGACATTTGTCACGTGACCATGGATTTGTCGAGAATTTCGAAAAATGTTAACTGTGATGCCGATAAATGGGTCAAATTGAGATGATATCGAAAAATTGTATTAAGAAAATGTATTTAGAATGCACCAAACACCCCATATACCAATTATCAACCAAATCAGAAAAAAAAATAAAAAATACCATTTATTCCCCTCTGCTTTTACTACGAAACATCATAAAATCTTGTTCTACGTGGATATAGTATTAATAACACAAATTACATAATTTTAGCTATCTTAACTATGAGGTGCACTTTAAAGAGCAATAATTTTCATCCTTATAAGCCGAAATATTTGATTTTTCAAAGCCAACTTATTAGATTAAAAAAATCGCTAATTTCAAATGTACTAACCAATATTAAATTTAATAAAGATAAATAATGTGTTGTTAAGTTTTAATTACAAATCTTAGCTTGTTTACATTTTATTTACCGGTTCAAAATACTAGATCAGCTCATGCGCTTCAATATACAGGGCATGAATGCAACCAGCAGCGAGGCTAAATCGTATTTTTTAAATTTTCCTTTCACAAATTGTCTATTTTACAAATATTTGATTAATGTTAACCTAAAATTATGTAATTTATATTATTAAAACTATTTCAAGGTAAAACAAAATTTAGGATGTTTCGTAATAAAAGCAGAGGGGAATAAATGGTATTTTTTATGTTTTTTCTGATTTGGTCTAAAATTGGTATGTACGGTCTTTGTTGCATTCTAATACATTTTCTTAATACAATTTTTCGATATTTTGTCAGTTTGTCCCATTTTTCGGCATCACAGTTAACATTTTTCAAAATTCCCGCCAAATCTATGGTCAAGTGACAAATGTCACAATGGATTTTTTGGTTGTCAGACATGCTGAAGCGAACCGCCAATAGATTTTTTCAGAAATTTCAATAATAACAATTTTTTTCCATATGCGTCCAACTTTATGGCGGTCCCTGTATGTATAGTATAGCTATTGATTAAAGTTTACTGTCGTAAAGCTTTGCGAAAAGTTAAGTAGGTAGTATTTTTATTTGCTTTTGTGCTATAATTAATTAGTAGCCATTATTTTGTTTAATTAATTATACAAATAAACATCATAAATGTACAGGCTGTCCCAAATTCTCGCTTATTATAAGAGATAGGATATAGGTTTAAATTCGGCACTTTTGCTAAATTCGATGCCGAGTAATAATCTGAAAAGAAATTTGAGCTAACTCGAATGGATTTGGTTTTATGCTCAAAAAACTAAAAATTTCGAATTTTGTTTTTCGCGTTTGGCTACCTTATTATTAGGAATTTTCAAAATTTGATTAAACATTATTATGGCAACTTTTTACGCACAATACTAATACGGTATTAAAAATATTATGCGATGTTTTGTTTATTCTGAACCATCATCAGGTTTATTTTTTCTTATCGGGGTTAAGACATATTTTTATGGCGTTGGATGGAGAATATTATGGTGATTTTAGCAATATATAACACTTCATGGTTTGATCGACTGCGAACTTAAATTAAAAACTAAATATTAAATTATCACGATACCCATGAATCAAACAAAACTCATGAGTTGGCTTTTGTCATGTCATTTTCTAAATGTAAAAAGGGTAATAACTGCAAGATCCTTCGTGTTAGTGCTTTAAAATTTGCAAGTTTCTTTAGAATGTTTTCAAATTCAGAAAAACGAGACATGATAAGGATATTTTATAGCTGCAATAGAAATAGTGTCAGAGCAGAACAAAGATATTTAGAGGAATATCCGGAGAGGCAGCAACCAAACCAGAGATATTTTTTAAAATTAGACCAAAATTTGCGAGAATTTGGATGTTTTCAGAAACCTCGAAATGCATATGGTAGCAGACTAGACAGAGATGCCGAAGAAGAAATATTACATCAGGTTCTATTTGTTAGTATTATACTAATTATAAGAATTTCCACTCACTTCACTGCTAATTTCAACAGACATTTTTTTTGGAGAGTTATGACTTTATGTTATTCATCTTAGGTTCAAGAAAATCCTTCAACATCTACCAGAGAAATAGAGCAAACTATTGAAGTGCCAAAAACGACAGTTTGGCGAGTGTTAAAGCAACACCGTTATAAACCATTTAAGTTACACGTTAGTCAAACTGTTCGGCCTGGGGACGATATGAGACGGTTGGATTTTTGTAACCAACTTAATACCAAAATGCTGGAAAATTGCAACTTTCTCAATCAAATAATTTGGACGGATGAGTGAAATTTTTCCACTAATGGAATGTTTAATCGTAATAACGAGCACTACAGGTCCGTTGAAAATCCACGAATTAACAGGCAAATGCGAGGACAAGGCCACCGATCCTTTAATGTGTGGGTTGGAATCTGGAAGGATAGGCTCCTTGGGCCAATTATTTACGAAGGTATCCTAACGTCTCAACGCTACCTCGCATTTCTAACAAACGAAATATCAGACCTTTTGGATGATGTTCCGCTAAACGAAAGATCGACTCTCTGGTGGCAAATGGACGGAGCTCCTCCTCATAATGCTGCGATAATAAGTGAATATCTTAACGGGGAATTTCCTGATAAATGAATGGAAAATAGGGGACCACTTAGGTGGCCAGCAAGAAGTCCAGATTTAACCCCTTTAGATTACTTCCTCTGGGGCTATTTAAAAATATGATTTATAAGACGCCACCGCAAAATATAGAAGAACTGCAGAATAGGGTTGTTAATGAACTTCGTCAAATTCCCAGGCGAACCATTCAAAGAAGCGTAAACAATTGTAGAAGAAGACTTCGTTACTGTATTCAAGAAGGAATGTACCGATTAGTAAGTTACTAATAATACAGGATGCTTACTCTTAAACCGTTTTTATCGAGATGTCACAAAAGGATGTTTTTCTTTAGAAATGTCTAAGAAATTTAATTGTGACATTTATAAGTGAAAAAAGTTATATTAAAAAAAATTTCCGCATCAACCATTGAACTTAGTCCGTACCTGAGTTAACAAGCGTAGTTCAGACGCCACCAATTGTGCAGTTATGGTTTTTATAAACGGTTAGAATTTTATTAATTTCCAATAAGTCATTTAATAATTATAAATAAATAACAATTTTTAATTCCCAACTTTGGAGCCCTATAGTTCGTTAACGAAGGGCTTAAGGCAAACATTTTATATGAAGTGCTATAATTATTTTTAGTCCCTCATCTCCCAAGTTTTTGGTACGAACTCCCGGGACAGCCTGTATACACGAGCATATGTAACATTTCTACTAAATTACCTTAAAATAGATTTTTGAACCTCTAAGCACCACTCAACGTTTTGTGCAGTTCCTGTCCATCAGCTTTACTCATTTTTTCAGTGTTAGTTTAAATATGATCTCCAAGGTGGAGGTAGTTGAAATAGGTGCAATTACAATATCATTTTTTGAATTTTTACAAATTACTGACTGTGGTAATTGACAACTTACATTTACAGAGTACTGTAATTTAAAGCGGATTATATGTTTGCCGTCTACACCAGTTGTAAGAGTGAGATTATTATTGTGATTGTTCCAGTTAAGGTAAAACAACGATTCATAGTATACATCTGCAACTTAATCTGGTTGTGATGAATTCGTTTACAAAACTAATCCGGTGTCATCGCTGCTGACAATAAGGTATCGTCTGCAATGGTGATTTTTGTAACAATGAAATAATTTATTATGGTAACAGGTTTATAAAAATAGTTATTACTCTATAATGTTTGCTATACGTACTATATTCGAAATATCCAATGGCGATTAAATTAAGTAGGTATTAGTATTTGGTTTGGTATGTAGGTCTACAGCTTACATAGACATTGTCAGTGAGTAAGTCTTGGGGCAATTATGAAATTTGCTTTTCCACTGCCGGTACGTCGTTTACAAGCTCCTTTAGTGGACCACTATGTGTAGAGCGTTGTATGTTGTCCAAACTAATGTCATATTTTCTGTAGGTGATAATGGTTTTTGCCAAATTAAACGGATGCCATCCATCATAGTACTGAAGTTGTATATATATATATATATATATATATATATATATATATATATATATATATAATGCCACGCGATAGAGGACACTAAAATAAGAAAAAAAGTTGCTATGAACTTAGGTCCGCAACGCCTTAATTTAAAAGATATATGGGTTGAAGTTTAATTATTTTTTTGTTTTTTTCTTAATATCTTCTTACAATGATGTAATAAGCGGACGAAATTTTGTATACAGGGGCTTTTTGTCACGCAGAATTCAAATATGACCTTAGTTCTTTTATTAATGAAGAGCAGTGATCATATTACAAGCCCCCCACGACAAATCCGCCTATTTTCAAACCTCCTATCTAAAATTTTCTTACCACTCAAGCAAAGTGAGCTAGCTTGCCATCAAGTATAAAGTCCACTCTTGCAACAATGTCTAATGAAACATCTTCTAATAATGTGTTCAGGTTATTCCTTTTCAACAGTGCGAGTAATTCTGGAAACTCCCACTATTAACTTTTTTTTTAAACAGACATCTTCACCACCCAACTTCATCCAAACGCCTATGCACGTCAATAAATGTTCGAACATTAGGAACCTGTCCTAAAGGATATCATTCTCGATAGATACGTTGAGCTTTGGAGAAATTTGACCGAGCTTCTCCGTAACACATAATCATGTCCCTGTATTCTTCAAAAGTATAGTGAACCATTTTAGGAACACAAAATAATATGTACTATTGGAGTGATGAAAATAACAAGCGATGGAAATTTACGAAAAAAAACGAAATCTATGACACTTGTCAAAATATTATTGTCTTGTTAGAGGTATTTTGTGTTCTTGATTAAGTTTTTCATTGATTCTCTTATTGATTTTTCAAAATTACTTTCAAAAATGGTTCACTACACGTTTGAAGAATACAGGGACATAATTATGTGTTACGGCGAAGCTAGAAAAAATTCTTCCGAAGCTCAACGTATCTATCGAGAAAGATATCCATTAAGGCATATTCCTCATAATAGGACATTTATTGACGTGCATAGGCGTTTGGGTGAAGATGGCTGTTTTAAAAAACCAAAAGTTAATAGTGGAATTCCAGAACTCGTCGCACTGCGCGAAACGAAGAAACTGTTTTACGAATGGTAGAAAATAATCGGAGAAAAAGCACCAGGAAAACAAGTTTTGCTGTACGAAATGTTAACCGTGAATCAATTAGACAAATTTTCAATGAACAACTTCTTCGTCCGTATCATTTCCAAAAGGTTCATTCACTATCAGAGCATTACTATCTTCCTCGTGTACAATTTTGCGAATGGTTGCAAAATCAAAGACACGATATTTTTTCTTCAATTTTGTTTACTGATGAAGCTGGTTTTAGCCGTGATGGTGTTCTGAACCTACATAATATGCACCATTGGAGTGATGAAAATCCTCATCAAACCGTAATTAGAAGTCACCAATATGGGTTTTCTATTAATGTGTGGGCAGATATAATTGACAATTACTTAATTGGCCCATTTCAATTACCCAATCGATTGACAGGTGAACTGTATCGAAATTTCTTGGAGAATGAACTAAATACGTTATTAGAGGATGTTCCATTGGCTATTATTGGAAGAATGCGTTACATGCATGATGGCGCGCCATCTCACATTTCTCGATTGGCAAGGGGATTTTTGGATAGGAGATTTGGAAATATATGGATTGGTCGAGGGGGACCTGTACCCTGGCCAGCTCGTAGTCCCGACCTTAATCCTCTCGATTCTTCATTTTGGGGATTCATAAAAAATGATGTTTATTCTGTCGAAATACATAATGAAGAGCAACTATGGATAAGAATTATGGAATCCGCAGATAGATTCCGTAATAACCCAGGAATATTTCAAAGATGTACTAGGACTACAATTTGAACATCTTCTGAAAATTTAATGTTTTCTTTTAATCACTGTCGTTCATTGTTGCTATTAAAATTTAATTGTTGAAGTGAATATATATATATATATATATATATATATATATATATATATATCCCGCTATGATTATTGCTTCTTTTTTCTGCCGATTGCACTAATCAAAAATAACATAGCTAAAATAAACAACTAATTGTATACATTTTTAACTTCCCAGTACTACGAACTCCATCCAATTAGTTACCCTACTGTGACCGCTTGATATATTATTACAAATCATACACCCCATTACTTCCGTACGTAGTTGCCAACTATACATTAAAACATTTGTACTACTGCGTTGTCCTATATTACAAATGACTTTTTCAGGAAATTTAGGAATTAATAGTCGGATGGATAATGACCATCTCTCCATATGACACTTACCAGCGATGACTTTTTTTTTTGAAGTCGCTTTATAGTGTCATGGTAGTACCACCAGATTAGAAGTTGTGAGGTGTTCTTTAATCAATATTAATCAAAACACAACTTAACTCGTTCATAGGCAGTTTTTTCAGTCTAGCTACATTCCAAAACACACTCGTTAGAGAAGATAAACTGTGCTCTTCCATATTCTAGTACTTGTAAATGGTGAACAACGTAGCATTATTTTACAAAACAGCACTCCACAACTTATATTTACAGCAGTAGCCCTCTTTTGCACATAAGTTATTGCTTGCTTGTAATTGTTAAGTGAGGTTTATAATCCTCAAATGAACGTTGATCTTTTCCTGATGAAAATAAAATCTGATGTGGCCAGTACATAACTTTCTTATACCTCAATCCTTGTATGTACAGGAGTAAAGAGTACATAATGAAATGAGATAGACGGTTGAGAAACTGCTATTTTCAAACTTACCGCTATTATCTCATATGTTAATTGTACGAAAAGGTAAGTTTTGTTTCTTGCTTAGGTACAACTTACACCTTAACAATTATAAAACTATATGCGTAAGTAAATTTTTTGCCTGCGAAAACATGATATAAATTGCCGTTTAGAATAAATTAATTAATTTTTAAGGCTTATTTCACTTCGAATAAAAATTTTTCTAAAGAAAACTTATTTAAATTGACCCTAATTGATAGAACATTTATTTCGCGTAGAACAGTATTGTACAAAAAAACCGTAAATCAGTAAAACCTATAACATCTATTTTTTATTTAAGCATTTGTTCACTGCTGTTCCTATTATCTTCTTATTTAACATTGTTCTCATTATGTTATTTTCCTAAAGTAAATCATTTAATATTCAAAATTGTTGATGGTCACGCTTACTTAACACACATTTTTAGAATTTGCAACCACTGGTTACAGTTGGTAACAATGAATGTTATTTAGTGAGTTTTTAAAAAGAACGTTCATTCTTCCTATTTAAAAGTTGTGCAAGCCATGCTTTAATACCTAGAAGAGTCAAATAATTTCTGGATTTATTTCATCCATCGACAACAGTTGAATTTTTTTTTTTTTTTAATATAGAAAATGGTTAATTGGTATTATTTATTTCTACGCCTTTTGCGGATATAAAAGGTTATTAAAAGCGTTCTGGCATGCCTCTCTTCCTTTTTGTTTCTGTATTTAAAAATTGCTTTACTTTCTGCTTTCAGCTATCTTGTAATTTAAAACTACCTACTTTAAAGAAAATACTTTAAATATCTCGATATCTAAACTTGGGTTACAAACATAAGTTTATCTCGTAATTTTTACTTTGTGAACCTCGTGAAGGTAATGTATTCAAAGGAGTTACTCGTGTCTTATTTTAATAAATTACAGAGGTTCGACCTCCACTTCGACTTCGACTTCGACTTTCACTTCTACGTTTATTTCTACAATTACTTTACTCTGGGCTAACTCGTATAACTATAAATGTATGTTTACTCGTTCAATAACTACGTACACAACTGGATAGATTGCTAACTGTTTCTCACTTTTGGTGAAATTCCACACTGACTGGAAAGTGCCTTAATTAATGGTACAGAATATCACGAAGATCTGTAACAAACTCCAACAACAGGAATAATTCCACAAGCGTTCCTCTTAGGTCCATTCATACGATCATTAATTCAGTAAAGTGAAGTAGGAAGCTAGAGTAGATTTAGATCAAAGACAGTAGATAGGAAAGTGAAATGAAAAGGGCAAGTCTCCAAAGATCCCCCTGTGGAAATTAGTAGGGAAGACCCCTGGAGAAATGTAAACAGTAGGAGAGAAGGAGCGGATGTGGAGGCCACGGAAGACGAAGGATAGGTCTCCGTAAAAGTAGCCCACCCTACTATGCCCAACCAACCGCCCAAAAGATAATGTGTAGGATAAGGAACTAGGAAAGAGTTTGTAAAAGTAGTAAATCTAAGATAATATACCAAGACAAGCACTAATCAGCATCTATAGACAAATCTTTTGAGATATGTAGGTCTCTTTCGTCGACGAGGATAGCGTAAGGATAGATTATTTGTAGTATGAAGGTTTACAACATCTACAGAAACGTCAGAATCTGACAGAGCAATAGGTAGTATGATCATGTTTTAGGTCTTTGGCATGATAAACGCATAGCGAATGTCCAGAATCATCCTGTAATTCATAAGTCCAAGGAGAAACAATGGTTTTCATCCGATAGGGGTCAGTACATTTAGGAGCCATTTTAGCATTAAAATCCCTTGAAGCATCTGACAAAACAAAATTTCGTCGCCATACTTTATCATTCACATTAAATTTAGCTGATCTTCGTCTTAAAATATAACGCTGTTCTCTAATCGTTTGACAATGTTTGAACGAGTAGCCTCAAATTGACGAGTGAATTTGCCATCGTTCGGAGCACGTTCAGGATCCGACAAAGTAATATCGTGAGGAACAGATGGACCGTGTAGTTCTCCAAAAAGCGAATAATCACGTCCAAAGAGAGCGAAATAAGGAGAACACATGTTTAGCAGACCAAATAGCACAACCTATTTTTGCTAAATTTTCGTCTCATTTGCGCTGCTTTTGAGTAATACAAGAAGAGATCATGGTTTTCAATACTCTACTGATTTTTCCCGCGGGGTTAGCCCTAGGATGATATTTGGCATTAAACAAGATCAAGGTACGATATTCTGAACAAAGCTTAGCAAATTCCTTGCTGCGAAATTGTACACCATTATCGCTAATAATGTACTGTGGAGTGCCATAGACGAGAAAAATATTATCTTCGATTAGACGGCAAACAGTAGAAGCAGTAGCTTGCCCATAGGAAAGAAAAAGGCGAATTTAGTGAAGCAATCGGCCACTACCAATACGTAAGCATGTCCCTTTGAAGATCGAGGCAAAGGACCCACTATGTCAGTACACAACACTTGCCAAAGCCTAGTAGGTTTGGCACGAGGAGCAAGAAAAGTAAGTGGAGCACACTGTTCCACTCTATGAGCAGAGCAAACAGTACACTGACGCACGTAACGAGCAACATCTGACCTAAGAGCAGGCCAATAGTAATGTTGAGACACCCTAGCAACAGTCTTAGTTACACCAAGGTGGCCAGAAGTAGGAGAGTCGTGATTTTCCCCGAGAATACGTCGTCGTTGTTCTTTAGGAACTACAATACGCCAGCTGTCTGAATCTGATCCTGCGAGAGGAGATATCTTCATACGTTTATAGAAACGATCGTCTTTTACGAACCTGTGGAGTTATTCCTGTTGTTGGAGTTAGTTACAGATTTTCGTGATATTCACCAAAAGTGAGAAGCAGTTAGCAATCTATCCAATTGTGTATGTAGTTATTGAACGAGTAAAAATACATTTATGGTTATCTGAGTTATCCCCAGAGTAAAGTAATAATAGAAATTAAACGTAGAAGTGAAAGTCGAAGCCGAAGTGGAGGTAGAACCTCTGTAATTTATTAAAATAAGACACGAGTAACCCCTTTGAATATATTACCTTCACGAGGTTCACAAAGTAGAAATTCCGAGATAAACTTATGTTTGTAACCAAAGTTTACATATCGAGATATTTAAAGTAGGTAGTTTGAAATTACAAGATAGCTGTGGTGATGGCTGAAAGTAAAGCAATTTTTAAATACAGAAACAAAAAAGGAAGAGAGGCATGCCTGAACGATTTTAATAACCTTCTATATCCGCAAAATGCGTAGAAATAAATAATACCAATTAACCATTTCCTATACTAAAGAACAAATATAAATCCGACTGTCGTCGATGGATGAAATAAATCCAGAAATTATTTGATTCTTCTAGGTAATAAAGCATGGCTTGCACAACTTTTAAACAGGAAGAAGGAACGTTCTTTTTGAGAACTCACTTCACTTAGAATATAAAATACCAGGAATGGGTTTTTGTCAATTATATGTGCGTCCGGGATGGGTGTTGCATATGGCGAAAAACAAGTTTCTGGTTAATAATACACAATAATGAATACACAGGGTGTCCGAAAAAATGTGGGAAATCTCTCGAATTTAGATAGAAGACGAAAAAATAACATGACAGGTTCCTATAATTTTTTTTCCTCCAGACCCTCCCTACGGAGATGTGAGCCCCTAAAGGACGCCGCTGGAAATAAGTTTTTCTTTAAAGTACTTGACATAATTTAATAAAAATTCAGTATGATGGTCACTAGTAAGGGCCTCTTAAAATAGTATCCTTGAAACATATTTAGCTTGTTTAGTTTACCAGGGATGGACTAAGTTGTACACCTTAACGCCTAAATTTTTAACACCCTGTATGATAAAGATCTAACAAAATATTTTTGG
>JARFJB010002156.1:240000-397500 GCA_036346205.1 Vesta saturnalis | reverse complement strand
GTCTCGTTATTTTTAGCTACAACTCGTATATAACAACTTGGTGCCTATTTTATTTGTCAAGTGTTGCTTTAACGATAAACTCTTTGACAAGTCTCTTTCCTTGTCAAAGGATAAACTTGACAGGGCTAGTGTAAGATATTTACAGGTGTTAAAAACTTTTTTTCGTTTTTAAAGTGCCACATTTCTTTCTTCCCGACTCGCCCTCCATTTCTAAATATAACTTTAATCTAAATTAACTGCATAGGTTCCACCTCATGTAGTGTTCTGTGAAGGTTAATTAATCATATTTTGTAAAGTACCTATTTATGTTTGATGTCAATAAAACTATATCACGTTGATTGTGGCCCCCTGTATCGTTATACCTCCGGGTAAATAACTGAGAATGTCATTTATAAAAAGGGAAAATAACAATAGGCTTACTATACAGCCCTGCTTAACACCCACGGACATTTCCAAACTTTGATTAAACCACACAGACGCTGAGGTGCCCATGTATAAATTTATTAAAATTTTCACAGACTTGATACACCCAGATTAAGAAGTTTATAAAATAGCGCAGGTCGATCTACTAATATCAAACGCAGCGGTAAAGTCAATAAAGAATGCATATACTTTTTGTTTTTTGTAATTTAGTTTGACTTTAATTAAACTTATGTTATAAATATTATCTATCATACAATGTTTTCGAAATCCCACTTGAAACTCATCCAATAAATCTTGATCATTTACCCACATGGTCATTCTCTCCATGAGCAGTACAACGAACAATTTTTCTACTGTATTTCCAAATGAACTACCTCTATAGTTTTCTACTGTATTAGTATTCCCCCTTTTTGTGAATTGGAAATATGATCCTATATTTAAATGCACTTGGAACTTTCCCACTTAAATATACTTTCTTAAAACATTCAAGCAGTTGTTGCTGAAATTCTTTAGGACCGTTTTTGAAAAATTTGTATAAAAGTCTATCTTTCCTGGGTGCTTTGCTATTTTTTGGTCTACTTAAGACTGCTTCTAAGCCAGATAATTGAAATGGGGGTGTCTAAAAATTCATTAAGTATGAAAGGTTCTGCATAACTAATTCTGCCAGCATTTAACGGATTTAGTAAAATTTAAAAACAATGAAGTCTCCTCGGTTACAATACTTATTTAGTTTAAATTGTCACACTAATATCTAGAAACCTTTAGCATCTTTAACACAGTTAGACTCATAGATAAGTGGTTAGACTCATAGATAAGTGGTTAGACTTACAGATAATGGTTGAATCACATTTTTTCTTTGAACAACACAAAGTTTTATACAGAGTGGTAATAAGATAACTGTAACAGAATTTGATTCACCAAATACGTTCAGCATATTGTATACTAGGATATGTACCTTTTCGCATTCCCTGTCATACCAATATTGTTTACAATATACAGGTTTACTTTTGTAGTATCTTTTATACTTATGTGCAATATTAATAATTGAGTCTATTGCTGTAACCTTTCTATCAGATCAAGTGATAGTGGGGAATGGACAGGTATGAGTTCGTTGATTTCTTGTACATAAATATCTTTAAATGTTACTGCCTGCTTCAATTTAAGAAGTAGTGGTCCGCTTCAAAGGTAGGTCATTTATTTCATACCTAAGAACTATAGGCAGGTGATCCGAATAGTACTGTTGGTCTACATAAAAACTTTGTATACAAGGTATTACATCATTAGATATTGCACAATGGGCTATCATTGAGCATCCCGTAGCTTCTGTAAAAGTATGCTAACCCTCAGAGTTCTCAAAACAACTGGTTACCATTTCCATTAAGAACATTATCTTTTGACTTTTCAATTTTTTGTAGAATAAAATTTGTTGCAGTTTGCTGATTACACATTCGACCACTACAGTTCCCGATCAGTATGCACTGCAATTCTTTATACTTATATACAGATTTACGCTTGTAGTATCTTTTATACTTAGGTGCAATATGAATAATTGAGTCTATTGCTGTAGCCGTAGCCTTTCTACCAGATCAAGTGATAGTGGGGAATGGACAGGTATGAGTTCGTCGATTCCTTGTACATAAATATCTTTAAATGTTACTGCCCGCTTCAATTTAAGAAGTAGTGTTCCGCTTCACAGGTAGGCCAATTATTTCATACCTAAGAACTATAGGCAGGTGATCCGAATAGTACTGTTGGTCTACATAAAAACTTTGTATACAAGGTATTACATCATTAGATATTGCACAATAGGCTATCATTGAGCATCCCGTAGCTCCTGTAAAAGTATACTCACCCTCAGATCCTCAAAACAACTGGTTACCATTTCCATTAGGAACATTATCTTTTGACTTTTTAATTTTTGAAGAATAAAATTTGTTGCAGTTTGCTGATTACACATTCGACCACTACAGTTCCTGATCAGTATGCACTGCAATTCTTTATAATTATTTGAAACTCATATAGTATGTAAAAATTTAACTAATTATTACAATTCAAATAGATCGGCAATACATAATGATTTTCTAATTGTTTTGCATGTTTACTAAATGAAAACTAGCAATTTTAACGAACTTAACCTTGTATTCTACATTAGTCCCTTTTTTTTTATTCCCGTTTTCCGATATTACCCACCACTAGCTCTACCAAACTTCATTTCTTTAATGGCAGGTTTAAAACCAAATTGTAATCCCAGACGTTTTTTTAAAACTAAAAAACAACTTCTCTTCTACAATGAAAGCTTTTAATTATTTTTTAATTTTTTGAGAGTTATGTACAATATGAGTTATCATACAAATTGATATTGAAAATTCCTATTTAGAATACTTTCTATTACACTGCTTTATCTAATCTCATTGAATATTTTAAAGCAGTTTACAGTACTTGCATATTTATTGATTACTTTACTACCACTACACCAGCAAGATGTTTAATTATACGAACGCATTTAAAATTTTGTTTATTTCTTAGTATAAACTTTGTAAGGTATGTACCTGTGACTTTAATCACTTTTTAATGACAGAGATATTACTTTAGTGTATATTTTAACTTTCACATGACAACCAAATTGTCTTACAATTGTGTTCACAGCAATATTAAGAGATCTGATCGACGTGAATCAACTTTTGTAAATGCCCTATAGTTTAGTTAAATACACCTCTTGCAAATTTTAATAATTTACTTGAGATCTACTTTCATACTTTTTATTTTAACTGAACAAATAGTAATCCACTTATGACATACTAAGAAAAAAATTAACAAGATTTAGAGGCTGCAGGAATTATGGACTTGTCAAAAGTTACTAACTGCTTAGGTAGTTTCCCCAATAAACGGAATTGATGTTTTACTTTAGTAAAACGAATTAACCATTCTTTCCTCATATAAAAAAGACAAGTAGACTATATAAATGAGTGAGATTATATGTTACATGTTTGTAAAGTAGCTTCATATCAACAGACATCTAGGCAATGTTACTTAGTATTTAAATACAATAGTCGCAATTCAAAAAGTACCAAATACAGAAATATGTCAAGTTTATTTATATAAACAAGGAATGTACTTATTAAATTATCACAGTACAACTTATAATAGCATACTTGTATGGTAGGATATTTTACATTATTAACATGTATAAATAAATTTAAATTCCAGTGTAATAATTGATTATGAACGATCATACCACAAAATCGTTGTGTTAAAAATTTATTGACAATATCAAACATAATTGATTTATTAAAAACACTAGATAAATACTAATAATCAATGTGTAAACAGTACTAAAAATCTGATGGGCTGCTAAGACACATTTGCTTAAAAAAGGCATGTTTTGATTTTTTGAGTTTCGGTTTATCAACAATTTTAAAAAAAGAAGTAATTGGTGTAACATTAAATGATTCTGACTCTTTTGCTTCTTCTTCAACAGACTCCCATTCAACATTGAATGCTTCATCTTCAAGAATATTAGAAGCAGTGGACCAACTAAATCTTACAATTTGAGGAAAACCAAAAACTGGGTCTAAATATTCTTTTAAGAATTTCTTTGTAACAGGGTCAGCAGGATAACCACTACCAAAGTCTTTATGGTTTAAATCAAATCCTTCTGGAAATTTCCACACTTGTAATGCATGATCTCTAGTGACTTTAGCACAAATACTTGCAGCTGAAACAATAGGATATAAAGCATCAGCTTTTTTAGCTACAGTTATTTTATAAGTGGGAAATATATTTAGCAAATACGATTGATATTTTTCTGGTTTACTTCCCACTGTATCAACATATATGTGGTCTATATAAACCCCAGCAGATGCAACTGCTTTTATTAATCCTACTGCTGATTCCATTGAAACTGCATTTAACGAATGTTTTGAACGACTTAACATGCTATTACTAATTTTATTTGGTGAGATAACATCCACAGCCCAGCCAATATTTGTGGTAACACATAGCTTTGAAAATATATCATCACGTTTTGCTTCCGTTAACACTTTTGAGTCTGCACATTCAAGAGATATTAGAGTATCGTTTTTATCTAAAGGACAAAATGCAATTCCATACACCATAGGACCTATGAATAAATATGAAAAAAAACAAATTATACCTTTTATTACAATATTTCTACCTAAAACTGGTCCTCTTCCAGCTTCATCAATTCCTAAAATGCAGGGATTCTCTTTGCATGATTCTGGTATAGGAGATAAATAAAAAGTATTTATTAAATTATCCTGCTGACTTAAATAAGTATTTAAATTATCTAGTGAATTAATCTTTGTAACAATTTCAGAATTCTCCATTACGCCTGATAAATTAATTCTAACCTAATTTTGTTTCAGTGTTTGAGTTAAGGCGCGAAAAAATATTTGCTGTGGCTCAAGTTCTACCAAAATTAGTGACTAAGCTTCTTTTGAAATACTATTGTAATTATACACAGATATATTACACTTTAAGTTGTCTAGGGTAGGCTAGAACTAAAATAATAGCACGTGCTTAAAACTTAACACCCTTAACAATATTGCTGAGAACCCTGCTGTTTTATTGCAAATAAGGGATACTTTTACTGATGTATACATTAATAATAAATAATTTTTTTTTATTTACACATCACAGTTTCCTAACTGGCTATCTTCTGCATGCGAACCGGTAGAAAACTAGTCTGCTAAGGTTGCATGCATTTCAGTATGGGTTATTACTATTCAAAGACCTTTCCGTAGTATGTGAACTGTTCCAATTGGTGCTGTTTTTTGCAGCTCATGTAGTTGATGTTCTCCTGTGATTTGGTCTAGATGTTTAGTGATACTTTTGGAGACAGTTTCCATTATCCCTATCACTACCGGTGTTGTTTTCGTCTTCATATTCCACATTCTACTAATTTAAATTGTCAAGTCTCTCACCCGTATTCTTAAACAATGCTATGAGATCTCACAATGCACACGAACGCATGGGTCATTTATTCCAATTTATAGACAGTACCTTGAGTGACGAACAGCACTGTGTCCACAAAAATTAACGCATAGGTAAAGTAGCCGCCGAGCTGTATTACGGAATGCATAGTGTTGGTCGGGCGAACTTATGTCAAAAAAGTGAAGTTACGTTCATTGGATTTTGCTAGTTTGGTCGTTATCGGTAATTTCATTTTTGATTTAAAATTATATTATTTACTTTTTCAACCAATGGATTACAGTAGTGAAGAAGAACTTGGCAACTATATTCGTAATAAATTGAATGAACAACGAACAATAAGTACGAGAAAAGTAATAGGGGAGACGGGGCTCGTTGAAACATTTTTTTTCTTTTTTACACAATATTCTGGATTATGTGGATAGGTAAAATTTTTATAGTGCTTACAGTAAATCAGCTCCAGAGTTACTAAAACTGATACAATTTTTTTAATAAACAGCGTATTTTTGACAATAAAATAGGGAAAATCAAAAACTCACATTATTTCAAAGTGCCCCAGGCTACGGGGTAGGTTGAAACAGCCTGGGGTACATTGAAACAAGTGGTATTTAAAGCGGAGAACTCTTGAGACTACTAGACTAAGTCGAAACAAACCTTTATTTATCAAAAACAAATACAACTTATGTTTTACAGTGAACAGAAAACTTATTATTCATTAGGTACATACACCTAACAATTGGTGTAGCATACAAAACAATAATATAAGACTATCGTATGTCTAAATTATTAAAACGAATTTCAAATTTAAAATAAGACTGCTGTCTTTTTGTTTGGCCAAATAAAGTAGGCTTTGGTAAAGTCATTTTGACATTTTCATTTTCAATAAATGATAGGTCCGTTACAATTGGAAAAACAAAGGCATCTCTGACTTTTTCACTTTTTCGTAAAAATGAAACTTCAGGTCCATCTTCTAATTTACACAAAACCTTAGCTACATAATAGACAAATTTATTATGTCCTGCTGCCTCGAACTTAACAAGTATAAAATCGTTTACCTCATAATGACTGTTTAATTCTTCTAAAGTTGACTCATGTTCTTCTACTTGAGACCAATCTGCTTCCTCCTCACTTTCCAATACCATATCCACACTGGAATCGCTTACATCATCTTCTCCTTCATCTAGCTTCTTGTTGGCTTTTATTTTCACTGACTGTGGCTTCTGTTTTTTCATTTTCTTTTCGACTTTTGCTTGAACACCTATGTTTTCGCTTTCATCTTCTTCAAAAACCTTTCTCTTCGCATCATTTTTTAATTTCAAGTGTGACTTCATTTTCCTATTCTCAATTTCTAGTTTTTCGGGGGTGTCGGTTGCTACAATGCTTCTGGCTTTTCTTCTTGATTCTTGTCTTCCACCTTTACGGGGACCAGCTTTCGGAAACCCCCGAATATGTTCAGGCGATACAAACTCTATGATGTCATTTCTTCCGCTGCTTGCTTCTGCGTCTTTTTCATAGCTTGTTGATGCGTTTTTTTCATTGCTTGGTGTTACGTCTTTTTTATTGCTTGTTTTTGAGTTTTTTTCATTGCCTACTGGTGCGCCTTCCTTACTGCTTGCTTGGCCATCATTTTCACTGCGAGGTGCATCTATTTCACTGCCTATCATTGTTTCCCTTTCATCACTCATTGTTATGCTACTATCATTTTTGTTAGCTGGTTCCGGCCTGTTAGTTACCTCACTTATTTTATAGTCATCTTCGGTAAAAATATCTCTATCAAAAGGATAGATTCCGGTTTTCTGAAACCCATTTATGATATTAGATGGAGATATTGCACGTTGATGAGCTATGCGTACACATCCAGTAATGTCATATATTGTTATTGGCACTTCTGGTCTTTGCAACATAAGAGAATTGATGGCTGAATTATAATAAGCCTTAAAAGGAAAAAATACAGTGACATCTAATGGCTGCAGCTTATTTGATGTATGCGGAGTCAAAGTGACAACTGTCACACCGTTTTGTTTCGCAATATCTAATGCATCAATACAAAGGTGACTTTCATGGTTGTCGTATATCAAAATAGCTGGATTTTTCTTTGAAGCTCCACTAAATTTTACAAAATGTTCCATAACTATCGGAAACAGTTCTGAGGTCATCCATCCCGACTTTGATGCAAGTCCTAAGGTTCCAGAGGGTGCATCCTTTACCATATGGTTCTTGAAATGCACCCTTGGAAAGACCATCACCGGCGGAAAGCTGTTTCCTGAGGCACTTATTATACAGCATGTAGTGACGAGCGTTCCGCGCTCACCGCTCTTACTTGTGCCACTTGCTTCATGCCTGTTTTTGAAATTATTTTTCTGTGGTTGTCAGGAACAGTGCTAGTTGCAGTCTCATCTAAATTGAACAGCCGGGTTCCATCTACTTTAGTTCGTCTTAAAACCATCGCAAGATTGTCAAAAAATCTGGAAACGTTGCTTTTCGTGAACGATGTGGTCCTTGAAAGACTGCACCCTTCTGGTTTTCTTAAACTTATTGTGCTATGTCGCTTCATAAATCCTGACAGCCAGTCCTCCCCACCCCATTTTGTTTTTCAGCCAATTTTCGGGAACAGTCAAATTATTTCTGCTTGCCAACTGATATGCAAGCTTTCTGCATTCAGTTGTAGTCACACCAAAACAACGTTTAGAACATTCTATTAAATATTCAGCCAAAATTTTTTCTTCATTTTCAGAGAAAATGTTCCTGGTGTTGTACTTTGGCTTGAATTTTAAGTCTGGGTTAGAATCAGACCTTTTTATGTTCCGAAATAATGTATAATTCACGTTTTTAATTATTGCTGCACGTCTAATGCAGTAATTGCCTCGTTTCACAAGCAAGACTGCTTCTCTCATATGCTCTTCATTAAAGATACCTCGTTCAGTTTTTCTCTTTCTATTACGCACCATTTTTTATTCTGCAATTTAAAAAATAAATATCAATGGGTACCTATTTAATATAATTTTAGGATTGCTTTTGGGGTACCTTGAAACAGTGTTTCAAGGTGCCCAGAAAAAAGTGTTTCAAGATACCCCATACCAAAAATTGCCTAAATAATTACCTATCTGGTGTAAAAAATCTAACCTCACAAAAGCTAACGCTATAAACAAACAACAAAACAATAGGCTTTTATTAGGGCAACATATAAAAATTATGCGTTGGACACTAACAATGCACTTTAAACAATTTAAGAGCATAGAACTTTTAAATAACTTACCGATTTTTAACGAAAATTGAATAAAGTTCTGTAGTAGCACGGGATCACTTTCACATGAACTTAGGTTACTTATAACAGTGTCGCCAACATTGAACCATAGGGTAAGGTAAATAAATTTGAATTTTTAGCGCCAAAAGCCGCCTGTTTCATGGTGCCCTATGTTTCAACGAGCCCCGGTCTCCCCTACGTGATTTTGAAGATCTTTTTTGATTACAATCCTGATGAATTTCAGAAGCGGTATAGAATTTCAAAAGACATTGCACTGTTCTTACTCTTGCCACTTGTCACTTAAGATCTTGATAAACTTACTAAAAGAGGCCTTCCAATACCTCCTCTTTATCAATTACTGGAAACCCTAAGATTTTATGTTTCTGGGAGTTTCCAGGTTAGTACCTCTCTATTTATTAGTTATGAAAGAAATTCAAATAAGTTCTTTACAGCTAGGCATATTATAAATAATTTATTATTTCTCATATGTGTCACACCTCCTTCTACGTAGGTTTATCTCAATGTGTTTATTGAAATAAGTTATTTACTGTTTGTTTATAGATGATTACTGGAGACCTTACGAAAATCAGCCAACCGAGTGTCTCAAGGATACTTAGAAGAGTTTCTCGTCTCTTTTGCATCAAGTTACGACAATTTATCAAGTTCCCAAGCAACCTCGAAAGGACCAAAGGGCATTTTTACAGAATTGCACTTTTTCCAGGTTTTGTGAGCGCTGTTGATGGCACTCACATACCTATACAAAAGCCTTCCGCTTAAGCTTTCCGAAACCGGAAAAAATGTTTTTATATAAATGTGCAAATTGTGTCTGGGCCAGATCTTCCAATCTATGACATTGTTGCGGATAGACCTGGATCTGTGCATGACAATCGCATATTTGAAGCGAGCGTCCTTAAAAGAAAGATGGAGCAAGGCCTTTTAAATAGACTACTTTTGAGGAACAGTGGGTATGCCTGTCAAACATATTTATTGACATCAATGCTGCAACCAGAATCAAATTCTGAGGAAAACTCTAATGAGGCCCACATTAAAACCAAGAACACTGTAGAAAGAACCGTAGGTGCCTGGAAAAAATATGTTACTTCCTGTCTAAAAAGATGGCTAAAAATCTTACACCTTGCCATATGATTGTTGTTACTGTAGGGTCAATAGCGTCATTGTCAGTATGGTGGACGATATGGGAGAAAACATAGGATTGGGACAAAGAACAGCTGGAAATGTTCGCAGAAGGTCTTTTATTTCGAAGAACATACATTTTTAAACCATTGTTTGACCTATTTCACTTTTTACTTAGATGTTTTTCAAATAATGCAAGTAAACTCCAAAAATGGTCTGTGTAAACTCTAAAAGAAGTAGATGAGCCGTATTAGTTCAAATCACATTTAACGCCCATTCCTGAAATAATGATTATTGATAGGGATGTCTGACTGACGACCGTAACAGTCCGCACCCGAATGTTTACAATTTTTGGAGCTTTTCTGTAAAATTCTTCGACGATTATAATTTAAATAAATTATCAATAAAAAATAATTAAGTGTGAATAAATGACTTTAATTTTAATTGGTCTTTTTTAATAATTCTATTTATAATGTAATTTTCCCTTTTTGCAAATCCTGTATTTCTTTTTCAAAATTAAGGATGTTCATTTCTCTTTCTATCAATATTTTCTCCCTTTGAATTCTTGACTCGTGCAAAGCCTGGTCCTGTTGTATATTAATAGAGCAGCGTTTTATTCTTGCTTCTATCTCACTAAAAATCTTCTTCTTACCTGAAAATAAAAAAATACAACTCTTGTTATAATATCTTAAAATTTGTTACCATTTTATGAGTAAATGAATTGTATTGAAAAATTTAACTTTAGTTTGGCTTGTAGGAAGTATAACAAAAATAAAACTTACTAGTAGAAGCAATATGCTTATATATTTTTTTTGGTGGCTAGGGCGAGGGAAGATTTTCATCTACTTCATCTTGTATAGTCGTGACTACAAAACAAAAAAAAATTATTTACATTATTTACAAGGTATGCCCTGTGGATTTACTCATATATCCTTAGGGAACTGATCCAATATGTACATCTTATACAATCACACCAGTATATGTAAAGGTGAAATAACAATATAATAAATATCCTAAATATCCTACCTATACATAATGTATGTGGGCACTTAAGGTACCGATTAAAGCAAACTTTTTATTTTAAAAGCGCAAACGGCCAGTAGGTACAGAAAGTGTAAAAATAAAGTTTATTTAAATCACTGTTACCATCCCCGTCAATTAACATATTTGGATATGTCTTCTTTTTATCGATAATTTCCTGATCATCTATAGCTGAAACAAGCATGTGACTACAATACAGACATGTCGTTGATCACTACAATAATAGTAAAGTATATGTTAAAGGGAAAAATGCTCTCTTCTGATTGTATTCGAGTCGATGACTTCCAGAACTCTCACATTTGTAAATGGGGAAATTACGTCAACTACATTATCCAGCAAAATGGTAGAGCCTCCTTGTGGAGAACCTCCACTGTGCATGTCATATTCATCGACTCCTGCGAGAGCTCTTTCTTCTTTTGGGTTCTGAAATTTTCCCAGCACCTTTTCAGCTGCACGCTATTTCTTTGCGTGAGCATTGGATGCTACAGTCAATTCCTACCAGGCCTGTTTTTTTAGCTTTATGTTTTTTGCATGAGCTCGCTCGCGAACTAATGCCACGAAGAAGTAAACGCTGGTTTCTTCGAACTGAAATATAATTCCAATTAAAATATGATTGCCTATGTATTAATGGCATGTGAATACTTACGACTTAAGGCTTGCACTTGGAGTGGGTGCATCAAATTCAAAAGGCATAGACATTATCACATTAACAGCAAATCGGACGAAAAATACCACAAAACTTATCGGTTACACTCTTAGATTATAGAAAAGAGAAGATGTAACATCTTAGTTATAATAAAGTGCGCGGGGGCTAAACTTTTTTTTCATTTGAACGTCTGGAGGCGTGTACTGGACAGGAACGAACTCGGGAAATTGCAACAATAATTGGCTTTAGAAGTTTATTTACTCTAAATAATATATTAATATTGCTTTCTCATATACGTACGTATAAAGAGAAAGCTATGTAATCGGTTTAAATTTTCTAACACTTTTTTTACAATTACGGTTAACAGTGGTTATCGAAAAACATGAATTTAATGAATTAACAAAATTCCCTGATGCACCCCTGCGTGTCTCTTCAGCCTACCTCTAAAAACAATATGGCTGAAATACAAAACGTAAACAAAATAATAACTTACCAAAATAAGTGTATCCTATGCTTGTCTGTTGCACATGCTACCACTTTTATTGTATATACAGTTTTTAACAACACACTGTGGCATTTTTACAACAAATTTCAATGCAAACACAACACAAAAAGCAATTACAATGTATTAACCTCTACACGTAGGTAAACAGTTAAAGCACGTGGCTTTTATGTGCTTTGGCGACAACTTTGGCGACGTTATCAGAACTGTTCAATATAATTAGTGGACGTCTTAGGTGGGAGAAAGGACAGGCTGCACAGTAGTCAATATTACATCTCCTCTTTCTATAATGTAAGGTACCACACTGACATGTGTGAAAAGTATTAAGTGAACTTCGCGGCAACAAATTGACCAATCACAGGGTCGCATTAAACGCAATCGGATCTAACAGTAAAGAGCTCCTTGCTTAAGGGAGCGCACTGAAAAAGAGTGTTCTTTGCATAATGTTGCTATTTCACTTGGACAAGCAATGAATACGGGTGTAAGTATTTAAAAAAAATTTTCAACTTCTTTATTTGTAAGATTTTGGTCATTAGGGATGGTTACGTCTATCAGATGACACTCTTTCGAACTCCTATTACCAGGTCAGATCGGTTTGATGTTATTGTCCAGTTTGTATGAATAGTAGCGTAATATTCCTTTAGTAACAACAGATTGTGGTTGGTGTTGGTACCATTCATCAGGGATTTTTTATGCGCTCTAGTCTAAGTGACAAATGTAGTAGTTGTTCATGGTAAGTTTTTAGGCGCCCCATGTTACCTCGGTTTTTAAAAGTACATAGTTAATAAAATGACGAGCGAAACCTTATTTATTTGTATATTTTTAATTTGAATGCACGATTCGTAAAATTCTGGGCGATCTTGGAGATACTTAAGAAATTCAATGCAATTCATTTCAAAATGAAGTTTTGTCATTAAAAAATCCTTTTAGAGTTCTTACAGTAAGGCTAGTTTTTTCGCTGGGTCACATTTTAATCATAGAAGAAATCCTTTCTGTGGTAGCGTTGGATCCCAGTAAACACATGTACATCAACGATTTTTATATATATATATATATATATATATATATATATATATATATATATATATATATATATATATATATATATATATATATATATATATATATATATATATATCACACAATTTCATCAAAAAGTTCCGAATCATCTATATAAATATCAGGGTGTTATTTTTGAAAAACAGTTCCAACATCCGACCACATAGGTTCTTTTTTAGCAATACCCAACGAAACGCTTGCGAATCTTCAAAGTGTTGCGTCCATTTATCCAAATAGACATACAAGTAGTATAATTCATGTCACGTTTTAAATTGAGTTTCGGCTTGGTCTTTGTTTCGCTTATCAAAGCTACTAGCATAGTGTTAACTTGATTTGGCAAGAAGGTTTCATTTTTGTGTTCTATTAATTGTTGCGTTAAATTTGATAGAACCATGTATACTTTTACCATTGAAGATTTTTCAGATTCCACTTGCAGTACACATTTTTGAAATGTAGAAGCTTATAAGTGAAGAGAGCATAGCGAAACTTTAAAAAAATTGTTTTTAAAACTGCTAAGGATCAATGTGTGACATATTTCTTGAGAGAGAAAGTAACTAACTCTGTAACGGTTTAGACATTTTTCACATTCTTCCTATTGAAGGTAACAACGCTGACCATCTGATTTTACTGTATTTCAACATTTTTTGGTATTCAACGTTAACAAACCCACAAAATTCTTTGAATTGTTTATCTCGAACAGTACAAATGTAGAAAAAGCCATAGATTTTCACAATAATGACTTCGATGTCAATAGGCAAGCAGTCTGCTGATGTTTGAATATTTGAGCAGCAGAGTTCACCCCAACTAAAGATCTTTTAAGTAACTGCTGAACTTTATGAAAGACGTTATTTTGGCCATGTCTTGTTGCTCCTCCAATATTGCAATTTGTCTTGTCAGAGCACATTGCCATTACTTTTATTGTTAATTCGTATTTGTCAACCGTTTTAATAATATATACGGATATAATGTCTGAGGTTTCACCTAGAAGATCTTGAACTTCCAAAAGTTTTACTTAAATGTCCTTGTCTTCCATAAAATATGTTACGAGTGTAGGACAAATTTTTACGCTCCCGTGGTTTAAACAGTCGGTAGAGATTGTTACAAAATTGACCGTTCAAAAATCATTTGGTGTTCCGTACCTGCATTTCTAAATTAATTACGTTCCGTGGTTTATAACTAGTCGGTACCTGCATATATGTTACACACAATTCGTTCTCGCAAACATCGTTACACATACATTAACGCATCTCTTGTCCACGTGACGTGAATACGATTTTGTGGTTGGTTACAAGAATTTTACACACACACAAGAAGAGGTCGACGTCGGCATTGCGTTCTGACAGAATTATTAGCAAGACAGCTTTCGAATAACCAGCATGCCTGCATATTAGAATAGAAAATAGAAAATAGAAAATAGAAAATAGAAAATAGAAACATAGAAAATAAAATAGAAAATAGAAAATGAAAATGGATTGAAAATAGAAAATAGAAAATAGAAAATAGAAAAGATAGAATAATAGAAAATAGAAAATAGAAAATAGAAAATAGAAAATAGAAAATAGAAAATAGAAAATAGAAAATAGAAAATAGAAAATAGAAAATAGAAAATAGAAAATAGAAAATAGAAAATAGAAAATAGAAAATAGAAAATAGAAGATAGAATAGAATTAAACGATTATGAAGCACATCGAATAGAAAATAAGTTTAAAGCAGCTAATGATATTATAAATGCATATATCCTTTAGTTATCACTATTCCATTGTAAACCGTAAGTACTTAAATTTAGAATATAATTTGTTTGGCTAGACGTACATTTGTAAGGCGACTCTAGTGTTCGCAAATACTAATTTCATTGTATAGTTTGTAAATAGAGACTTCGTTTACGAGTACTCAGTTTCAATACCTCATAATGCAATGAGTTTCTCCATGCTCACATACATGGAGATGGTCCTTCAAATTATAGATTGTAGCTAGATACACCCACATTGAGATAACAAAACATTGGACCTTCGCGCCGCATAGTTAACCCGCTTTGGATTTATAGTCGACAGTATTTGCGAACATTTGAACGAGTTGGTGATACAAATGTAATCACTTAGATTGAATTTTATTATTTCGGTTTGTCGGTCGAATAAAACACAGCTGATGGTTTACCATTACATAACAGTGGCGTACTGGCACAAAGTTTCCTAGGTGATAAAGTAATTAAAATAGTACATTCAGTTAGTCGTTATTGCTTTGGTTATTTATTCGCTTTTGTTCGTTATAGCAGCCAGTAGATTTTGGTTCGAATCGCAATTGCGTACATGTTGCATCGAATAAAAAAAATATATAGTTTTGTTGTAACATTAGAATTGCCATATCGTATTGTTTAGTTGTTACTTAATAATTATCGCAATGGTTTATACTGTAGAAAAAACGTTCGTGTTAGCAAAGCGAACAATGTTAAAATTGCAATCGATACATAACGTAGCTTTAGGAGTTAACAAAGATGAATCATTACAATCAAAATTTAGTGCTGCCTTTGAAAATGCGCAAGTTATTTTTAAAGAATTCCAAGATACGTTTAGAGATACTCTAATTGACGAAAGTGCAGAGGATTGGAGTGAATTGTCAAAATTAGACATCGAAATTGATGAAATGTTTTATGAGATTAAAGGTGTATATACGTCATTAGGACATATACAAAAGAGTAACCACATTTCATCGCCCGTTAGTTCGATAGTTTTGCAATCAAATTTAGATAGTAATAGTAGATCGCATATTCGCTTCCCTAGAATTGAGTTGCCCAAATTTGATGGGTCACTCAAAGATTGGCCTACATTTCAAGATTTGTTTAATACAGTAATTCATGAAAATGAAGCCTTGTCGGATGTAGAGAAATTTCAATACTTGCTCTCTACATTATCCAAAGAACCGTTAACTTTAGTTAAACATTTACCGTTGACAGCAATCAATTATGAAATTGCATATAAAACATTAATAGATAGGTATCAAAGTAGTAGGGTTTTGGCCACATTTTACTGGCAAAACCTGGCAAAGGCTCAAAAGGTAAGTTCGCAGTCTCCGAAAGCCTTGCGAGACCTTTTGAATAGTTTTATAGAAAATATAGCAGCCCTTGATCAGGTGGAGGATCTTGATCATTGGGATTTTACCTTGTTCAATTGGTTATTAGAGAAATTGGACACAGAAACTCGCCAACGTTTTGAATTGAACCATCCTCAACCTCAACTTCATAAGTTTGAGGTGCTCAAACAATTCCTCAGCGATCAATGTCGCGCTCTGGAAGCAACTTCGCTTAGTAGTAATAGTAGTTCGTCGAATTCCGCAAAATCAAGTAGTAGTCACAATGTGAACTCGAAGGTAGCTAGTAGTAGTAGCAGTTGGAACAACAAACGTCCTCAACATACATTCGCAGCGACGACTAACCAATCATCGTTCACATCTTCGTGTTCGTATTGCAAAGAACATTCGCATTCAATTTCGTCATGTGTTCGTTTTAGTAAACTCAAGCCCCAAGATCGTTATAGAGCGGTCAGATCGTCTCGTCTTTGTTTGAACTGCTTGAGTCCGCAACATTTAGTTACAGATTGCAAGTCGAAATCTTCGTGTCGTCATTGTTCGGTACGACACCATTCGTTGTTACATTTCGGAAACACTTCCGATAAGAATTTGACACAAAGTAGTACCACTCAAGACCCTTCGCAATCGAATGATGAATCTCGTGAGTCACCATTAGCTTTAACCTCAGTGAGGTCCGCAAATAGTACTAGTTCGTCCACAACCACGTTCTTAGCTACTGTTCGTTTAGAGATTGAAGACCGTTGGGGTAAGTACCAAACTTTTAGAGCGCTTTGCGATCCAGGTAGCCAAGTTAGTTTCGTAACAGAAAATTGTCGTAATCGCCTGGGTCTGGTCTACAATCGAACATCTGGTTCAATCGCATGTCTTGGTGACACTTCAGTTAGAGTTAGTCGTGGGAATGTCAGCTGCCAAATTAGGCCTGTCGATTCTTCAACTGTTTCGATGCACTTGAATGCCATCATAATTCGGAAAATTTGTTCGAAACTTCCTCATGCGCGTATAGATAGTGGTACTAGGTATTCGAATGTCAATTTAGCGGATCCCAGTTGGAACATACCAGGGAATATTGATCTCCTTCTAGGTGCTGACGTATTTCCGCAAATAGCTCGTGGATCGATTTTCCATTTCGGCGATATAGATGGAAACATCGATGGTACAGTCGCCATGGACACCATTTTCGGTATCGTATTAATAGGTCCCATTAATTGTAACGTACAAACTCAACCGCAGCCACCACCCCATTCATTTTTCGTTTCGCTTGAACCGTCACTTGATGACACCCTTAAATCATTCTGGAATGTGGAGGAGGTCCCTATTAGCAAATGTGTCACGTCGTCTGAAGACCAAATCGCTGAAAATTCATTTGTTGAGACACACACTAGAGATCACTCGGGTCGCTTCACAGTCTCGTTGCCTTTTAAGGACACTACGTCGCTACCAACATTTGCAGGATCGCGAGCAATCGCAC
The DNA here is from genome assembly GCA_036346205.1 of Vesta saturnalis. NCBI lineage: Eukaryota > Metazoa > Arthropoda > Insecta > Coleoptera > Lampyridae > Vesta > Vesta saturnalis. The sequence goes on along the minus strand of JARFJB010002156.1, from coordinate 379,949 downwards.
ATCGCCGCCTTTTGGCACTTGATCGTCGTTTGAATTCGCATCCCAACACTCGGGAAAGGTATGAGGGATTCATGCAAGATTATTTAGATTCTGCGCACATGTCATTAGTTCCATCTTCGGAAATTGATAGTTCACGTAGCTATTACGTACCGCACCATTGCATTTTCAGAGAAAATGATCCTGAAAAAATTCGCGTAGTTTTCGACGCTTCGGCTAAGGATAGCATAGGTATCTCCATGAACGAGACACTTCTTGCGGGTCCAAAGCTGCAAAGCGACATTAGTACAATGCTAATCCGTTTTCGTTGGTTTAACTTTGTGTTCACTTGTGACATTCGTCAAATGTTTCGTCAAATTTTAGTGAAGGACTTGCATCGGCAATTTCAATTGATACTTTGGAGGTTCTCTACCGCTGAGACGATCCAAACTTATAGATTGAATACCGTAACATACGGTTACGCATCTTCGCCCTTTTTAGCTATTAGGTGCCTCTTGCAATTGGCGCAAGACGGCCAAGAGAGCTTCCCGCTCGCATCCCAAGCGATACTCTCGAATTTGTACGTAGACGATTTTGCTTGTGGAACGGATAGTATAGTCACTATTAGAGTTGCAAAAACAACTGATCGAACTATTGCGTTCTGGTTGTTACGAATTGCGCAAATGGTCAGCCAATTCCCCGTCGTTGCTAGCTTCGTTGCCTGCGGATCATTGTCAGAAGCATCCATTTGTTTTCAAGGAAGACAATTCGGCAGTCTCGAAGATTTTAGGACTTCAGTGGCACGCATCGATAGATTCCTTTTCCTTTGTTGTTAAACCAGTAGGCGCCCTTTGCACCAAAAGAGCAATTTTGTCGGAGGTCGCGCGCATATACGATCCTTTGGGATTTTTATGGCCTTTAACCTTTTTCGCCAAACGATTAATGCAGCATCTGTGGATCCTAGGTTTAGATTGGGACGCAGAGCCCCCAGAAGACGTTCGTAGTCAATGGGAAAGGTATAAATCATCGCTTGACACTTTGTCAAACCTGCAAATTCCTCATTGTTCTAAGCCACTTTCGTTCGTAGTGTTCGTTGCACGCATTTTGCGATGCGTCCGAGTTAGGCTACGCTTCCGTCGTTTATCTTCGCTTTGTAGTGGATAATCGTGCGTTAGTTTCGTTCGTTATGGCCAAATCAAAAGTAGCCCCACTTAAACGATTATCAATCCCCCGCTTAGAATTGCTGGCAGCAGTTTTGCTTGCAAATTTAGTTTCGTTCGTTTTGAAATCGCATTCGAATTTAGTCGAAATCAATCGCATAGTTTCTTGGAGTGATTCCAAAGTCGCCTTATCTTGGATACGTTCCGCTCCATATAAATGGAAAACCTTTGTAGCCAATAGAGTTTCGCATATTCAAGAACGCATAGCTCCTAGTTGTTGGCGTCACGTTCGTTCGTGTGACAACCCAGCGGATCCAGCCTCGCGGGGTCTTCTTCCAGAGGAGTTACGCAATTGCTCCCTTTGGTGGGCGGGTCCTAATTGGCTTTCTCAGACAGAAGATTGTTGGCCTCGAGAAACATTAGTTTCATCTTCCGATGACATAGACTCTGAATTAAAACAGGTCGCGTTTACGGCGCAAGTAGTGCGCAATGACTTTATAGACTTGATAGATCGCTTTTCATCGCTACACAAGATTCAAAGAATCCTAGCCCTTTGTATTCGTTTTATAAATAGTTGCTGTAAAAGAGTAAATAGTACTGGCTCTTTAACGCAGCATGAGCTGCACCATGCACTCCTTCGTTTAGTTAGAGTAGTTCAGCTTGAATCATTTCAGTCTGAATTCGCCCATATTATTAAGGGACAACCCTGCTCTCGAAATCTGCAAAAATTGTCGCCGTTTGTAGATAGTGAGGGAATCTTAAGAGTGGGTGGTCGGCTTAATAATGCTTCGTTGCCCTTTAATACGAGACATCCAGCTTTGTTACCTGGAAGACATCGCTTGACACATTTGGTCATAGAACAAGTTCACCTAGAGAACAAACACGCTGGCGTAAATACAACTCTGTACTTAACGCAACAGAATTTTTGGATAGTTTCGGCTCGCAGAGCAATTCGTCGTTCTTTGTCTTTGTGTTACTCTTGCTTCAAAGCAAGACCTATTTCGTTTGAACCCCCCATGGCAGACTTGCCAACTGTCAGAGTCAACCAAATCAAGGCATTTAGTTGTGTAGGTGTAGATTTTGGTGGTCCGTTTCCGATTCACATGTCGAGACGACGCGGTGCTAAGCCCGCCAAAGCGTACTTATGCTTGTTCGTCTGCTTTGCCACTAAAGCATTGCACTTAGAGATCGCTTCAGATCTGTCGAGTGACACCTTTCTCGCTGCTCTACGTAGATTTGTTGCCCGGCGTGGACGTTGCAATCGCATTTTTAGTGATTGTGGTACTAATTTCATCGGCGCCAACAAAGCGTTGGTCACACAATTTAAACTCGCTGTGGATAGTGAAGCCATTGAATAGCATTTCAACCCCCCCTCCGCACCACACTTCGGTGGCTTGTGGGAAAGCGGCATTAAGTCCGTGAAGACCCACATAGTTAGAGTTATAGGTAAGCAAGTTCTTACATACGAAGAATTAAATACCCTCGTAGTGCAAATAGAGGCAGTATTGAATTCGCGCCCCTTGTGCACTTTGAGTTCAGATCCGAATGACCTGAACGTACTTACACCCGGTCATTTTTTGACATTAGAACCTTTGACATCACCTCCCGATGCAAATTTGACATATTTAAATATTTTGCGCCTAAATAGATGGCAATTAGTCCAAAGGTTACAACAAGACTTTTGGAGACGGTGGAGAGATGAATACCTTCACACTTTGTATCAACGCGGTAAAGGGTTCAAGTGACACTGGTACGCTAGTCCTCATCAAGGATGATGCAGCCCCTCCCCTTCAATGGAGATTGGGCAAAATAGTCAGTTTGCATCCCGGTAAGGATGATATTGCGCGCGTTGCTACAGTCCGCACCACGCACGGCCTGTGTAAGCGCCCGTTGGTGAGACTGTGCCCCTTGCCGTTGCAATGAAACAGGTTTACCATCAGTTGCTTCGGTTTAGTTTGTTCGTTTTTTTTATTATTATTTACTTTTTTTTATATATATTAAAGTATTCGCGTTAATTTAGGTGTTCGATTTAGAAAATCACCAAATTATGTTGATTTTGGTGGGCGGTTATGTTCCATACCTGCATTTCCTAAATTAATTATTCATAGTCCATAACTATCCTACCTGCATATATGCAACACACAATTCGTTCTCGCAAACATCGTTACACATACATTAACGCATCTCTTGTCCACGTGACGTGAATACGATTTTGTGGTTGGTTACAAGAATTTTACATACACACGAGAAGAGGTCGGCATCGCCATTGCGTTCTGACAGAATTATTAGCAAGACAGCTTTCGAATAACCAGCATGCCTGCATATTAGAAAATAGAAAATAGAAAATAGAAAATAGAAAATAGAAAATAGAAAATAGAAAATAGAAAATAGAAAATAGAAAATAGAAAATAGAAAATAGAAAATAGAAAATAGAAAATAGAAAATAGAAAATAGAAAATAGAAAATAGAAAATAGAAAATAGAAAATAGAAAATAGAAAATAGAAAATAGAAAATAGAAAATAGAAAATAGAAAATAGAAAATAGAAAATAGAAAATAGAAAATAGAAAATAGAAAATAGAAAATAGAAAATAGAAAATAGAAAATAGAAAATAGAAAATAGAAAATAGAAAATAGAAAATAGAAGATAGAATAGAATTAAACGATTATGAAGCACATCGAATAGAAAATAAGTTTAAAGCAGCTAATGATATTATAAATGCATATATCCTTTAGTTATCACTATTCCATTGTAAACCGTAAGTACTTAAATTTAGAATATAATTTGTTTGGCTAGACGTACATTTGTAAGGCGACTCTAGTGTTCGGAAATACTAATTTCATTGTATAGTTTGTAAATAGAGACTTCGTTTACGAGTACTGAGTTTCAATACCTCATAATGCAATGAGTTTCTCCATGCTCACATACATGGAGATGGTCCTTCAAATTATAGATTGTAGCTAGATACACCCACATTGAGATAACAAAACATTTGGTATGGATCTTGATTTTTTTGTAAAATGTTGCACACAGTACTTTCACATTTGGTTCTAGCGCATGCAATTTTTTCTTAGAAGCAGCGTTTTATTAGATTACTAGTGCAACAAAAGACTAAATGTAGCTCACTTTGTGGTATCACGAACGTGAATGTGTCCTTACGAAAAAAGACGACACTGTAACTACTAGAACCAGCAATATCAGTCTTTTTATGCTTAAAGTCGTACGCAGAATGCCGATGGCGCAGAAACTCGCTGGCGCAGAAAGTTGAATCCCGTGTATTTGAATGCTGTCGTTCCGCGTCGCTCGCGAAACTACACGACGCAGCCCGCAGCAGTTGTCTGTGGGTCGCAGCAACGTAATAGTAGGTTCAAAGTCAACTTTGGCCGCAGTACTACGTCGTCGTCGCGCGCGATCGGCTGGGAAGTGCACGTGTTGTTTTGTTTTCAGACGATTTAAAATTATGGGCAGGAAATGACCTGTTTTTATTCACTTTTAATCTCAAATCAACCTTTCAACGCCTAAGCATAAACACAGAAAACTTCGAGCAGCTTACTACCAACTGCCCTTTGGTTTCGTATTTCGACGCATTTTTACGACTTTCCACGCCACATAACGACACGTACTTTCACGGCACGTATTTCTGCATACGAGTGGGAATCCACCTTAAGTGTCGATATGTGTTGAACGACATTTTAAGCACTTTACATCACTATCTGAGATTATCTTTTTAATAAATGGATATTCACTTTCCAAATCTCCATAAATGTCCACTTTCTTTTTGGCATTTTCTGATTTTCTACTGTCCTTGATACACACTACACTATAACGGTTATTTATTTGAAAACAGTTTTATATTAACACTTAAACTTAAGTAACCAACCATTTACACTATATTTATTTACGCGCACCGGTATATTTATATTCCACCGTCGTAAGCAAATTTTTTCGCACTAAACATGAAGAAATGCCCAGCGCCAGCACTCCTCATAAATGATCCTAAGATGCGCATGCCCGACCTTCAACAACTAGAGTAAAAAAATGGAAATTAAATCTAGTAGGGTAACGTAGGTTACCGTAGATCTATTTCCACTTTTTTATTTGATCATATAAATCTACGGTAACCTAGGTTACTGTAGATTTAATTTCCATTTTTTTACCTTGATCATGCGCAATGCATTAGGATCATTTATGAGGGTGCTGGCGCAAGATACAAATTAAACATGATACCTACTTAATATTACCTCATAAGCGGGTTTGCGAGCTATTTATTTAAGCGAAAATGGTGCTAGACTATTCTCGTAAATTGTAAACGTTGTGATGTCATCCTATTATATCTTATATGTACAAAGGTTGGGCTATCTTTTTCGTATGTTCTAGACTTTGATTAATTTCTTCTAAGCAATGAAACGTCATAATTGAGGCAAAAAGGGGACTTCTTCATAAATACCAAACATTTACGTAATTTATTAGTATAATTATATATATATATATATATATATATATATATATGTCTATATGATTGGTTCAAAATGTCGACACCAATAAGGTACTTAAGCCAAACAAAGCCATTTATGGGCGCACGCGGTCACGTAGGGTATGGTATCAGAGGATTGAAGAGACTTTGCCAAGTTTACCTTATAAGCAATCACATTATAAATCACGTTTATTTTTAAAAAATCAGGGTGAATGTATTACTATTGTAGCACTATATGTCGATGATTTTTTCATTTTTGGTAACCAGACTTGTAAAAACAGAATTACGTAAAAAAATTAATTTAGGTCCAGCAAAACAGTATTTGGGTATTAGAAGTAATATTGATAAGCAAAATAATAGGACTACATTAGATCCAGAATCATGTGTTAATTTAATATGAATGATTCAAAAACCATTAGAACACCTATTGAGACAAATTTAAAATTAGAAAAGGCCAGAAAAAAGGAGTGGAAAGATAAGCATAAGCTTATAGCATTAAGTATATATACTCAATGCTTATAGGTAGATTTATTATGTATTTGTGCGTTCCCAATAGGTCAGGTATTTCCTATGCGGTAAGTTTTCTAAGCCAGTGTAATAACTGTTATATAACGAAACTCATCGGACGTTATGCAAAAAGAGTTTAAAAGTATTTGAAGACAACAAAAAAAAGTCTGATAACCTTAATTTGCATTGATTTGTTGATGCCGATTGGGTAAATAATATTGTAGATAGAAAGTCTGAAACAGGTATCTACTTTAAACTGCCAGGTTGTCTAAATTCATAGGAAAGTAGAAAGCATAATACTACAGGGCTGTCTAGTGCTGAGGCGAAACATATGGCGCTTTAGGAAGCCGCAAGAGGCCATATATTTGATAAATTTGATATACGATTTAATGGGTAAGTCAGATTGTGTTTTGTTATACAACGATAATCAGAGTGCGCTTAAAATTTAACCTAATCCTATCTTTCACAAGCAGTCTAAGCATATTGATGTTAGACATCATTTTGTAAGAGAAGCGATCACTGAAAATCTTATTTCTATGAAGTGTTTGCAAACATCGGGTATGATAGCAGATATATTAACAAAATGGTTGTTTTACTAAACATAGTAAGTTCTTAAACCTTTTATGTATATATATATATATATATATATATATATATATATATATATATATATTTGTGTATATAATCTATTGCACTTTCTAATTCCTGGTTGGTACGTCATTTTTGTAGTTTTTTGTAATTCAGCTTAGTTCGCTGAAATAAATCCTTATGAACCGAACGCATCATGAAAAGCTACAAAAACGAAAGGAACGGTACTAACCTAAAAAATGAACAATATAATTGCCAAATATACATTACTCGCTACACCCGTGTGTCAAACTTTGAACTCGAGTTAAAAAAAACACTATTTTTTCTCTAGTTGTACAAATAACTATTGCACATCTCACCTGCATCTTATCTAAGGCAACAATTCATCCCGTACTATATGGGACAGTCACATTTTTAAATACATCATTTCGTATATATAATTATTCTAATAAATTACGTAAATGTTTGGTATTTATGAAGAAGTCCCCTTTTTGCCTCAATTATGACGTTTCATTGCTTAGAAGAAATTAATCAAAGTCTAGAACATACGAAAAAGATAGCCCAACCTTTATACTTATAAGATATAATAGGATGACATCACAACGTTTACAATTTACGATACTATTCTAGCACTATTTTCGACTTAAATAAATAGCGCGCAAGCCCGCTTATGAGGTAATATTAAGTAAAAAAATACTCAATTATTTTTTATATGTGTAGTTAAAAGCAGTCCTACGTATATATATATATATATATATATATATATATATATATATATATATATATATATATATATATATATATATATTGGTATGTTATAATGAATGGGGTTGGTTAAATAATTCAATAATTTCAATTTAATAACAATATGGGGAAAAATCGTATAAGGAGATAGGGTTCAAAGGATTTAGTTGAAGATAAAATTTTTTTAAGTATAAGAAATATCCTATATGTAATTGAATTTAAAGTATAAAATTTGCTCTGAATACAATTTTCTTTCAAACGCATGCGTTAATGAACTTAAGTGAAAAATAAGTAAAGCTGTCAAAAAATGTCAAATGATTAATTTAGAAACTTTAATGTTTGGATTAAAATGAAAATTTAGAAAAAGAAAAGGAAATAATTAGCTTCACAGGTGTTTACACAAGTAAATAATTGAAATTCTTAATTAATAACATACATGTAACAAATATAAATTGCAGGAAAATAACAATGAACAGGGTTATAAAATTTAAGACTCACATATACAGTCCTTCCTATTGATTGAATGATGTCTTCAAAACTTCAGCTGGATGCAGGCAATGTTCACTCGGCTACAGTTGTTACCAATATCCAACTGCTATCTCGGTTCTCGAAGACACCAACTTCCAAGCTTCAAGATGTTTTCTTTCCAAAAACGGCAAACTCCAAACACTTATTTACTACGGTAACTTTTTATTTAAAATGGTTTTAAATCTTTATGAGTGATATCGTTTAAAATGTATTTTTAAGTATCCAAGATTTTTGTTAACACACTTTTATTTTAGTTACCGAAAATAATATTTATTTAAAAGGAATTGTCCGGAGAAATAAAACAAACTTTGACCAAATAAAAATGGAATTTAATTTGGTATATAAGAATTATTTTAAATTGGAAAACACGTAAACAAATCTTCACAAAATCGTAACATCAATTAATCGTACAGAATTATTTTATTAAAAACGACAGGTATCGGTGACCGAACTATTTATTTTTAACCAACGATACAAAAACAAGTGCTCTCGAAATTATTCGTAACGTAAAATTTCTCGACGATAATAAATTAGGTTATGTAATCACAAATTTTACAACACTGTTTTAATTTTTTTACTTTTTGAACAAATTCTAGAGAGAGTGATTTCCTGAGCGCTTGCTTTTATATGTTTCTGGTTGCTACAGAAATTTCAATTTTTTTACAGCCATATTGCAAAATTTACAATGGATGTGATTGGAGGATCAAAATTACGAATTGTACATAAATGGAATTTTGGCCGTAACTTTCTTATACATGGTCGGAAATGAAAATTAAAAATGGAAATGAAAACTACGTGAAATTTTGAATAAAAGGACACCTAACAAGCAATAATTCCTAACACTAATAAACGAAATAACTTAATCTAATCAAAATAAGCTTTTAACTATATACACTTACAAGCTACACTAAAATTACTTGCAAAAATGGAATTCTGAGGACAATTTACATAAGAAAACATATCTTTTATGTTCGAAACATTTAATTTAATGAAAATTTTAAGCTTTTGTAAATTTGTCTAGAATTCACCTCAGATTTAGCATAATTTTGCGGATAAAAACGCTGTATCCTTATAAAAACTTATTCATATTGAGAAAGAACATCTATTATTTGCTTTAAGAGCAAAAACTAAATCTAATAATGTGGAAAAAGTATAAAATTATGTGAAAAACCTAAAATTTACAACGTAACCAAACTTAAATCTAAAAATGAAATTAATTCATATTAAAAAATGTTTTTAACACTTAAAATGTTATGTTTAAGGTTTGTACTACTTGTCTTTATTGTTCTCACTACTTATTTGCAATGCATAATGTTATTCAGTCTTGCATTGAAAAAGTCTCATCGTCTAACACTCTTTTTTGAAATTTTTCACTATAAAATGTACGGCACTATAAATGTCTGTATGCCATAATGTTCTAAATGTTTTTCTTCTTGTGAATCATGTATTATAATTTTTGTCACTAATTCGCTAACAAAAATGTGTGCGAAAATTGTCTATACTGTCCATATTATAACCCTTTTACTAAATTTTTGTATTTCCTGCTTTTAAAAACTAAACATACACTATCCCTAACATAATCCTAACTACATAGTCCATGTTTAAACACCTGTAAAATGTCTACTTGCCAAATTACCTTTGAAAAATTGAGTTTTATTGCAATAAATGCAATACTAAAATGACTCTACGAAAATGGTTATATTTAACATCCTTGACAATTTTGTTAGCAGCAAATTGCTTTTTATGATGAAACCAAACTAAGCAAATGATATTCAGATCAATTTACACCAAATAAATTTATTTTAAACACATCGTGAACCAGATTTATGTAAAATTGTGTCTCGCACTTGTATCGAGCTAGAAATTACCCCTTTTTATGACCCAAATGTCATGTAAGCTGTCCGATACTTCTATTACCTCTTTCTAAACATCTCAAATTCCCCAATTTAAGAATGAAGATATTTTTGTAAAAAAAATATTAAGTTCTTTAATTGTCCTACCTATTAAAATTAAATTTTGAAATATGGATAAATCATGGAGATATGAAATTTACCTCTACTACTACCATCCTTTATATTGACTAATTCATATGTAGTACCCCAAAACATTTTTTACCCTATACGGACCTTCATATGGTAGTAAGAGTTTTGCACACATTTTTCGTGCTCTGTCTGCAACTGTTAAACGGCGTATGATTACTAAATCTCCTTCCTTAAATGTCACCTTCTTTTTAATTTTGGCAGAATGTTTCTTTTCATAATTATCTAAAATCTTCCACAATCTTTCTTTGACTTCTTGGAGCAAATTTTCAACTTCAATTTCTTCTTCTTGTTGTCTCCAGGGTCTTTCTGGTATAATCTTTTTTATTAATGTTATCGGAGCTACCTGTGTTCTAACATTAGGTACTTCATTGATGCACTTCTCTATGACCTTTAGATACTTTACCCAAGCATTATGTTTCTCGTGCGTGAATATTCTTAAAAATTTAATCACTTCTTTGATATATCTTTCGGCTGGGTTGCCTTGAGGATGTCTAATCGAACAGAAATATATCTTTATTCCCATCTCTTCGAACTTCTTTACAAATTTGGCAGTTCTGAAATAAGTGGCATTGTCGGCTAAAATAGCTTTTGGCTTTCCTGTTTCTTTCATGAATTTCTCGATAGAAATCGTAGCTTGCCTTGCTGTGCATTCCCTGCTAGGGTATAATTTTATAAATTTTGAAAAAATATCGACGATTACTAATATATTTTTATATCCGTTCTGACCAGGTACTAAATTTCCAATATAGTCAATTGCTATTATTTCTAACGGTTTACTCACTTTTATACTTTTGACAAGGTTGAAATTAGTGTGGTTCTTCTCTTTAGCTAATATGCAAAGCTCACATTTATTTATAATATTCTTGACATATGTTAAATCCTTCTTTGCATAGAAATTTTCTCTAAAAATTAACCAAGTTTTTCTAATTCCTAGATGTCCATATGTTTTGTGTAAATCCGTTATGATAAATTTTGCTATATCTTCATTTACTACAACTAACTTTCTTGCATTAAAAACTTTAATAATTCTATCATTCAAAATACAGTAATCCTTATATATTTTTTCTTTAGATTCCAAAATCTTCTTTTTAAGTTCTAAAAATTGCGTTGAATTTTGTAAATTTCTTAATTCTTGTGCCAAAAATGTAGGTTTAATTTGTTCAAATGCACATAAAACTCTATTCTCCTTAATGTCTATATTGTCCTTCCTGCTTAGCGCATCTGCTACCACATTATCCTTGCCTGGTCTATGAGATATGTCGAAATCATACTCCTGCAGAAGTAACGACCAATGGTACATCCTATGATTCTTAAAATTAGTTGTTTTCATAAATGTAATTGCAGAGTTGTCAGTTTCAATTTTGAATTTGTTGCCTAATAGATAAAATTTTAATTTGTTTACTGCGTAAACAATGGCCAGTAATTCTTTTTCTGCTGTTGTGTATTTGATCTCGTGTACTTTTAAAATTCTCGAAAGAAAACAAATGGGTACTTCATCGTCTCCTTGTTTTTGACATAATTCTGCTGCGATTGCATAGAAAGATGCATCTGTCCTGAGTATAAATGGTAACTTAAAATTAGGGTGTCTTAAAATGCTTCTTCTTTTCTTCTATCCCAACTCCAACGTACGTTTTTTCTTAACAAGTCTACCAAAGGAATAGATAATTCAGCATATCCTGATATGAACTTGCGATAGTAATTAACTACCCCTAAAAAGCCTCTCAACGTTCTTAAATTCTTAGGACGAGGATATTCTTTTATTTCGGCCAATCTACTATCATTTAATTTTACTCCCGTCTGCCCTATTTCATAACCCAAATACATGACTTCTCTCATAAAAAAGTAACATTTTTCTAAATTTAATTTTAAACCATTTGTGGCTAAAGCTTCCATGATTGTTTTGATGTGTAGACAGTGTTCTTCTTCGTTCTTACTAAATATTAGAATATCGTCAATGTAGTGCATACAGAAATGTTCGAATCTATTTAAAATTTCTTGCATAGCTCTAACTAATGCAGCAGACGAAGAACTAAGTCCGAAAGGTACCACTTTAAATTGGTATATTTCTCCTTCGATACTGAACCCTGTGTACTTTCTACACGACTTTTCCAAAGGTATTAGCCAAAATGAATTCTTAAGGTCTAACTTAGTAAAGATCTTTCTCTCCCAAATTTTACTAAGGAGCACGTCCATATTTTGTGGCGTTTCATATTGCGGTTTTGATCTGGAATTGAGCTTCCTTGCATCAAGGCACAGTCTAATGCTGTCATCTTTTTTTTTAACAACAACCAACGGATTTAAATAACTGGTTTTTGATCTTTCTATGATACCATTTTCTAGCATTTCATTAATTTCTCTTTTAACCTGCTCTCTTCTGGCGTAGGGAATAGGATATATTTTGTTATGGAACGGAGAATCGTCTGACACTTCAATTTTATGTACATATTTACTTGCTACGCTAGGTACTTCATTTATCAACACCAAATTTTCTTGAATAATGTTTATAACTTCTTGCTTGTAACCAATGTGATTGATATCGAATTGCTCATCCTTTATAATTCTTTCCACCTTCAAATACTGGATATGCGGTTTATATAAATTTAATCTTTTATTGTAGGGCTGTACCCAGTTTAATTCATCTTTACCAATTCTTATCTTCATATATTGTGCATCGATAATCAATCTTAATTGCTTAATCAAATCCATTCCAATTATTAACTCCATTTTTAAATTGTTAGTTATAAACCATTGTGTTTGAAAAATCTGTTCCCCTACCTTAGCTTCAGTATGTAGCATCCTATTTATAGTGCTAAGCTTCTTATCCGTAGCTGCCATAACTTCTATTTTGTTTATCCTGATGATCTCATCTTTAAATAAATCGTTATTCTCTACGATGATTTTTTCCTGTATTAATGAAATTTCTGATCCGGTATCAACTAATCCTAATAAATCTAAATTCTTAATTCTAATGTTAACGAAAGGTAATAAAATGTTTGCAGTTTCTGGTTCTAAATTTTGTTCAAGTTCTAAAAATTCCGTAGGATGTTGGTAGTTTGTCTTTACATTGTTGACAAGGAAGCTCGTGTTTAAAAATTTTGAACTGTGATCTTGTCAAAGTCCTTTTGTGTATTCTGTTCTTCATCTTGGGTTGCATGTACGATAGCATTGACCCAACTAATCCTTCCACAACTCGGTTCCTCCTTCTCTTCTCGTACCTGGATGTTATTCACTCTCCTATTCTGATCATCCACGATCTCTTGGTATGGCCTTCTATTTTCTTTTGGCATATCATTTCTACGATGATCCTTTCCTTCATTCTCTCTATTATTTTGATGCTCCCGTTCATTATCCTTGGCTTGATTGTTGTAATTAAATTTGTTCCTGTCGTAGCCATTATTATATCCCCCTCTTCTTTGTTGGAAGTTGTTCCTCTCTCTTCCCGATCTATAATTGCTTTCTCTATTGTTGCCATTTTGGAAATATTCTCTACGATTGTCAGCACGATGATATTGATTTTGATAATCCCTCCTGTCATTTCCATAATTCCTATTATAATTATCTCTCCTATTTTCCTCTCTTTCGTGCCTGTAATTATATTCCCTTCTGTCATTCCAAACGTTCCTAGGGTTAAATTCTCTCTTTTCGTAACTGTTCTGATGCTGTTCGTACGCATCGTATCTTCTTAAGAATTGCAGTAGTGATGTTATATTATCTATATTTTGCAGAATAATGTTTTCTGCCACATTATTCTCCAGTTGCCTTGCTAAATATTGGACTATTTCTTGTTCATTCATCGGTGGTGTGAAGTATCTTGCTATTTGGTATTTCTTCATCACATAAATCTCCCTCGAAGTGCCATAGTTTTTGTCGTACTTCGCCCTTGAAAATTCTTCCCGGATTACATTTTGTTGGACGTCACTCCAATATTGTTTGGTAAATAATTCCTTGAAGTGCTTATAATCGGTACATTGCTCTTGTACTAAATTGTACCATAGTTCGGCATTCCCTTTAAGCATCTTTCTTACCAAACGCATTCTTTGTTTATTGTCCTTAATGTCATTAAAATAATCCTCGATATTTTTCAAAAATAGCATTGGCGATTCTTGCTTCTTGCCTTCAAATTTGTATGGCATCTCTTGATTCCACATGCAATTTTCCCAGCCTATTTGAAAATTTCTAGGTGTTTCTCTATCTTTCAACTCTTCCAGGTCATGATCGTGCATTCTTAATTTATTGCAAATTTCTCCTATCTGTTTCTTGTTCTCATCCTTATTCTTATCCACCTGGAAACATATTTGTTCGTGGATGTCTTGTATCCTTCCTACTTTATCATTTATTTCGTGAGAAGCCTCTTCTCTTAGACGGGTTTCAGTTCTAATATTCTTGTCCAACTTTCCGATCTTGTCATCTGCCTCTTCCTTATTGTCGATAATCGTTCCCCATAACTTATCATTTTCTCGGTGCATATTATTGCTTAATTCTTCCTTCGTTTTCTCCATTTTATGCACTAACTTCTCCTTATCGTCCTCCCACTTACTCACTTGTCTATTAATACTTTCTTCCAACTTGTTAAATTTTATCTCCATCTTCTCATCTGCTCTACGTATCTCCTCCTTTCTTTCTTCTGCTTTTATTCTATTTTCTTCAAGCTTGTTAAATTTCATATCAATATTTTCCTCGGCTTTAATTCTATTTTCTTCTGCTTCTTTCTTGTCTTGCTTTCTATTTTCTTCCGCTTTCATCATGTCTTCCTTTCTACTTTCTTCAGCCCTCATTAACATGGCTATTATCATGTCCACGTCTAAGCTTTTGCTTTCTCTCACTGGACTTCCCTCTTCTTGTTGTGCTTCAACATTCTTTTCAACATGCTCCATCTTTGTAACTAGATCCTGTTTTTTCTCTTTTACCTCAATATCTTTAGGTCCGTAAACTTTACCTGATCTAGTTACTCTACGATCTTGCATTCACTAATTGTACTAACTAAATTTGCCCCTTTTTGTAAAAATCCTAACACTAATAAACACAATAAACAATAACTAATAACAAATAACAATAAACGAAAAAATGAAAAACTAAATATCTATAAAATTTTTTTGTGCTTTTTATATCAAAATCTTCAAACTAAATCTTGCCCACACGTTGCGGCGCCAATAAATTGGTATGTTATAATGAATGGGGTTGGTTAAATAATTCAATAATTTCAATTTAATAACAATATGGGGAAAAATCGTATAAGGGGATAGGGTTCAAAGGATTTAGTTGAAGATAAAATTTTTTTAAGTATAAGAAATATCCTATATGTAATTGAATTTAAAGTATAAAATTTGCTCTGAATACAATTTGCTTTCAAACGTATGCGTTAATGAACTTAAGTGAAAAATAAGTAAAGCTGTCAAAAAATGTCAAATGATTAATTTAGAAACTTTAATGTTTGGATTAAAATGAAAATTTAGAAAAAGAAAAGGAAATAATTAGCTTCACAGGTGTTTACACAAGTAAATAATTGAAATTCTTAATTAATAACATACATGTAACAAATATAAATTGCAGGGAAATAACAATAAACAGGGTTATAAAATTTAAGACTCACATATACAGTCCTTCCTATTGATTGAATGATGTCTTCAAAACTTCAGCTGGATGCAGGCAATGTTCACTCGGCTACAGTTGTTACCAATACCCAACTGCTATCTCGGTTCTCGAAGACACCAACTTCCAAGCTTCAAGATGTTTTCTTTCCAAAAACGGCAAACTCCAAACACTTATTTATCACGGTAACTTTTATTTAAAATGGTTTTAAATCTTTATGAGTGATATCGTTTAAAATGTATTTTTAAGTATCCAAGATTTTTGTTAACACACTTTAGTTTAGTTACCGAAAATAATATTTATTTAAAAGGAATTGTCCGGAGAAATAAAAAAACTTTGACCAAATAAAATGGAATTTAATTTGGTATATAAGAATTATTTTAAATTGGAAAACACGTAAACAAATCTTCACAAAATCGTAACATCAATTAATCGTACAGAATTATTTTATTAAAAACGACAGGTATCGGTGACCGAACTATTTATTTTAACCAACGATACAAAAACAAGTGCTCTCGAAATTATTCGTAACGTAAAATTTCTCGACGACAATAAATTAGGTTATGTAATCACAAATTTTACAACACTGTTTTAATTTTTTACTTTTTGAACAAATTCTAGAGAGAGTGATTTCCTGAGCGCTTGCTTTTATATGTTTCTGGTTGCTACAGAAATTTCAATTTTTACAGCCATATTGCAAAATTTACAATGGATGTGATTGGAGGATCAAAATTACGAATTGTACATAAATGGAATTTTGGCCGTAACTTTCTTATACATGGTCGGAAATGAAAATTAAAATGGAAATGAAAACTACGTGAAATTTTGAATAAAAGGACACCTAACAAGCAATAATTCCTAACACTAATAAACGAAATAACTTAATCTAATCAAAATAAGCTTTTAACTATATACACTTACAAGCTACACTAAAATTACTTGCAAAAATGGAATTCTGAGGACAATTTACATAAGAAAACATATCTTTTATGTTCGAAACATTTAATTTAATGAAAATTTTAAGCTTTTGTAAATTTGTCTAGAATTCACCTCAGATTTAGCATAATTTTGCGGATAAAAACGCTGTATCCTTATAAAAACTTATTCATATTGAGAAAGAACATCTATTATTTGCTTTAAGAGCAAAACTAAATCTAATAATGTGGAAAAAGTATAAAATTATGTGAAAACCTAAAATTTACAACGTAACCAAACTTAAATCTAAAAATGAAATTAATTCATATTAAAAAATGTTTTTAACACTTAAAATGTTATGTTTAAGGTTTGTACTACTTGTCTTTATTGTTCTCACTACTTATTTGCAATGCATAATGTTATTCAGTCTTGCATTGAAAAGTCTCATCGTCTAACACTCTTTTGAAATTTTTCACTATAAAATGTACGGCACTATAAATGTCTGTATGCCATAATGTTCTAAATGTTTTCTTCTTGTGAATCATGTATTATAATTTTGTCACTAATTCGCTAACAAAATGTGTGCGAAAATTGTCTATACTGTCCATATTATAACCCTTTTACTAAATTTTTGTATTTCCTGCCTTTAAAAACTAAACATACACTATCCCTAACATAATCCTAACTACATAGTCCATGTTTAAACACCTGTAAAATGTCTACTTGCCAAATTACCTTTGAAAAATTGAGTTTTATTGCAATAAATGCAATACTAAAATGACTCTACGAAAATGGTTATATTTAACATCCTTGACAATTTTGTTAGCAGCAAATTGCTTTTTATGATGAAACCAAACTAAGCAAATGATATTCAGATCAATTTACACCAAATAAATTTATTTTAAACACATTTTGAACCAGATTTATGTAAAATTGTGTCTCGCACTTGTATCGAGCTAGAAATTACCCCTTTTTATGACCCAAATGTCATGTAAGCTGTCCGATACTTCTATTACCTCTTTCTAAACATCTCAATATATATATATATATATATATATATTTGTGTATATAATCTATTGCACTTTCTAATTCCTGGTTGGTACGTCATTTTTGTAGTTTTTTGTAATTCAGCTTAGTTCGCTGAAATAAATCCTTATAAACCGAACGCATCATGTTTTTCTTTTAAGAAAAGCTACAAAAACGAAAGGAACGGTACTAACCTAAAAAATGAACAATATAATTGCCAAATATACATTACTCGCTACACCCGTGTGTCAAACTTTGAACTCGAGTTAAAAAAAACACTATTTTTCTCTAGTTGTACAAATAACTATTGCACATCTCACCTGCATCTTATCTAAGGCAACAATTCATCCCGTACTATATGGGACAGTCACATTTTTAAATACATCATTTCGTATATATAATTATTCTAATAAATTACGTAAATGTTTGGTATTTATGAAGAAGTCCCCTTTTTGCCTCAATTATGACGTTTCATTGCTTAGAAGAAATTAATCAAAGTCTAGAACATACGAAAAAGATAGCCCAACCTTTATACTTATAAGATATAATAGGATGACATCACAACGTTTACAATTTACGATACTATTCTAGCACTATTTTCGACTTAAATAAATAGCGCAAGCCCGCTTATGAGGTAATATTAAGTAAAAAAATACTCAATTATTTTTTATATGTGTAGTTAAAAAGCAGTCCTACGTATATATAATATATATATATATATATATATATATATATATATATATATATATATGTAATGGCAAAATTGTGAAAATATTTATTATTAATTAAATTAGTATAAATTTGGGGATAGAGTTCTAATATTTGAATTTCGTTGGCAAATCAAAATATAACTATTTAACTTTATGAATTATAAATAAATTAATGTGTTCGTGAAATCTTAAATTTTATTTCACACCAAGAAATGTTCATGTTAATAATTTAATAGTAATTTGCAATTATTTGTTTCACCATATACCAGGCTTCTACTGAATTGGCAAAATGTACGCATGCGTTGCGTAAAATTAAAATATTTATGGTTACACCTGTTCATTACCTTTCCAGATATTGATACACGCCGTCGCACAATAAACATATACAAATTCAGAAAAACAAAACGTAAATACAGGACATTAAAAGCATAATCAATGCAATATTATGGGTTATGATAGCCAAATAAACTCACATGTGTTGTTGTAATCTCCAACAAATGGTCACCTCAAGCTTGTTCCATATTGCCATTGGATGTAAAACTTCTTTCCATCTAACGATGATACTGCCTTACTGTTGTTAATGGTACTGCTTAATTTCCATAAATTCATCCAGCTGCATTAACTTGTGATGAATCTCCTTTTTTATAAATACGTTGCACTTAGGTATTATGCTCATATACTTTTGTAGTAGCACTTTTATTTGCTTTGAATATTTAAATATTGTTTTAAATATTTATTAAATTATCGATTAGAATTATTTCTATTCTTTCATAAAGTTTTATATTTACTCTCACTTTTATTTTAGATGCCGATTTGAAATTATTTTTATTTTATAACCTCCATCACTTTCGAAAAAAATAAACATCACATCCAAGACATCAGAAGAATTTTATTTACATAAAAAAAATGCACATCAACCGATGTTGATACAAGATTTCGAATTGAAACAATACAGTAATGTCGAAAATTATAACCGGTAACCTAAGTTTTAAGATTTGTTATTTGTTATATCGATTGTTTCTGGAATCTCAAACACTACGTTGGTCGCGGTTCACTTCCGATAATGTTAACGAAAATTTTTAACTTACATGTAACGAATGCACTATAAGCACTATGACTTTTTAGTCATAGTCATTTTCAATTTTTTTTTTTACATTACATACAAAAGATCCTTGCATTTGGTTGATCTAAACAAAAAAATTAAATTAACTAAAACCTAAATTATGCTATAACTTTGTCAAATCAATTCGGATTTGCTTTTTAAATACATTTTTGAAATCAGGGCAAATTTTTGCTAAACTAAACTGAAGATATATTCAGCTTCTGCATAAAAAACTGTATAAGAATACACTTATTTCTACCCATTTTTCATAGTTTTAACAACATTTCTACTTCAATAGCTTAATTTTAGGTACATAACCCAATTTTTCTAAATTTATGTCTAAATTACACATTTTATGTTAAATTTTATGTGAAAATGAGGGAAACCTAATATTATATGCTTTTATAATTTATTCTGAACTTATCCTATATAAACTATAAATTTGAAAAATTCTTAATTATTGTACTTAACCTAACTTTATATAATTTAAGTTTGACTTGCTTTTTAAACGTCTATATCGCTTGTAATGTTTACATAATATGTTCCTATATATGTCTCTAAACCCAACACTGTTTTTCTGTACTCTATAGTTCCTAATTTTGTCTTTGTACACTTTCACAATGTCAGCATATTTAGTAAATTTTTGTACACAAATCGTATTTATATTGTAAATATCACATTGCACAAATGTTGTTCAATCTTAGCTATGTTTCTAAGTCACTATAACTTCTTATGCACTTTTGAAACACTTAGTTTGTGAATTACCAATATACTGTCTTCGTACCATAACCCTTTTTATAGTTCGCAGAGTTTTATGCATTGTACCTATTACTATACATGTTCTACACATTAGAATTATTGTACTTCATGTAATCAATATCTGTTATGTATTCAAATTCTTAATTAAATTGATTTAAATGTGAAATTTCTTATTTAACTTAAACGAAACTAAACGTACACACTAACATGTATAGTGTTGACCTTTTTTTACATGCTACTGCTATAACTCGTTGCTTTTATAAATATAACATCATTGTGCAAACCCCATAAAGCCTGTTTTGTTGTATCACAATCATATTTTTATATTCATATACTGTATTTTCTCAAAACGAAGTGCCATAACTTCTTCAACTTTATATGAACTCACATACTATATATTATTTCATCTCGATAAACTCTACTCCCTCTATTATACCTATTTATAACCATGGCAATATACATATATATATATATATATATATATATATATATATATATATATGTGTGTGTGTGTGTTTTTGTGTGTGTGTGTGTTGTAAGTATATACAGGGTGGTCCAGTTTATAACGGCAGATCTTTACCAAAGGATAGCTAACGTAAAAATAATGTCAGTTTTTCATATAAACATATCCGCTCAAGAGCTTCGTTTCCGAAATACAGAGTGTTGAAATTTTGTAAAATAAATAGAATATCTTGAATATTTCTAAAACGGCAGATTTGAATAATTTTGAATTCGGTACACAGTGTGAACTAATTGTCCCTCATTATTTAGGGCTTATGATGATAAAATACGAAAATCAGTGGCGGAGATATGGGTCTACCATCGTCCCTTTTCAAAAAAAATCTCCTATGCCACTGACTTTATTGCAAATTCAATAACGTCTCCCGATTGCTTATGCTTTTTGGAACAAATAGTTTGGTTCCATAGTACACCTACGGCGCACAGTTCTCGAGATATTTCAGGTTTTGTCAGGTAATGCGATTAACTAGTATGAATAACATTTAGGAATGCATACAAATTCTAACTAAATAACTTTTAATAAAACCAGTAAACACAACTCATAAACCGATAAATAATTAATGTAACTATTTATTTATTATGTTCTTGGTTATCGGTTCGTAAAAATTAATTAAATAACCACTTTGCTTCAAATAAGGCCCTGGAAAAATGGCTCTTTAATTCACGTTTATGAACCGAAAATCGATACAAATAAATATTAAACAAAACGTTTCAATGACAAAATAAAAAATTAATGGCTAATATAATAATTGTTCGAAATAAAAACCATTTGGTTGAATGCACAACCAGCAGCGTTTTCTAATGGAATGGTTTAGGCTAACTAGCACATCATGATTAATTTCTGCACAAGCATTTTGAATTCTATGCAAAAGCTTTTCTCTAGTTGGCACTGGCGTTGAATAAACAATTTCTACCCCATAGGTAGAAATCCATGAGGGTTAGGTCTTGAGATCGGGGAGGCCATGCAACTGGACCACCACGACCAATCCACCGACCTTCAAAATTTGTATTCAGCCAATTACGAACGTCTATACCATAATGCGCTAGACACCCATCGAGTTGCAACCAGGCTTGCCTTCGCATATTAAGTGGAACGTCGTCCCACATATTGTGATGCTCCGTCTCCATAAATTGCAGAAAGTTTTCAGAATTCACACGCTGTAGAAGTATATGAGGGCCATTGTAAATGCCTATCCAAATATTCACACTAAATTCATGTTGACATTTTCGTGGTCTGATTTCATGAGGATTTTCATGCGCCCATACATGTTGATTATGATAATTCATAATACCTCGTCGGATAAAACATGACTCATCGGTCCATCGAATATTGCTTAAAAAATCCCCATTGTTTTGAACGGAGTTCAGAAGCCACCTACAAAATGCAACCCTACGTTCTCTGTCTCCTAGGTGTAAACCATGGACAGGTTGCACATGAAAAGGACGTCTGTGGTCCTGTTTTAATATTACTACAAGAGTGTATTTAGAAGTTCCAGTGGTTCGACTGACTCTTCTTTGATTAGTCCTCGAATCTCTATTAAATGCACGAAGTACGTTATTGTTTCTCCTTACCGTATTAAAGTTCAGAAGATTAGGATTCCTAGTTATAGCCTTCAACCCTTGATTGATGAATTAAAGATGCACGTTTGAAAAAACATTATGATGTGGCTGTCGTCTGTTGGGAAATCGTCTACGGTATTCTCAAGCTGCTTCTGCTATATTCCCATAACAAAAACCATAAACAAAATGCTTGGCAGCATATTCTTGATTAGAAAATTTAAATGGC
This sequence comes from Vesta saturnalis, assembly GCA_036346205.1. Classification (NCBI taxonomy): domain Eukaryota; kingdom Metazoa; phylum Arthropoda; class Insecta; order Coleoptera; family Lampyridae; genus Vesta; species Vesta saturnalis. The sequence continues at coordinate 357,524 of JARFJB010002156.1, read as the reverse complement.
ATTTTATTTAACGTTTGAAACTAGCAACCAAATTAAAAATAATTTATGTAATACTTCTGAATTAAAATATTGTTCGTATAAATGACAAAACTTAGTCATAGTTTACTTCGTGAAATTTAAATTTGAAATGAAATTTTGCATCACTGACCTGACATTACCTGACAAAATCCGACATATCTCGAAACCGGTGCACCGCACGTGTACCATGGAACCATACTTTTTTGTTCCAAAAAGCATAATCAATCGGAAGACGTTATTGGATTTACAATAAAGTCAGTGGTGTAGATTTTTTTGAAAAGGGGCGGTAATACACTCATATCTCCGCCATTAATTGTCGTATTTTATCATCATAAGGCCTAAATAATGAGGGACAGTTAGTTCACACTGTATACCAAATTTAAAATTATACAAAGCTGCCGTTTTAGAAATATTCAAAATATTCTATTTATTTTACAAAATTTCAACACTCTGTATCTAGAAAATGAAGCTCTCCAGCATATATGTTTATATGAAAAACTGATGTTATTTTTACGTTAACTATCCTTTGGTAAAGTCCTGTCGTTATAAACTGAACCACCCTATAGATATATTCATATATATATATATATATATATATATATATATATATATATATATATATATATATATATATATATATATACATATAAACCCTCCTAGTGGCACCATTTTGTAGCATACGATCAGTATATACGTTGTGGCACCTTTTATTGGTGCCAGTTCGTTTTGCCTCGTATTTGGGTACTACCATACTACATGTACATACTTAAATATAAAATTTGGCGAGGGTGCTATAACGAACGTATATCTATAAATCTATAAAATCGCGATTTTAGTTGACGCTGTAGATCTGAAGACGGCGCTTCCATCGCAAAGTATAAGAGAATGGTCTTAGTAGCGCCATTTGCGTTGTCGCACCATACACTTAAAACCACGTGCGTTACAAGGTCAACCAGTTGTTGTTTATTTCATGTCTCCCTTTTTATGACCCTTTGTATCATTTATTACTGGAAATAATATCTTTCGTTTGAAAAAATGTTTAAAATTTGTAAATTACATCCTTTGTGACAAAAGTTTAGACGAGAGGAAATAAATGCGTTATTTTATTAAATGTGACAACTTCTTTACGATTCAAAGTATTAAAAAAATTATATTTTAATACATAACGCTGTTTTTACTATTACTATTTAATTATCTTATTTGTGGACGTCTAAAATTTGATGTTGATCAACAAAACAAGTTTATAATCCAGTGAAATATGAAGATTTCAATAAATGTCAGAGACTATTAATTTCGTTTCTTTATTCTACCTGTTACCAGTTTGACATTGTATTATAACTTATTGACTATTGAAATTGTAGTAAACATAAGAACCTAATTTTTAAATTTTTTTCAATTTTCGGTAATTGTAATTTGCATGCATACAATTTGAGGAGTTTAATAAAATTAAATTTAAATACGCTAACTAATTTAATGACGGCAAAACTATCTTATCACCAACAAAATTATTAAGTCAGTTTCAATAAATCTTAGAAATTAATAATTTCCTGTTTTTTGTGTATCACTTTTTTAATTTGGATCCATACAATTTTACAGTAAATTTTAATAGTTATTTTTATGTTATTTCACTTTTGCATTTGTTTAATAATGTATACCTTAAATTTGAAATTCTCTTATCTTTAGCGATAGTATTAAATAAATATTAAAGGTGATTAATTTCTTTTCTTTTATTTCATTACTGTTATCAGTTTTAATAAAACCTTTTCTTTTTATCACTGAAACCTACTTACGAAGCTTGAAGATTAATAACATGCCAATTTTTATGCATCCTCGTAAGACATTTGCATTAGGATATATTGCAACTATTAAAAGTTTACGTAAATTAGCATTAGATTTACTATCAATGCAATATCCAACTACTATGAAATATGTTATGACATACAAATGCTCTCAGGATCACCTGGAAATGTACTTTTCTTGTATACGTTCAAGAGGGGGCTGGAACAACAACCCAAGTGCTTCACAATTTAGTGGGCCCTTCGAAAATTATTATTTAAAAATAGTGTTACTCTAAGTGCCAATGCTAACTGTGTCAATATTTCCCCAAATGAATCTGTTCATTGTCCGACTGTTTTTGAATTCCGTAGTTCAAAGAGAAAAATAAATGCACATAAATCCAGTGAAGATGATGATTGCAGCATACAAGACCTGAATTCAATTCTTGAAATGGACTCCCTAACTGACCTACAAGACAATGTTATATATTACATGGCAGGTTAAATAATTAAAAGAATGATTGTAAATGTAACTTGTGCTCGATTGCAAAGATCTTCTCTTAAATAGGTCTGTAAACGATCACAAATATACTCTAAATTCGCATGACTATTTATCTTTCACATCCTTCGTTCTCGAGGAAAGCTAATACTGCCATCTTATCATGTGTTTTTATTAATTCCATATTATGAGAAATTATTCAGGGCTGAAATACATTCGGTTTCATCAAGAAAGCAAAATTTTATATGTAAAATGGCCATTAAAATTTTTAAATATGCTAAATCAAGAAACATAATGCAACAACATCCTTCAGTAGAAGAGATTGTTGTAGACTTGTAGAAGACCTTCATCATGCGCAATTAATAAAAAAAATAGTGAGTTTATACTTGGAAATGCGTATAAAATCGTATGTTAAAAAGGAAACAAAAAAAACATATAGGTAATAAAGTTACCCTTAGACACAAATTAACAAAGGTTATTTTATTTAGTAATAATTAATTTTCTAGCGTGTAAATTACGATTATGTTATTTAAGAAATTTAATAATATGTTAAATAATGTTAATGTTAAATAATATGTTCTTGACTTAGTTTTTTCAAGTTTAAATGACTTTGAAGTGGAAGTTAGTGATGGTTATTTAGTTAGGAGTGACTGTTATCATTCACCACTTTTGATTAAATTAAAGGTGCCTTGCTTGCGAGTAAATTTATATGTGATTTTAAACGATTTAATGTTGAAAAAATTTCTAAGGAATTTGTTGAAATTGAATTTCTATCATATCAGAGTAATGAAGTTAGTAAATTTAATGAATATATTAATGATATTGAACTCAAATTATCTTTGATTATTGAGCAATGTGTACCAAAGATTAAGATTTCATCTAAAAAATTTCCAATATGGTTTTCCAATGTCTTAAAAGTGTCTATATTTAATAAAAAGAGGTATCATAAGATGTATAAGTATTTAAATCCAAGCTTTTTTTAATACGATATATTTAAGAAAGAAAGAGCATATGTAAAACACTTATATAGAGATGAAAAAGCTTATTTGATGTCCACGGAGGAGTCTATTAAGTTCGATTCAAAGAAATTTTATAAATATGTTAATTCTATTAATTGTAATAATTCTATTCCTGAGTGTGTACATCTTAATGGACAAGTTGCTAAAGATGGTCATGAAATAGTTAATTTATTCTCTAAGAAATTTGGAGATGTATATAAAAAGTTATATTTAAATGCATATGAAGTTTTAAGAGAAGTTAATGAATCATTTGGACAAATGTTAACTGAGAGTGATATTGAATCATGCATTTTGAATCTAAATCCACATCATTGTCCTGGGTCAGACAATATTCATCCTATTATTATAGAATGTAAGGAAGCTATAAAGAAGTGGCTGTTAGAGATATTTAACTATTCATTCAAAATATGTGTTGTTCCTAATGCATGGAAGGTTTCATTATCACCCCATTACATAAGAGTGGAGATATTACTAATGTTAATAATTATAGACCAATAGGTAACTAGGAATAAATATTTTTTGAAAATGTTTGATTACATTGTTTATGAGAAAACTAGTTTGTTTTCTAAGAAATTTATTAATTTGCAGCAACATAGATTTATTGAAGGTAGGTAAACTGTAACAAATTTAGCTGTTTATATAGAATACATAATCAACAAATTAAATGAAGGAGTTTTAGTAGAATCTATATATACTGATCTGGTTAGAGCGTTTGACAGAGTAAATGTTGGTCTTCTAGTTAAAAACTCCATACATGAAATAACTGGTCCTTTACTATTATTGTTTGAATAATTTCTTAGTGAGAGAAAACAATTTATTAAAACTGGATCTTTTCTTTTTATTTTGTTCCCCTACTTTTTGTTGTATTTATAAATGATGTTCAGTTATGCATTAAGTATATCCAAATATTATTTTTTGCGTATACAAAGGTTTTCAAAGCCATTGAGGATAATTATGATTTATTTTTATTAAAATGTGATGTAGATTCGTTCATTGAATGGTGTTCCTATAACGGGCTTGATTGCAATACCTACTAAAAAGTAATACGTGGCGTGCCCGTAGAGCTATCCGAAGCGGATGTAAGCTCCGATTTGACGGCAAGATTAATAAGTTTTTGTTTTACGATGAAGCAGCGAGGCCTGAGCGATTGGTTTTGGTACACCTACCGAGCGAGGAGGACAAGAAGAGGATTAGGAAAGCACGTCGCCCGCCTCCGAGTGACCGTCGAGGACCTGAGGCGGAAATCCGACATCGGGCAGTTTCACGGTCAGTTTCACGCAAGTTGCTGCAGGGCGGAGCACGCTGTGATAGTGCCATGATAACCAACAGTCAATGCACTTTATCCGTCCGACCGGGCTAGCGTTAACTGCGTGGGACAAATACCGTGGATAAGTTCCTCGACCTCCGCAACGGAAGAAGATGGAAGCACCGCAGCGACCGCCGAAGAGGACACCTCCGCCTCTCGACTCGGACCGAGTCAGCTACGTGCGACGGCAGGCATTGAAAGGCGGAAGTACGAGTGGTCAGCCATTACTCCGCCCGATCAATCTGCCTTAGGGTTCGACTTATTGACCTTCCTCGGAGGGCTCAATATAAAAGGCTCCTGTCATCCGTAAGGTGGCAGAGGCACTCTAAGGTGGAATCTGCGACTGACTTGGGTGGTTTTCCTCTCACACAGTCAGGAGGTAGGCCTATAGGGTAAACACAGACGGTCCGGATCGAAGTCTGGCGCCCGAGATAAGTATTTAGTATCGATTTTTTAATTACATAATCTCTGTTCTGTAAATATCGACAGTGTTACACTTTACTAACACATATTTCTTTTATTCCAGATAAGCAACCTAGCGACAACAGGACAGCCCACACAAAGAACACACCAATCCAAAGCATCACCACACAACACCCGCCTCAAATTCACATTCAAAAATTAAATCTTTTTTTTTATTACCAAAATTACGCACCTCATGATTGTACACAATACAATAACAAAACAGCGCAACACCAACAACAAGGGAATGACCAGGGCTGAAGAGGAGAAGGACTCTGAACAGTCCACGACAAGATACACAAAGCTAAAATAAGTAATTACTAACACCATAAGCATGAGCAAACTAACAAAAAAAAAAAAAAAAAAAAAAAAAGAAAATTCCAGTTATATATTACACCTGAAAAGGAAAGGCCACGTATTTCATTCCCTTCCCAAGGGGGAGGGCGGGCTGCTCGAACTTTCCGAGCTGAAGGAGCTCGGAAAGCTCGCCACAATCATGGATTCCCAGCATACATACATACAATACGTATATATGCAAGGTGGGATTAAGGATGGGTGTGGTCAGGATAGGATCGTAAGGAACGGAGTTAGGGTTCTGAGGGGGATAATACTACCCCAGCATTCGCCTAAGCAGCCGCACATGGTGTGCATATACGCAGTGACCATGCCGCTACATGTATATGAGGAAAACCCCCTGAAAAAACCTGATACAAGGGTAGACGCTAACGGGAATCAAACCCATTACCTCCCGAATGCTAAGCAGATCGTGTCATTACTACGCTACCAGCTCGGTACATATTACACCTCCCTGGCTATCCTTTATATAGGAGCTGTACCTAAACTCAATGTGTGTACCGAAAGGGATAGATTCAACAACAGGTTACAACTACAGGGTGAATCGTTTGACTTGTACTTGAATTGATATTTCGAAACATCTCAAAAGTAATAATAGCTGACCGCATCGGATGTAGAATAAAAAGCACTAGAGGGACAGATTTTTACGAGAAACCAGTGGCGTAACTACCGATGCGCAACATTTCGTAACGCAGACGGGTTCGTGCACCTGGGCAATGCCAACGAAACGACAAGCCAGCAGTATGCGACGAAAAAACTAACAACTTGGCAAACCACCGCTTCCGCTACCTCCGCCTATCAAAAAGAGTACTTGCGGGGGGCTCCCACTCCCATCAGTCCATTGCTTATTCTTGTCTATAGACGGGTGCCCTTTCGACCAACTCACAAGTTTATTGTTAATTTGATATATTCAGTGTTCATTTAAGTTGTAGAGTTTAGTAAGTGTATATTATGCAAACTAAATATCTACAATACTATTTGTTTATAGAGGCTAACCCAAACGAAAAAGTAAAGTAAAACTGTTCGGAATAAATATTTTTAGCGGAGTGTAAAATTTTTACCGGCAGAAGACGGAGATAAAAATAATAATAATATGGATAAAAACAATAAGCCATCAACCTCCTCGATAAGTACAACAAGCGGAGCTTACATTACAAAAGGAAAGGCAAGAAAAAATAAAGAACCTGGTAAAACTTGATACTTTCGTTTTACGAAAGGTTCTTGAAGAAGCACAACCGTAACAAATGAAATAACTGAAAATATCAACTTTCCAGATCCAATTAACAAAAACTATGAAACATCTGACATTATCCAAACCCCGAATTTAGTTGAAAACGAAGTACAAGACATAATTCCATGTCCATATATAAACAAGAATAAATTCTATATAAATAAAAGGCTTTGTCCTCACTCACTCTCTCACTCCCTGACTGACCCACTCATTAATCAACATCCAGGTCAGACCCTTAGGCCTAGGAATTTTAAATTTGGGTAACATTACTCAAGAAAACAATACAATTGCCTCGGATCGACCTGGCTACAAGGGGCGGTCAAGGTCGAAACAGACAGGCCCCGTTGCTGACGACTGTGCAAGGAATGAATGGCGAGTCGGTACGTGGAATGTTAGAGGTATGCATGGTAAAGAATTTGAAATTGCGAATGTAATGTACGAAAGACACCTTGATATTCTGTGTGTATCGGAGACAAAGCGCAAAGGAAAGGATGCTGTGGAGATGGAGGATGGCAGCCTGGCACTATGGTCAGGAGTTGAGACGGAAGTGCATGGTGCAAAAGGAGTTGGGGTGATCATAAGTGAAAGAGCGAAAAGATGTGTTAAACAGTACGAATTAGTATCTCCCGGGTAATATGGGTTAGAATGAAAGTGGAGTTTCGAAGAATTTTCTTATTGCATGCTATGCACCGGTGAATGGAGAAAGAGACCAGGAGCGTGAGAACTTCTGGAATGAGGTAGAGAACGTGTTGAACGTATGTAAGCCAAACGAAAGAGTGATTACATTGGGGATATGAACGGATGGGTGGGTGTAGAGAGAACATAGTGAACGCGTTCTAGGAAAGTTCGGAGACCAAAGAACCAATGAGAATGGTGAACACCTGCTGAACATCTGTGTGGAGAGAAGCCTATTTGTATCCAATACGTGGTTTAAGAATATGTATACATGGCAAAGAGGTGAATCTAAAAGAATGATAGACTTGATAGTGTATGATGAACGGATTAGAATCCTAGTGAGACACAAAAGTAATGCGTGAATCGGAGTGTGGATCGGACCACTTTTGGTGGTATCGAGAGTGTGTTTAGGGCAAAAGTGGGTGTGGAGAAGGAAAGCAAACGTAGTGCGAACGTCCAGAATTAGGGTTGACAAACTAGTGGATAGTGGTGCGAGAATGAAATACGTAGATGCTGTGAATAAAGAGCTGAATGTGAATGAAACAGTGTGGAACGAACAAATAAAAGACACTGACGTTGAGAGTGCATGGATAAGCTTGAAAAACTCTGTTGTCAATTGTGCCGTGCGAATATGTGGAAGAGTGATTGTAGGTACACAGAAAAAATGTGCTTGGTGGAATGAGTCGGTAAAAAAGCCAGTAAGTAAGAAAAAAGATGCGTACATGGCAATGATTGCTGCAAAAAATGAGATTGAGAAGAAACGATTGTATGAGGTGTACAGATTAAGAAACAAAGAAGCGAAGGAGGCAGTGAGGATAAGTAAAGAGGAAGTGATGGCTGTAGAAGGAGAGAAAATGCAGAATGATTTTGAGGGAAACAAAAAACTCTTCTGGAAATGGGTCAAAAATACTAAACGTGGCCCAAAACAGAACGCTGCAGGAGTGATGAATGATAGAAACGAAATAGTATGGGACGATTGTGAAGTGAGGAAATGCTGGCAAGAATATTTCGGAAAGCTGTACAGTAGTGAGGAAAGTAAGACTGAAGGGTTAAATAAGGAGAATATAGAAGAAATGATGAATGAAACTGAGAAGGATATTGGAATAAATGAGGTAGAGAAAACGGTAGGAAGGTTGAAAACGGCAAGGGAGCAGGCGTAGATGAAATCACTGGTGAAACGCTCAAGTATGGTGGTGCAAAGCTTATACGAAGATTGCGTGAATTATTCAATGTATGCCTTATGTGTGGAAAAGTGCCGAGTGATTGGAAGAGCGCGATCATTGTACCATTGTATAAAGGTAAGGGGAACAAGAGTGATTGTAAGAACTACAGAGGAATAAGCTTGCTCAGCGTACCTGGTAAAGTTTTTGGAAGAATACTGATTGATAGAGTACGAGAAACTACACAATCTAAGATGTGGGATGTGCAAGGTGGCTTCATGCCAGGGAGAGGATGTGTCGATCAGATGGTTACTCTCCAGCAGGTGATCGAAAAGTGTTTAAAGGTAAAAAGGAAGTTGTACTGTGCGTTTGTAGATCTGGAGAAAGCATATGACAGAGTGAATAGAGAGAAGATGTGGGAAATATTAAATGAATATGGCGTAAATAAAGGTCTAATAAATGGAATAAGGGCAGTATACAACGGTAGTCGGGCATGTGTTAGGGTGAGAGGAGGTATGAGTGAATACTTTAATATTGAGGGGTGCGACAAGGCTGTGTGATGTCACCGTGGTTGTTCAATATATACATGGATAAATGTCTTAGACAAGCATGTAACTATACAAATGGTGTAATGGTTGGTGACGTAAATGTACGACTCCTGGTGTATGCAGATGACACAGTCTTATTAAGTGACAGTGCGGATGAGCTGCAAACCGCTCTGAGGAAGTTTGATACAGTCTGTGAGAGCATGGACCTAAAGGTAAACGTGAACAAAACTAAGATTGTGGTGTTCAATCGGGAAGGTGGAAAGGAGAGTAGAGTATTTACTCTGCAAGATGAAATGGTGGAGCAAGTGGACGAGCTGGTATATCTCGGTAGAATGTTTACTGCAGATGGTACAATTGAGAGCGAGATTGGACGAAGGGTCAATGCTGGAAGGAAAGTGATTGGAAGTATGTGGACGATAATGAGAAATGAAAGCATGAATCTAGCTGCGATACGAGCAATCTATAATGGCGTATTCGTCCCGTCAGTACTGTATGGAAGTGAGACATGGGTATGTCAAAAAAGCACGAAAGAAAAATAAATGCCGTGGGTATGAGATTTCTGAGAAGCGCATGTGGTAAAACGAGACGGACAAGATAAAAATGAATGCATAATGAGGGAGTGTGGTGAGGAAAAGACTATGATGGATAGATATAAAAGTTGTACATTACGTTGGTTTGGTCACATTGAGAGAATGAACAACGCAAGATTAACAAAACAAATATATGTGGGTGAGGTTAGGGAAAGGCCTGGTCTGGTAGGCCGCGTAAAACTTGGCTGAATGTAGTAGAATCTATGATAAAGGAAAGAAAGATAAGAAGTTTTAAAACAAAAGGGCATGTCAGAGACTATGTATGAATCTTGCGGAAGCAAGGAGGTATGCGGAGATAGGAAAGCATGGAGAAAGATTGTGAATGAAAAATAAATAAGAGGCAGGATTGTTTTGCCTACCCTGCAAGGGAATGGCGTGAAGGTTAAGTAAGTAAGGTAACATGCACACTAAGGAGAATTTTGAAACTCAACCGCTAAGGGATAGAAATTAAGGGTTGAAAAGTAGCCTTTCAAACCCGAAGTTGAGAAATGAAAATCGGGAATTCTCAATTAATTAATTACCGAACGGATCCATGTTTCACTGTTTTTGAAATTTTACCTCAGGGGGATGAGATCGGGTTCCAAAGGGAGATGAATTGTTTAAACAAAGTGAATAGATCTTTAAGCCCTTAAGTCTAGAAACATGAAAATTGATATGTAGATGTTCCTTCTGAAATAAAGAAACACGTGTTTTGATTTTATCATCTAACGGGTAAAAAAAGGGAGGGATAAACCAGGAAGCAAATTAAGTTTTCTGAACCAAGTAGTCCGTATGGAGTATCACGAGGATAGAAAATAGTTAACAAAAATAAAGGAAAGGTAATTAGGAAATTAATCATCCCTCAAAGGTAGTGTTAGGGGTTAAAAGTTCTAAACATTGTAAAATATCATATTGGGTATCAAACTAAGCATCGTTTTACAACCAGGTTAAAGATCATTATGGAATTTACGAATTCAGTTCAGGAAAATGCTAAGGGAAGGAAATGGGTGAAATGAGGAATGTTGGGTTCCTTGAGTCTTTGAGAAAAAGCATCTTGAGATCTTTGAACCAAATTATATATGATTTCGGGAGTATGTTTAGAAGGTGTTTGAAACCAATATCAGGGGTGGGAAACAGGGGTTGAAATTTATCCTGTTGTGAAGGATGATGGTAGTATTATATGTTTGAGCAAATTTTCCATTATTATATTACAACGTTGAATAAATTGGTAAAATACTCTTCTTTCTAATATAGTTGTTTTATTTTTCCTTTGCAAGCGATTGATTTCGGCGGGTTGGCAATTATTCGACTTTGCTAAAAAACATACATGGTAATATAAATATGAAATAGTGTTTAGACAGTTACGGTCAAATAAAATGAACGATGAATGAAGAACGATGTACATAAAAATATCTTTACGATATGATGGTACAAGACGTCTATAATGGCGGTAAATCTAAAATATAAAGTTTTATGGGCGCGAAGGCACTTGGGAGACATTTGGACGAACAAAAAGTAATTAAAGTATATTAGCAATAGCTAGCTTTACTATTAGTAGGTTATAGGTAATATTTCATATCTAACATACTGGATAACTAACGATTTAATAAATGTTTGTTCATCTATGCCAAATTTAAATTATTCACACTTAATGTGTTCCTAAATCCCAACGAAACCCTTTCTCGCGCCCAAGTGCCTCCGCGCCCAAGCGGCTGCGCCCAGACGGTCGCGCCCAAACCGCCTAGCCCAAATGTCCTAGACCAAAGTTTAATTAGAAATCGATGGTTTGTAAAGAAACAACGAAGCAATTATATTAGAAAGAAGAATATGTCTTCCGTTTCTCAATATCATCTAAAGTATTTTACTCTTACAATATTTCTGAATTTTTCTTTAGTTTTTTTGAAGCAGAATCAGAATAATGTAATTTATCACAAAAGAAAGGCGGTTGGCGGACGAAAACTACACCTTTAAGACAGATATTGACAATTTTGTTAATATTCAGTTGTATCACCAACAATGGCGTTTTATTTAAGTAGCAAAAAGCCCGGGTTTCCCAAAGATCTCAAGTAAGAAAATCGTACTTCTTCTATTCAGGAAAACTTGTGAACGTTCTAGGAAAGTTCGGAGACCAAAGAACCAATGAGAATGGTGAACACCTGCTGAACATCTGTGTGGAGAGAAGCCTGTTTGTATCCAATACGTGGTTTAAACATAAAATGTGAATATGTATACATGGCAAAGAGGTGAATCTAAAAGTATGATAGACTTGATAGTGTATGATGAACGGCTTAGAAACCTGGTGAAAGACACAAAAGTAATGCGCGGAGCGAGTGTGGATCGGACCACTTTTGGTGGTATCGAGAGTGTGTTTAGGGCAAAAGTGGGTTGGAGAAGGAAAGCAAACGTAGTGCGAACGTCCAGAATTAGGGTTGACAAACTAGTGGATATGGTGCGAGAATGAAATACGTAGATGCTGTGAATAAAGAGTGAATGTGAATGAAACAGTGTGGAACGAACAAATAAAAGACACTGACGTTGAGAGTGCATGGATAAGCTTGAAAACTCTGTTGTCAATTGTGCCGTGCGAATATGTGGAAAGAGTGATTTGGTACACAGAAAATGTGCTTGGTGGAATGAGTCGGTAAAAAGGCAGTAAGAAAAAAAGATGCGTACATGGCAATGATTGCTGCAAAAATGAGATGAGAAGAAACGATTGTATGAGGTGTACAGATTAAGAAACAAAGAAGCGAAGGAGGCAGTGAGGATAAGTAAAGAGGAAGTGATGGCTGTAGAAGGAGAAAATGCAGAATGATTTTGAGGAAACAAAAACTCTTCTGGAAATGGGTCAAAAATACAAACGTGGCCCAAAACAGAACGCTGCAGGAGTGATGAATGATAGAAACGAAATAGTATGGGACGATTGTGAAGTGAGGAAATGCTGGCAAGAATATTTCGGAAAGCTGTACAGTAGTGAGGAAAGTAAGACTGAAGGGTTAAATAAGGAGAATATAGAAGAAATGATGAATGAAACTGAGAAGGATATTGGAATAAATGAGGTAGAAAACGGTAGGAAGGTTGAAAACGGCAAGAGCAGGCGTAGATGAAATCACTGGTGAAATGCTCAAGTATGGTGGTGCAAAGCTTATACGAAGATTGCTGAATTATTCAATGTATGCCTTATGTGTGGAAAAGTGCCGAGTGATTGGAAGAGCGCGATCATTGTACCATTGTATAAAGGTAAGGGAACAAGAGTGATTGTAAGAACTACAGAGGAATAAGCTTGCTCAGCGTACCTGGTAAAGTTTTTGGAAGAATACTGATTGATAGAGTACGAGAAACTACACAATCTAAGATGTGGGATGTGAAGGTGGCTTCATGCCAGGAGAGGATGTGTCGATCAGATGGTTCTCTCCAGCAGGTGATCGAAAAGTGTTTAAAGGTAAAAGGAAGTTGTACTGTGCGTTTGTAGATCTGGAGAAAGCATATGACAGAGTGAATAGAGAAGATGTGGGAAATATTAAATGAATATGGCGTAAATAAAGGTCTAATAAATGGAATAAGGGCAGTATACAACGGTAGTCGGGCATGTGTTAGGGTGAGAGGAGGTATGAGTGAATACTTTAATATTGAGGTGCGACAAGGCTGTGTGATGTCACCGTGGTTGTTCAATATATACATGGATAAATGTCTTAGACAAGCATGTAACTATACAAATGGTGTAATGGTTGGTGACGTAAATGTACGACTCCTGGTGTATGCAGATGACACAGTCTTATTAAGTGACAGTGCGGATGAGCTGCAAACCGCTCTGAGGAAGTTTGATACAGTCTGTGAGAGCATGGACCTAAAGGTAAACGTGAACAAAACTAAGATTGTGGTGTTCAATCGGGAAGGTGGTAGGAGAGTAGAGTATTTACTCTGCAAGATGAAATGGTGGAGCAAGTGGACGAGCTGGTATATCTCGGTAGAATGTTTACTGCAGATGGTACAATTGAGAGCGAGATTGACAAGGTCAATGCTGGAAGGAAAGTGATTGGAAGTATGTGGACGATAATGAGAAATGAAAGCATGAGTCTAGCTGCGAAACAATCTATAATGGCGTATTCGTCCCGTCAGTACTGTATGGAAGTGAGACATGGGTATGTCAAAAAGCACGAAAGAAAAATAAATGCCGTGGGTATGAGATTTCTGAGAAGCGCATGTGGTAAAACGAGACGGACAAGATAAAAAATGAATGCATAATGAGGGAGTGTGGTGAGGAAAAGACTATGATGGATAGATATAAAAGTTGTACATTACGTTGGTTTGGTCACATTGAGAGAATGAACAACGCAAGATTAACAAAACAAATATATGTGGGTGAGGTTAGGGAAAGGCCGGTCTGGTAGGCCGCGTAAAACTTGGCTGAATGTAGTAGAATCTATGATAAAGGAAAGAAAGATAAAGTTTTAAAACAAAAGGGCATGTCAGAGACTATGTATGAATCTTGCGGAAGCAAGGGAGGTATGCGGAGATAGGAAAGCATGGAGAAAGATTGTGAATGAAAAATAAATAAGAGGCAGGGATTGTTTTGCCTACCCCGCAAGGGAATGGCGTGAAGGTTAAGTAAGTAAGGGTAACATGCACACTAAGGGAGAATTTTTTGAAACTCAACCGCTAAGGGATAGAAATTAAGGGTTGAAAAGTAGGCCTTTCGTAAACCCGGGAAGTTGGAGAAATGAAAATCGGAATTCTCAATTAATTAATTACCGAACGGATCCATGTTTCACTGTTTTTGAAATTTTACCTCAGGGGATGAGATCGGGTTCCAAAGGGAGATGAATTGTTTAAACAAAGTGAATAGATCTTTAAGCCCTTAAGTCTAGAAACATGAAAATTGATATGTAGATGTTGCTTCTGAAATAAAGAAACACGTGTTTTGATTTTATCATCTAACGGGTAAAAAAAGGGAGGGATAAACCAGGAAGCAAATTAAGTTTTCTGAACCAAGTAGTCCGTATGGAGTATCACGAGGATAGAAAATAGTTAACAAAAATAAAGGAAAGGTAATTAGGAAATTAATCATCCCTCAAAGGTAGTGTTAGGGGTTAAAAGTTCTAAACATTGTAAAATATCATATTGGGTATCAAACTAAGCATTGTTTTACAACCAGGTTAAAGATCATTATGGAATTTACGAATTCAGTTCAGGAAAATGCTAAGGGGAAGGAAATGGGGTGAAATGAGGAATGTTGGGTTCCTTGAGTCTTTGAGAAAAAGCATCTTGAGATCTTTGAAATCCAAATTATATATGATTTCGGAAGTATGTTTAGAAGGTGTTTGAAAACCAATATCAGGGGGTGGGAAACAGGGGTTGAAATTTATCCTGTTGTGAAGGATGATGGTAGTATGTTATGTGTTTGAGCAAATTTTCCATTATTATATTACAACGTTGAAGAAATTGGTAAAATACTCTTCTTTCTAATATAGTTGTTTTATTTTTCCTTTGCAAGCGATTGATTTCGGCGGGGTTGGCAATTATTCGACTTTTGCTAAAAAAACATACATGGTAATATAAATATGAAATAGTGTTTGGACAGTTACGGTTATATAAAATGAACGATGAATGAAGAACGATGTACATAAAAATATCTTTATGATATGATGGTACAAGACGTCTATAATGGCGGGTAAATCTAAAATATAAAGTTTTATGGGGCGCGAAGGCACTTGGGCGGGAGACATTTGGACGAACAAAAAGTAATTAAAGTATATTAGCAATAGCTAGCTTTACTATTAGTAGGTTATAGGTAATATTTCATATCTAACATACTGGATAACTAACGATTTAATAAATGTTTGTTCATCTATGCCAAATTTAAATTATTCACACTTAATGTGTTCCTAAATCCCAACGAAACCCTTTCTCGCGCCCAAGTGCCTCCGCGCCCAGACGGTCGCGCCCAAACCGCCTAGCCCAAATGTCCTAGACCAGAAGTTTAATTAGAAATCGATGGTTTGTAAAGAAACAACGAAGCAATTATATTAGAAAGAAGAATATGTCTTCCGTTTCTACAATATCATCTAAAGTATTTTACTCTTACAATATTTCTGAATTTTTTCTTTAGTTTTTTTTATGTAGAAGCAGAATCAGAATAATGTAATTTATCACAAAAGAAAGGCGGTTACGGCGGGACGAAAAACTACACCTTTAAGACAGATATTGACAATTTTGTTAATATTCAGTTGTATCACCAACAATGGCGTTTTATTGTAAGTAGCAAACTTGGAAGCCCAGAAGGACCATTTCCCAAAGATCTCAAGTAAGAAAATCGTACTTCTTCTATTCATTTATATGGTGAACATACTACATTAAGATATTTCGAGGGTGGCTGCGTAATTGTGTAATTTTTGACGCTGCATATTGTAAACCCTGTGGACTGTTTTCTACTTCTACTAATGACTGATAGATAAGCATTCAAACATGGGTAAGCTTTATCCGAAGACAACTCCGCATAAAAAAACTAATTGCTGTATGTGAAAAATACTTTTGAAGAAAAACGAAACTATCGATAAGGAACTTGAACAACAAGGGAAGTATGAAATCTCCTTTTGGAAATCAGTACTACATAGATTATTTAATATAGCGTTAACCCTAGCAAGAAATAATTTAGGATTTAGAGGCCATCACGAGACGAATATTTCAAATATCGAGTTTTTTTCGAGGCCCTTTTTGTCGCAAGTTCATCTATTGATAAAATATGACCATATTATAAAGAATGTATTAGATATGCATCAGATTTGTGCGCGTATGTACTAAGAATAAAGGTAATGTTATAACACCCTCTTTTATAAAGGGGTCTTATAAAAATAGATTTTTATATTTTTGGCCACGGCGTACTCTAGTCAGAAGCTGGGGGTGAGTTTTGTCTTAAATGCAGTTTTACAACACAATTAAACTCAACAGACATTTATTCCACATAAATAATGTTCTGATGGTACAATATGTCTAACAAAATAAAATAAAATGTATTTCAAATCTTAAATAAAAATCTGTTAAAACAAATTAAAAATACTTCTGGGTTGGGATCGCCTGCGGACTAGGCAATGCTCCTAGCACGGAGGTATTTGGCGTTGTGTTCTTTCTGTATTCTGGAATTAAATGTGTGTAGTATTGCGGGTTCTAATCTGGTTAATTTAAAGTGTATAGAAAAATTCTGTATTCAATGTGATTTTTATTGACGTCTGGAAATAATTATGTTGATAACGATTCTATTATGTTTTAATATAGTTTTCGTTATTTAATTATTTAGTTAAATTAATTGCAAAGAATTATATCTAATCCCTATGTGCAATTGCATTATTTACTTCAATTGTAAGTTTGGCTATTGAAATGATTTCAATAACCTGAAAGCTTTATCTTTTTATTAAAAGATTGTATTCACAAAACGTTTTGTTACGCAAATGTGACTAAATTTTATCTAACTTAAATGGAATTATACAAATGTAAGCATAAAAATGTGCTTATCAATTGTGTAAAATATATTAACGAATATAAATTTTACAATTATTTAAACAGGAAAATTAAAATGTTTTCGTATGATAGAAACTAAAGGTGTTTTGGAAATAAATAATAGAAATGAACAGGAAATAACATATTTTTTCTGGTATATGTATACATGATGAATCTTAATTGTGTTTGTCGTATTTTGTATAGGTACGTGTAATGTGTGTGATTATTCTGGTAAACAGGAATGTTGTAGAGTATAACTTGAGGCCTTTCGCCTAAAGTTATAAGGGTTATAAATAGCAATACGGTTCGCACCGAAAGCTTGAATAAGGAAAATATTTGAATCATGCGACTTCCCCCAACAACTCGGGGAAAGGATTGAGTCTGCTCTACGTTGGTTCATCGACGCGTGCAGAGAAGATACAAAAAACGCACGGTTCGAGAATCTGCGGATTTGCGGCTAGGTTGGCTGGTTGAAGGGGCGTGTAATGTGATTATGTGTGCCATCTCAGAGGTTCTGGTTTATTAGGAAATAAAGAGAACAGGATCAGGCTGGTTTGTTTTCTCGAAAGAGAAGAGGATTAAGCAGGTTGGTTTCTCAAAGAGAAGAGGATCAGATTGGTTTGGTTTCTCGAAAGAGAAGAGGATCAGGTTGGTTTGGTTTCTCGAAAGAGAAGAGTATCAGGCGGGTTGGTTTCTCGAAAGAGAAGAGAGTGAATTTAGATTTTCGGTCGCTTTTATAGGGACGGAGCTGGATGGAAGGAAAATATTTGCAAATTTTATTATCAGGAATTTGGAATGGTGGTATTGGTGTGTAATTGACGGATTTTGAAGATATAGGAATACAATTGCGGGGATTTTTCGGATCTAATTAAGGAAAGTTAATTAGGATAAGGATCTGGATCTTTACATAGCAATACGGTTCGCACCGAAAGCTTGAATAAGCAAAATATTTGAATCATGCGACTTCCCCCAACAACTCGGGGAAAGGATTGAGTCTGCTCTACGTTGGTTCATCGACGCGTGCAGAGAAGATACAAAAAACGCACGGTTCGAGAATCTGCGGATTTGCGGCTAGGTTGGCTGGTTGAAGGGGCGTGTAATGTGATTATGTGTGCCATCTCAGAGGTTCTGGTTTATTAGGAAATAAAGAGAAGAGGATCAGGCTGGTTTGTTTTCTCGAAGAGAGAGGATTAAGCAGGTTGGTTTCTCAAAGAGAAGAGGATCAGATTGGTTTGGTTTCTCGAAAGAGAAGAGGATCAGGTTGGTTTGGTTTCTCGAAAGAGAAGAGTATCAGGCGGGTTGGTTTCTCGAAAGAGAAGAGAGTGAATTTAGATTTTCGGTCGCTTTTATAGGGACGGAGCTGGATGGAAGGAAAATATTTGCAAATTTTATTATCAGGAATTTGGAATGGTGGTATTGGTGTGTAATTGACGGATTTTGAAGATATAGGAATACAATTGCGGGGATTTTTCGGATCTAATTAAGGAAAGTTAATTAGGATAAGGATCTGGATCTTTACAATGTTTCATTTTTCAGGTTTTACAAATATCTTGGCCCAACAATACAAAATGAGATTATACAGATTGCCATTGTAACCCCTCTTTATAAAAAAGATAATCCGAAAGTATTAAGTAACTACAGGCCACTTAGTCTGTGAACTGATTTTTCTAAACTGAATTGAATTAGCTATGTGTTTGGGATCAGAGGTTTTATGACAAACTGTGATCAATAGCCAGTATGGATATTGAAGGGTAAAATCTACTTACACAGCAATTTTTCAATTTGTACAGGCAGTTTTAATAAAAATAAAAGGAAGGTGTTACTTTTCAGAACAAAACTTTCAAGAGTACAAAAACCAGCACACTCAAATAAAGACAATGAGCATGCATTCTCAGAAAATACAAAATTTTTAGAAACTTTTATGGAATTGGAGCAAGGGCCAGTTATTTGAATGGAAGGAAACATAACTAAAAATTATTTTTTATGCTAATTTTGAAAGCTCTGTTAAACATGGAGTAACCTTCTGTAGTAATTACAGATAACGTCCTCAGTAAGTGGTAATATCTTTAAGAATTGTTTAAGATGTTTACATTTTCATAAAAAACTTGTAGTTAATTTAGAACCGTACATTTTAAATGACTATTTCAAAATGTAGTTTTCTTGTCGATAAGTGTAAGCAAAGACTTAGTGATGCCATATCATTTTATATTTATGAATGTAAAGATTGTTTCATTATTTGAATAAAGAATGAATAATAATTTTTGCACTACAGCAAGTACATTAAATATCTCACATCTACTGTTCTAAAATTCATTCTTCCTTAATATCTAATGATGTCACTAAAATATTTATTAATTATTAAAAAGGAAAGAAATGTTAATACTACACTTGAGGTGCTCACTAACTTTTAAATTATTTATTTAAACACAAATACACTGAAAACTGATAGTTACTCAAATTGAACAAAGGTATCTTTTCTATATGAAAAGGCTGTTCTACTGGATGTTTGATGTATTGATGTATATCATTAATGCTTATATAAGTATCAAAAACGGGTTTCGGACAATTCGCCCCGCACAATTCGCCCCCGCACTTAAAATTGTAAAAGAAGTCAAAACTAATCACCGTTTAAAATTTATTTTATTTATTTATTTAATAATTTTAATAATTTAATAATACAAAAAACCTTGTTAGAAATATTAAGGATGCCCATTTTTTTTTACATATTGATGGACACAACTCAGGTTATTACCAAGGCCAACAAGAAAAAGAGAAATTGGTCACATAACTGGTTTTATAATTCGAGAAATATTTCTGGGTTTTTTAAATATTAGACCGAATTAAAACTTTTTAAAAGATAATCAGGTAGATATAAGAAACTGTTACGAGCAAGGATATGGTGGAGCAAGTGTCATAGTGGAGTAAAAAAACGAGTACGAGAATTACAGCCAAGTGCTGTGCTAACCACAATCTCAACTTGGTAGGTAACGATACTGTTGAGAATGATTGCGTTGAAACGCTAAAAAACATTACTATATTGCAAAGTATCTATGCATTTTTTGGAACCAAACAGTTGATACCTCTTAAGTACCTTCACAGCAGAGTCTGAAGTGACTTTAAAACGACTGAACCCTACACGTTGGGCCGGTAGGATAACCTCTTTGTCGGTTGTAATATTGCGTTATATGGGCATAAATGAGGAATAAAATTAGAGGTTAATGCTAAACGACAACCAAAAGTCAAGCACCTTTTTGACGAACTTTGCTGTGATCATAAATTTGTATCACGAGAAGCAATATTAAAGGTCACCATATTTAACTACATACGATTGATATTGCTTACCCACAATTAGAGAAAAAGTTTGAGGATATACATACTGTTTGAAAAACATTTGATAGACTGTTGCCTAAAACCATATTAACAAAGAATAAAGAAGAAATGGTTACATCATGTGAAAATGTAAAATATAAAAACCAGAACTCATTTCTAAAACTTTTGTAGATCAAGTCCTTAATGTAATATATCTTATTAAAGGCGATTTGAACGACGGAATGACAGTAGCAGATTTTTTCAAACTACGTATTGCTAAGTACAATGTGCTGCAGACTGACAGCTGGCAGTTAGACGATATAACAGATAAACTTGGCCTTTGTTCGACTAGCCAGCGGTCGGGGTCGGTTCGGTGTACTAAATTTTTCGCATAATAGGATAGTTTATCATATATAAGTTCAAATGGGGGTTAGAACGACATAAAACCGGAAAAGGGCGCAAGAGTATTTGAAATGTCACGATAGGGGTTGAAATGATGCCTAATTACGTCAGTTTACAGCTTGCTCAAAATACCCAAATAACTCACTTACCTAAACGTAATCTTCGCAGGTGGCACTGGGACCATTAGATTTCCCCAACCTGAAAAGCTTCAAAAATATTTGCACGTTTAACTAAAATAATTGAGAGGCGCAAAAAATCAATCATTAATTTGGTAAAAAAAACAATAATCTCTTGTTACGTTACGTTACTAGAAAATTCGACAGGGCAGTGATTTATCGGGCTCTAAATGTTACGCTAAAATTAAATAATACTTTAAAAGCTTTCGGCTGAAAATGTTTTATTTACACTAAACACAATGTAATACGTTAATTTAATGAGCAAAAAAAAAAAACGATAAACATTAAAAATGCGTGTCGGTAGATGTGTAATAATAGGTTTACATAAAAAAAATAAGCCCAGTGACCTAAATATATGTAATGTGAATGAATAAATAAAAACAGAACCATCGAATTGTCAATCTAGGTTATCTATTAACGGTGAATATAGCTAGCTCACGATGACTTCTATCAAAATATACTATAAAATTAATTAAAATGTGCAAAATAATAAATGGTTAATTTCTTTTTTACGAATAAATGGCGTGCTTAAAACGCACTTGTCACATAATTTTCGATGTAAATGCGTCAGTTTAAACAAAACTAAAAAAAACTTCATATCAATTTAGGTTATAATACAGATGGATACACCTGTATTACAATTTAGATGATAAACCAACAAAAAGATTCATCTTTAAAGAAAAGACGTATTTAACCGTGCTACAAACGCATAACGTAATAACCCACCACAACAATAAAAAACACAAATGTTACCTTAGGTGGAGGATGCCCTTTTGCTACACAGTCATCTGGAACGGACCTGCAGGAGGACGTCTGCTCTATGGTTGATGTTAACACACGCTCTAGTATAATTCAGTTAATGATGGTCTCTGTCGACTTTTGTTATGATTAAATTTTAATTAATTGTATGTACTTTGAATGTTATATTAACACGCTAATAATTAGCTTTACTTAAATGCGACCTAGGTCTGCGTGATACTTATTACTTTTAGCTAATTATGTACAAGTCCGGATTAACTATTATTTTTTGTAGCTTAACGAAAAACTGGTTTATTTATAGCAGGTTATTTAAGTAACGGTAAAACTGTGAACTTACGTTTGAAACTTTGGAACGTAAGTCCCTATGGACCAACTTCACGCAACGATAAACTCGTGAAGGATTAACAGTTACTTGGGTTGTGTGGGAATGAGAACTCTGCTATTCCTTCGACACGGACCTTAGTCAACGTTGTTTCGCGGTATCCTTACCGTAACAAAAAAAACTGGACGCTCCTACGCCTAAACTACTAATGCTCCCGAGAATAATTTCTCTTATCGCCACATTGGTTTTTTAAACCCCTTCTATTAAATTAGCCAATTAAAGAAAAGGTACTCAAATTTTCTAAGTACGTGCATCTACGAATTCAAACTCGAAAATAGTCGCGAGAATTTGCATCGTCAACAGAACCTCTTCTCTAAACCTTATCTTAGTAACCCTATACACGCACCAAAGAAAATCTCGACGAAAGTCAACCTTAAATTTAACGTGCATAGAATCCAAATTCTTTGTTTAAAACCAAACTCTTATCAACAGAAACGGCGCCGTAATGACGGCTAACTATACCTCTTGCAAAAGTTGTGCCATACAATGTAATAATTTGAATGCGTTCTTTAATTTAATATATTATATGACGCAATCTCAACTTGATTTAACGAAATTCACCCAATTTAAAACAACGAGAAAATTTTTTATACAAAACTATCTTATTTACAAAGACACTAACGAATGTTTCCTCTCAACTTAATAAAAGGGTTTTCCTAAACACCGATACCAAAAATGTAAATCACATTTTACTTTGATCGGCAACAAAAGCTTCATTTTTTTTGTTTTAAAAAAACCCCTAATCCTTTCAAGTACGTAAAAGACAAATGAAAACGTCTTATTTCTTCAACGACTAACCCGATCCACTGCTTTGCTGACTACACCACTCTTTACTGTAGTTCATCTCAGTCTACTCATAATAGTAATCCACCTAACTTAGATCAAAATGTTAAAGCTGAAATAGCCATTTCAATCAACAAAGACATTTAACGTATCCTAGGTTGGAGAAGTCATAATCTAGTCTTGCTAAAGTACTGCCTTGTGTCCGCCCCAAAAAGGTCGATCATATCCTCTTGTAAGTATCAATGCTCAAATCTTTTTTTTCAAACTCTATTACTATGTTGTGTGACTGTATCTTTCAATCTGTCATGCGTTGGCTATGTTCTGTCAGCTGCTTGTAAAACAGGTTTTTGTACTGATGTAAGCAGTACTTTACGTCCAGACAACTATTTCTGCTATATAAGGCCTAAATTCGACCGTACCTAGAATATAATTCTCACCTCTAGCTGCTCCGCACTACGCTCTTGTTATTGTTGATCGTATTCAAAGAAGGGCAATTAGGCTTTTAAATGACCTGTCCTTAACTTCTGACATACCGTCCCATGAGCATAGAAGAATCGTTACAATTCTTTCTTGGTACTATCAGTATTACAATAGCTATTGTGCTGCTGAATTACATTCTTTGATACCATCCCAGACCACCTTTGCT
The DNA here is from genome assembly GCA_036346205.1 of Vesta saturnalis. Taxonomy (NCBI): domain Eukaryota; kingdom Metazoa; phylum Arthropoda; class Insecta; order Coleoptera; family Lampyridae; genus Vesta; species Vesta saturnalis. The sequence goes on along the minus strand of JARFJB010002156.1, from coordinate 333,960 downwards.
AGTAATACTCGATTTGCTCATTCACATCATCAATATGCAGTACAAATCTTCACTTGTAGAAAACGGGCGCTATCCACATTCTTGTACATAGCTGTAAACTCTAGAATGATCTTCCTAGTTCCTGCTTTCTTCTCACCAGGATTCCCTATCCATCCTCCTAAGTGTGTCTTAGTTTCTTAGCACGACATTAGGCTAAACAGTCGGTTCAGGGCTACTATTATTTAAAAAAAAATTGTCACCATGCACGTACGCGCACCTCGTTTCTAGGTCAAAGTTCAGTGACCCTTAAAAATAGGTTAAAGGTCCCTTTTTAGGTGAACAGAAGGGGGAGAGGTCAAAGTTTAGTAACCTTTTTCTAGATCAAGCGGAGAGGTGGATAATCAAAGGTCATGTCCTTCTTATTAGGTCAAAAGAAGGGTGGTGGGTCAATACCACGCCCTTTTTTTCTAGGTCCAAATTAGGGGGAGTCAAGGTTCATTAATCTTTTTCTAGGTTAGAAGGAGAGGAGAGATGTCAAAGGTCGTTAACCTTTTTCTCTAGGAGAAAAGGGGAGCGGGAGGTCAAAGGCATTAACCCTAGAGTAGGTTGCACGTGTTCATTCTTTCAAATAAAAAATAGAACCAAATTGCAGGAAATGAGAGAGGGCGGGGCTTTAAAAGGAGGTTGCTGATGGTTAGAAATCTAAAAATATAAATAGGAAATAGAATTTGCAAAATAAGTATTCCAAATCAATGAAATCTTTTTCTAGGAAATAGGAAATCCTGAGGTAACTGGCTTCGTACATGCTCTGTATTGCTCAGATGAATTTAGCTAGATAAGAGCGGTGGTGGTGGTTGCAACCCATAACCATACTGCTCCCTGTTTCTACCTATATGAATTAACTTTGAGGTCTCGTATGACTGCATCCCTGGACATAAACCTAACCTCACAAATGTTTTGTTAGTAATCTACGTCATACGTATAATTACGCTTCCACCAATGCCTCAATCCATAAAATGTTTCCACGGTATTCATGATCTCACTAGCTGTCAGCATTCTAGAGTGGCCAGCTAGGCAACAATGGGATGAATACCAGGCTAAATAACAATACGCTGATATGATATGAAGAGTGAAGTACTCCCACTCCATAAAACGGCACCCCATTATTAATATGAATCCCTCACAACTAGCCTGGACAATGAACCCAGTTTTGGTGGAAGTCATAAGGGGGCCCTTAGCAACCATTTTTTAACAATGGTAGTTTTGTGTACAGCTTAAAGAAGGAGCCCCGTTGGGCAGTAAAGTCCTAAGGGAGCCTAGCAGCTTATACAAAAGGTTCAGTTTGGGGGGTAAAGTCCTTAGAGGATCCTGTCATTTTTAAGGGAAGTAATGCACCAAACGTGCAAAATTGTAGGATTTGATCAACAAAAGGCTTGAAATTCTTGTGGAAAGCTGATCTCAATATCGTCAAAAAAATTAATGTTTGGGTAGGAATATTCGGATAACATATTATTGGACCATTTTTTTTATAAAGAAAATCTAAGCACGAACAGGTTTTTGTATTTGATGCAAGAGCAAATTTTAGCGGCTCTAGCAGAAGTAGCTCCCGAGGAAGAAGAAATTTGGTTTCAAATGGATGGTTGCCCTGCTCACAACAGCCGAGAAGTTAAAAACCTTATTAATAATTGTTTTAATAACTGTGTAATCGGACCAAATTGTGCAATTAAGTGGCCTCCAAGATCTGGAGATCTTGCCCCAAATGACTATTTATTATCTGTGGGGACATTTAAATTCTAAAATTTTCACTTTTGAAAGGTTTGAAGATTTGTAGGCTTTAAAGTCACGCATCAGCGAAGAATGCTCGAAAATAACGCGTCGCATTCTTTCCAATCTTGGAAAGGCATTTTATGATAGATTAGGATATTGCTTAGTGCAAAATGAAGACTTATTTGATCATCTGATATAATTTTTGTAAGTTTGATGGATTTTCAACAACTCCAGTTAATTAATACATTTGTAGTATTTTCATGTTTAAAGACATTTCTTTGAATGTTAGATTCATCGGGTGTCCGGATAAAGGGCACGGAGAGGCTCTATCTCGACAATGGTAAGACCTAGAGGTTTGGGAAAAAAATCCTTATAAGTAAAGCAAGTAAGAGAAATAGCTGGAAATTATTTTGACGTTCGTAATTCGACCGATAGGGGACGTAACTGCTGCGAAGAAACAAAATTCATGATATCCCAGAAAATTAAGTGATAAGCTATAACTTGAAAATATCCTTTGAGAGCTTGGGAGACATTTTACATTTCGACATTTTTTCATATTTACAATTTAATATCTTCTAAACCACTCAACGGATTCGAATTTGTTAGTGTCGTTTGAAAGAGTAATTTATAGTCTTCTGAAGGTTGTTTTTGTTGAAGCGTTTAGTTTTAGACAAATAAACTAGAAGGCGTTCTCTGCAGCGATTACACATTTTTGTGCTTTTTTGGAAAAACTAAATAGAACGGTACTATTTATCTGACAGAACGTTACGCGGCTTAAAATTACCTAAATTTTAGTGAAAACCCCTTCGTAATAACACCATCCGTTCTCGATTTGTATGACAAAATGTTAAAAATTTAAATATCGCAATCGATTACGGAAAACTGGCAATCTCCAGCCGATTCAAGCACCTGTAAGAGTTCGTGGAGCACGCACCGAGGAAAATATTACCAACGTTTTGGCCTACGTGCAATACGATCAAACCTTAAGCACCAGAAACATTTCCGACTACTTGGGAGTTCCAAAAACATTTGTCCATGTGATTCTTCCAAACAATAATAAGCATCCCTACCACATTGTTTCACATCAGACATTAAATCATACTAATTATGGTCATAATCTCAACCATTGTCACTGGCTCCTAGATATGATTAGGGAAAATTCAAATCTTTTGTTGGAGCGTTTAGTTTTAAACAAATAAGCTGCAGCGATTGCACATTTTTGTGATTTTTGGGAAAAAAACTAAATAGAACGCTACATTTAATTGACAGAACGTTACGGGGCTTAAAATTATCTAAATTTTAGTGACAACTCCTTCGCGATATCTCCATCCGTTCTCAATGTATACGAGAAAATGTTAAAAATTTGAATACCGCAATCGGAACAAGTTACCTTGGCAGGGAAAACAAATCATGTATCCATGGTAACCGAAGTAATTTAAACTACGGTCCGATTTTCTCCCCACTAAGTAACAATGTTAATACATCGCGTCTTACCTTCCTTCACACTTTATCCAGGCTTAGGACTGGTACAAAACTTAGTTTTGAAGCGTGTTTAAAGGCCAACGGGCCAACGGAACATCAGTAATAATAATAATAATAAAACACAAGCACAAAAATCTTAGAACTACCTACACAAAGAAAGTTTGGCCAGAAATAGCTCACAAATTTTGAAAACGTCTTCCATCATTCTCGATACATTTATTTATTCTAATTTCGGTAAAAAACCGCTGCTTCAATTTCAGCCCTGGACAAGCTTCTAATCGCATTTTGCATTCATTCCATCATATTTTCCCTGGTTGTTGGTTTCTCTAGAAAACCCCCATAAGTAGAAATCTAAACAAGTAAGATCCGGCGAACGCGCCGGCCAGGAAAATAGGCTTTCTCTTCCAATAACACGATTCAAATATTGCTCACATGACTGCCGGTCACAATGTGCCGGACAACCATGAAGCTGGAACCACATGAGCTTTCTTGTTTCCAAGGAGTCGTCTTCTAAAAGTGGTGGAAGTGAAATGTTCGAACATTCCAAGAAGCTCTCCACATTAAGGGTTTGGTCACAAAAATGGAGATAATTTTTCCTTCCAGCATTCCGCATCATACGGACAAACTCCAGCGATTTTGATGTTCTACTTACCACATACAATGTGGATATTGCTCGGACCAATTATGCATATTGTGCAAATTCACCCCCCTGTGCTACTGAAAGTGGCTTCGTCCGTCCATAATAAGCGTAACAGGAAATTTGGATTTTTCCGAATCATATTTATGAGCGAGTAACAATAGTCGTGTCTATGATCATAATTAGTATGAGTTAATTCCTGATGTAAAACAATGTGGTAGGGGTTCATATTATTGTTTTGAAGAATCTCGTGGACAATTGTTTTTGGAACTCCCAAGTCGTCGCAAATTTTTCTGGTGCTTAAGATAGGATCCTATTGCACGTACGCCAAAACGTTAATAATATTTTCCTCGGTGCGTGTTCTACGAACTCTTACAGGTGTTTGAATTGGATGTACATCGTCAGTTTCCCGTAATCGCCTGGCCAATCTTGAAAACACTTCTCGAGAAAAATGACTTCCTTCTGGAAATTGCTGCAATTGCAGCATTTTCGAAGCAGTGGAAATAAATGCGCAACATATCATACGCTTCCATGTTAGTAAATGGCATATTTTTCCCAAAAAAAATTGTATAAAGAAATACATATAAGACACTGAAACTCTGAGATGTAACTTTTGACAATATTAATAAAATACTTATCTTTTTTGGGATTTTTTAATGGTGTACTTTAAATTATACAATCTAAACGTTTCGATAACACTTACAGTTATCTTCGTCAGTAGTAATGTTTGTTGAAAATTGTTAAAGATGTAGTAAACAATTTTGTCAAATTTGAAAAATTCAAACATAAACATAAGCCTGCTTATGATAAGTATTTTATTATGAGTGTTAATGGTGAAAGTTTACATTTTCATATTTTGACAGTATTGTCAAATTTAGCTTTTTCCAACAAACCACAAAAATGTATAATCGCTACAGAGCAATATTAATTTATAAGATTCTGATAATCGCATTTTTTGTTTAAAGAATTTTTATTTCTTAAACTTTCAAACATTTATAGCAAATTTCTTTTATTATTATTATTAATTTTGAATTATCTAACATTTTAATTTTAATTAAATGGCCTTTAGCAAGAAAATGAATGACGATATTAACCTCTACCACTATATTACGTGGTTGTCGCAAGTAGATTTCATAATATACTAATTAATTAATTAATTTACTTTATAACATAATGTAACTTGAAAATATAATATTGCCTAATTTTTATTGGTTCTTTTATTTTTAATAACAGTATAAGAAAATTGTATTTGGGCATTAAGTAAGACTGTTTTCATTCAACGATTTGGGCTAACGTTATAACCTTACGGTTACAACATAACTTTAGATACACTTGATGGCTTGTAATCTAAAAATTTAGTATGTTGTTGTAACGAACCGCAAGTCATTACTTAAAATTTTTTTAATTAATTAATTATTTACTTAATAATCCGCCCTCGTAAAAGAAATGATGCAAGCTTTCTTAGTATTCAAACACCTGCAAAACTTAATCTAATATTTCTTAGTATTCCGTATTACTCAGTCACTTACATATATTGCTCATTATTTCGTTTTGATTGCACAATAATAATTAATTTGTTCCCACTCCAACGTGGATTTCATAAAACATCGAAAGTTTTATACGTCAGAGTAATCTCCGCCAATTACAAATAGGATTCCCCCAAACAGAAGCCATCACCGCCTACGGAGAGTCCTCTATAAAAACCGCGCCGCGCACCTGAAAGAAAGAAGTATTACTACTTAAGTTATAATCAATACGCGCTACGTAAACGCATCCCGCCGCCGAGAAGTATTACTACTGTTAAGTAATCAATACGCGCTACGTAAACGCATCCCGCCGCCGAGAAGTATTACTACTTAAGTTAAGTAATCAATACGCGCTACGTAAACGCATCCCGCCGCCGAGAAGTATTACTACTTGTTAGTAATCAATACGCGCTACGTAAACGCATCCCGCCGCCGAGAAGTATTACTACTTAAGTTAAGTAATCCATACGCGCTACGTAAACGCATCCCGCCGCCGAAAAGTATTACTACTTAAGTAATCAATACGCGCTACGTAAACGCATCCCGCCGCCGAGAAGTATAACCGTAACCGTAACCGATTAGCCGCCGTAGTAGAAGAGTTCCGTCGCGCCACTTGAACGTGCTCCGCCGCCGAGAATTATTTAGTTGGTTTCACCAGCTCCTGTATTAGTTAGTCCATTTGACTAACTCCGATTCCAGAGAACCTGCACGTGACGGTTGTTTGAAAAGTAAATCGCCGCAAACCTAGTAATCGCCACCGCGAGTTTAGCTCCCTGTATCTGCGAACGCGCACCGCGAATCTTTTGTAAATAGCTATCCTCGATCTTGGTGATTAACGACACGTAAGTCTGAGAGTAATTCAGAACACAAAACATAAACACCAGCACACACACCCCCAGACCGCTACGGGCAAAACGCCACGTGGTAGTTGGGAAATCATAAACGCCAACACACACCAGAAACACCCAGACCACGGGCAAAGAAAACGCCACGTGGTAGTCGGGAGTATTCGCCAACGCACACAAACCCCAGACCGCTACGGGCAAAGGAAAACGCCACGTGGTAGTCGGGAGTATTCGCCAACGCACACAAACCCCAGACCGCTACGGGCAAAGGAAAACGCCACGTGGTAGTCGGGAGTATTACACCCATCACGCTAACATATACCTGACGACGAGAGCTCAGTAGGACTGTATAGACCTGCAGCTTTCCTCATTTACGCTCACTTACATTCTAAACACCTGAATTCACTAGCTCGCTGGAGAAAGACCGAAGTGCCTATAATCACCAACGCATTAAACGTAGAGTATCCGTCAAAGACCGGTAGTAAAAGAAAACCGTACCCGATACCCACGCGTTTATTTACACGAATTTCAAGGAAGCAATCAATTAATTGTTTTCCACCAGCTTATTCCGTCAGTGTAAATAAAAAACCCGCCTTTAATCAATACGTATTTGTACGTGTACAAATAGGTAACGTCGTTTGTATCTACGGGAGATTTCTTTTATTTGCATAAAAGAAATCAACACCATAAAATATCCACCCAGTAGATAACGCTTGAATAATATTACTTATACAACCAAACGTGTATAATCCGTCTAGTCTAAATTTAATGCAAAGATAAACCTCTGAAGAAGTCATATTTTCCAACATAATACATCGCGAAGTAAAATTACTCCACGAAGCATACGCGCTTGTCCGTCTTCCAGAGGTTACTAAAGGTAAAGAGCCGCGCGCAGCCCGACCGATACCGCAGTCCTGCGCACCATATATGAACTCGGGATATCGATTTTCACTAGTGACCTACATTCGCGCAACCCTCGTTTTGAATAACCAGTAGTTTGTTTATAAATTCTTTTCTTTTATAGACAGGGCCGTATTCAGAATAAATAATTATTTAAACATAACGATATTTAATCATTTACATATTACGGTCATTTTGAGTATAACTAGGAGCATTAAAATCTACTTTACAGAAACGACGTCGACAAGAATAAGTGGACGCACGGAAGGAAGGACGCCGTCCACCAGCAGGACGTCCAGTGGTTTGGTTAGTATTACGTTTAGGTTAAGTTGAGATAGAATAAGCATATATCTTAGATTTGTAGTTATAGGAAATATATTATTTTAAACCATTCTCTGTTTAATTATTTTATGTGGACAGTGTAAAGCTAAAGATTAAAGTTACCAACGAACCCCCCTCTTTAGTTAAATACAAAGACCGATTGCAGTTAGCCGGGCAAATATAAAATTGTAAGAAAGGACCTTACATAAAATGGCACCCTAACGTTGGGGCGTACATAAAATAGCACACTAACACTGAACACATTGAATAATTCCTGTTACAGAATGAGTACTACAAAGACCGGAGAAGAAACCGACAAACGAGTAGGATGGATATATCATCTGAAGAAAGAGGAGTTAGTAGAGGAAGCCGAAAATACAAACTAGACACAGGAGGAAATGTAGACACACTACGAACCCGGATAATTAGATATCTACGTACGGGAGAAGGTCAAGTAACCGTCATGATACCCGAAACTGTACAATACACTGCACAGCTACCGTCTTCAGCACCCGGAAACTCAGACGTAACCGGCACCCGAAGGCAGACATTTGCGACAGAATTCGCAAATGGGGCATAAATATGATGGAATAAGTGACCCGATATCATTCTTAGAAAGATTAGGTGAGTTACAATCCTGTTACAACATCGCGGATTGCGACTTGTTGGTAGCACTTCCTGAGTTGTTGAAGGAAAACACATTACTGTGGTACCGGAATAACCAACGATCATGGACGACTTGGCACGACTTTGTCACCAGCTTTAAAACACAATTCTTACCGCCACGACACCAATTCCAGTTAGAAGAAGAAATCCGGAACCGACTACAAAATCCGAGAAAAGGCTGCAGAATACGTTACCGCAATTCTCACCCTTATTCGTCGGCATGGTGACATGTCCTGAGACGCTCAGCTACAGCGAGTGTATGATAACCTACGCGTTGAGTACAAATATTACATCCGTCAACGAGATTTTAATAATCTCTCCGAACTCCTCGAATTGGCCACGCAATTTGAAATGTTACCACCTAGAGGACACTCACCGTCTACCAGTCCTAGTCGCCCAAAAGTACATTTCAGCGGATTCACCCCACTCAAGAAAAACCGGCACCTAGACACGTAGAGGAAATTAAGAGAACGAGCACCACTCCGAATCCCGTCGCGTCCAACCGAATAACCACCGTCTGTTGGAGATGTGGACAGACCGGCCATACTAGAGAAAAGTGCAAAGGACCGTTTAAAGCTTTTGCTCCAGATGCAGAAAAGAGAACGTCTTATCTCGCGATTGTCCGTGCCTGCGGTCGGAAAACTTCACGCGCCGGTAAAGATACCCCAGGAACCTTTAACTTCCCGGCCTGGAAACCTGGAAAAATACACCGCCCACGAATGGTCTGCATGGTTACAGACAGTGAAAACCTTCACCACCAGGAAAACAACCCTTTGACTTCCGCTCACCGATGACCGTTTATTCCTGAAAATTGAAGTTTTTACAACCAGTATAAACGCCCTGATAGACACCGGAGCTTCCTGCACCTATATAGGAGAAAAGGTAAAGAACCTTTTGCGAATGAACTGAGTACATCCCTGTACACAACGTTGTGCAACCGTACGCCTAGCCGATAGCTCACTAGCCGAAACTAAAGGGTTATATATTTTCCTGCCACCGTAGAAAACCAAGTACTCCAGATACCAGGATATTACATGCCCCAGTTATCCACCGACGTAGTACTCGGATTAGACTTCCTAGAATATGTGCAAGCTACACTACACCTGCACCGCAAACAGATTGAAATTGCCGGAACCCGCATACCGTTACAAAAATCCGCAAATAGAGGGATAAGTGGAATCCACGGACCGGACAAAGACCTGCAAGAATTAGCCAGAGACGCTTTATCTAAGAATTTTGAGATTCAGCGGAAGCACTACAACCTACGCCATAGAACATACCGCCCCCGAGAAGGAGATCTTGTTTACCGGAAAACCCGCCATCTCTCAAGCAAAGCGAAAGAATTTACATCGAAATTAGCAGAAAATACGACGGACCTTACCTAATTTATAAAGTAAGATCGCCGGTTATTGTTGAACTCCGAGAACCCGGCAGTAGGAAAAGCGCGAGTAGCGCACGTTAAAGATTTGAAGAACGCCTCTGACGTCGCTAATCAGACGAATCCAGTAACCAATGAAAATAACCCAACGTTAACGGCTATCAACTACGCGCGCTTTCAACCTTATATAAAAGAACAAAATTTACCTAGGACTGATATCTTACGTAAATGGCACCCGTTGTCCGTAAAGCTAAGAAAACCCGAACTCGCATTACCCCCTGGATGCCAGAATACTACCGCCAGCCCGGGACAGAAGGCCTTCCCGCCGCCTTTGTCACACGACGTGGATCGCCCGTAAGGGACCGGTCACCGGTACGAAAACCATCGACCACCGCCGAACCGCGAACGCCGTCTCCGGAGCCGATCGAAATGGAAGGTACATGGGAGCTGTCGCCGCCTCGCCTCCACGCTGACGGACGGCCGCGGACCCCCGAGACGCCCACCCACCTCCGACGAACAGAAGAAGTAACGGGAAAAATAAAAATATTAAGCATTCATGAAATTAGGCCCGAAATATTGATGCCGCCCCCGACCGCATTGATCTCACGCGCCGCTGCCCGACGCCAGAAAAGGAATCGCAGACGCGTAACCATCCGCCTGCCCGAGGGAGGAAGAATGAAAGTAAAAAGGACGGAGTTTGAGGAAGAGAGGGTGGTATGTAACGAACCGCAAGTCATTACTTAAAATTTTTTTAATTAATTAATTATTTACTTAATAATCCGCCCTCGTAAAAGAAATGATGCAAGCTTTCTTAGTATTCAAACACCTGCAAAACTTAATCTAATATTTCTTAGTATTCCGTATTACTCAGTCACTTACATATATTGCTCATTATTTCGTTTTGATTGCACAATAATAATTAATTTGTTCCCACTCCAACGTGGATTTCATAAAACATCGAAAGTTTTATACGTCAGAGTAATCTCCGCCAATTACAAATAGGATTCCCCCGAACAGAAGCCATCACCGCCTACGGAGAGTCCTCTATAAAAACCGCGCCGCGCACCTGAAAGAGAAGAAGTATTACTACTTAAGTTAATCAATACGCGCTACGTAAACGCATCCCGCCGCCGAGAAGTATTACTACTTAAGTTATAATCAATACGCGCTACGTAAACGCATCCCGCCGCCGAGAAGTATTACTACTTAAGTTAGTAATCAATACGCGCTACGTAAACGCATCCCGCCGCCGAGAAGTATTACTACTTAAGTTAAGTAATCAATACGCGCTACGTAAACGCATCCCGCCGCCGAGAAGTATTACTACTTGTTATAATCAATACGCGCTACGTAAACGCATCCCGCCGCCGAGAAGTATAACCGTAACCGTAACCGATTAGCCGCCGTAGTAGAAGAGTTCCGTCGCGCCACTTGAACGTGCTCCGCCGCCGAGAATTATTTAGTTGGTTTCACCAGCTCCTGTATTAGTTAGTCCATTTGACTAACTCCGATTCCAGAGAACCTGCACGTGACGGTTGTTTGAAAAGTAAATCGCCGCAAACCTAGTAATCGCCACCGCGAGTTTAGCTCCTGTATCTGCGAACGCGCACCGCGAATCTTTTGTAAATAGCTATCCTCGATCTTGGTGATTAACGACACGTAAGTCTGGAGAGTAATTCAGAACACAAAACATAAACACCAGCACACACACACCCCCCAGACCGCTACGGGCAAAAACGCCACGTGGTAGTTGGGAAATCATAAACGCCAACACACCAGAAACACCCAGACCGCTACGGGCAAAGAAAACGCCACGTGGTAGTCGGGAGTATTCGCCAACGCACACAAACCCCCAGACCGCTACGGGCAAAGGAAAACGCCACGTGGTAGTCGGGAGTATTCGCCAACGCACACAAACCCCCAGACCGCTACGGGCAAAGGAAAACGCCACGTGGTAGTCGGGAGTATTACACCCATCACGCTAACATATACCTGACGACGAGAGCTCAGTAGGACTGTATAGACCTGCAGCTTTCCTCATTTACGCTCACTTACATTCTAAACACCTGAATTCACTAGCTCGCTGGAGAAAGACCGAAGTGCCTATAATCACCAACGCATTAAACGTAGAGTATCCGTCAAAGACCGGTAGTAAAAGAAAACCGTACCCCGATACCCACGCGTTTATTTACACGAATTTCAAGGAAGCAATCAATTAATTGTTTTCCACCAGCTTATTCCGTCAGTGTAAATAAAAAACCCGCCTTTAATCAATACGTATTTGTACGTGTACAAATAGGTAACGTCGTTTGTATCTACGGGAGATTTCTTTTATTTGCATAAAAGAAATCAACACCACAAAATATCCACCCAGTAGATAACGCTTGAATAATATTACTTATACAACCAAACGTGTATAATCCGTCTAGTCTAAATTTAATGCAAAGATAAACCTCTGAAGAAGTCATATTTTCCAACATAATACATCGCGAAGTAAAATTACTCCACGAAGCATACGCGCTTATCCGTCTTCCAGGGGTTACTAAAGGTAAAGAGCCGCGCGCAGCCCGACCGATACCGCAGTCCTGCGCACCATATATGAACTCGGGATATCGATTTTCACTAGTGACCTACATTCGCGCAACCCTCGTTTTGAATAACCAGTAGTTTGTTTATAAATTCTTTTCTTTTATAGACAGGGCCGTATTCAGAATAAATAATTATTTAAACATAACGATATTTAATCATTTACATATTACGGTCATTTTGAGTATAACTAGGAGCATTAAAATCTACTTTACAGAAACGACGTCGACAAGAATAAGTGGACGCACGGAAGGAAGGACGCCGCCGTCACCAGCAGGACGTCCAGTGGTTTGGTTAGTATTACGTTTAGGTTAAGTTGAGATAGAATAAGCATATATCTTAGATTTGTAGTTATAGGAAATATATTATTTTAAACCATTCTCTGTTTAATTATTTTATGTGGACAGTGTAAAGCTAAAGATTAAAGTTACCAACGAACCCCCCCCCTCTTTAGTTAAATACAAAGACCGATTGCAGTTAGCCCGGGCAAATATAAAATTGTAAGAAAGGACCTTACATTGTAACACTTACAAATACAAAAACGTGTTTTCATATTTCATAAGTTTGTTTTTAACTGTATCAATACTACTGACAACGATAACTAAGCATAATAGTTATAACATTTGTATAATTTAGCTTCAATTTATTCGATTTATGAACCGAAAAGACATGTATTTCTAATTATGAGTTTAAATCGTGAAAATTTACGTTTTCATAACTACAACACAAATTTTGAATCTCTCAAAAACATAGATTTAATAGCGCTCAATGCAAAGGAACACAATGGCTGCAACTTGGATTTGAAACATTCTCACTATTTCACTTTTCATATATTCCTTAGATTAAACGATGGGGTCTTCTTATTTTATGATGAAATACGCCTCCCTTCTAAGGATGATTGACGTCTTTTACATTTTTCTCTTCTCTTGTGTTGGTTAATTTTGCCTAGGAGACTCGGTATTTAGGAAACAAACACAACCTACATTTTTACCATATTAGTAATTTCACCATTAACACCAGTCATATCAGCATTTGTGTGAGGCCTTTGTATAATCTTTCCCCTACATTCTTTCGGGTTTCAAATTTCTGATGACAAAATATGTGATCACAAATACGCTTAGTCAAAGATATACCATAGACTGTCTGTGCATATACCCACTTAGTACAACCTGAGTAGAAGTAAGACACCTTCCGCCATTTTGTTTTTTGTGACGTCACCCTTGGGACACCTTTGGTCGCCATTTTTTTTATATATGCCCACGTGGGATCGTATTTTTTTCACCCGAGAATAAAAAGATGTTATTTAATCTATTATTAATATTTATTAGGGCCCGTTTTTTATCAAAGGAGATTACATAATTGTTATTAAAATTATTATTACATTTCTTTTTTTATTCCTTTCTACAAATTGTGACCTTTTTACCTATACGAAAAATTTATTTATACATTGGGGTTGTATTCTAATAAGGGGTCCTAGTCTTGTAAGACGAGAATCTGTTCGCGGGTTTCGCCCCTGTCATAAAAATTGTATTCTAATAATGGCGAAGAATTAAAAGACGAGACATGTAAAGATGATGAGGATGACAAGCGTTTTCATAATAAAAAGATGTTATTTAATCTGTGTTTATTATTATTATTTATTAGGGTGTTTTTGCTTTTTATCAAGGATATAAAAACCTAGTCATTAAACGATTATGTTCTATGCAATCTTTAAGACTGCATTTAAGCGCTAGCTAAAATTTTTTCAATATCTGAATAACAGCATCGAAATTGCAACCTTTAACATTATACATATAAATGAGTAATTAAGTTACATAATTAGTTTGCTTTAAACGATTTTCACCTTGAGAACGTTAAATTATATGCTCAAGGTTTAAGTGGAAAATAAAAATTGCATTAATACGATAATGTTAACACATATGCATTATAGGCTGTTTTACGCTTCATTGTGTACTCTGTTTAATAGTGCTATCAACTATCAATTAACAGTAAATATTGAAGGCCGACTGCTAAATTATATGCTCAAGGTTTAAGTGGAAAATAAATTGCATTAAATGGTTACACATATGCATTATTTCACTGCGTGCTTCTTTTAATAGTGTTATTAATTAAAAGTAAATATTAAAGGTTGACAGTTAAAATTATGTGTACAAGGTCTAAGCAGAAAATAAATGCATTAAATAGTTACACATATGTATTATAGACTGTTTTACGCTTCACTGTGTGTTTTAATTTAGGGATGACTTTTTAAAAATCAATTGCATAACTTTTAATACCCAGATTAAATTACGTAAAATTGATTATTGATATGGAATATCATACTTTCTTTAAAAACAGTAAAGTATATTCATAGCCGTAAAGATTATAATACAGATTAACTACTCGTTATTTATATAGATCAGGGTCGCAAAAAGGTGCTACAGTAAATTATCGAAAACACCGTCAAATCTTGGTAATAATCTCCTATGTTAAATATTAGTGTGAAGTCATTTTCGGCAGACTTTTGGAATGGGTATACTTCCCCTTATGTTCAAAATTAAGGGCAGCGTAATTTAACGTATCTGGATCTTCATAGAGAACATCACTACCAGCATTAACTTCACCGTTTTCATCTTGAGCGATTATATTGTCATAGCTTATTAACAAATAAAATCAGCTAATACCCCTGATAATATACAATCTTTATTTACCGCTATTCTTATTACACAGATGTAAGATTATTCTTAAAATTAGCTAATTTCCCCACACTACCTTGAAATACTACACAGGCTTTCAATTCTTCTTCATCCTTGATGCTGTACCGCATACATCTTTCTTGAGATTATCCAATTCCGGATCAGTAGCATGTTTTCTAATACACAAGACAGCATCTTCAATATAGCGGTGTATACGCCGAAAAAATGTCTTGTCTTCTTCTTATTTAAGCTAGATTTTGTCTCTATGCAGCATACAGGCTCTATCTTAGCTGAATTACCTCCGTCAAAAAAGTGGTTATAATCAAATATAATATATAAATAAATACTTATACCGTCCTCTTATTAGAACACTATCTTTTTAATCCTGGAATTTTTACCGATAAGGGTCTGCCATGCCATGCTATCTCATAAGACGGCTTTACATACAGGTTCTGTCTCGGCTCCACTGTCCAAAAAGGATTTTAGATTTATGAAATGTACGCCCAGGAGAGATAGAGTGTTGCTACAAAAAAACAAAAAGTGTACACCACGCATAAATCTACTGCGAGAAATTTACTCGAGGCTGGTACATTGCGAGTAACATTTTTTCGAGTTATGGTGGACTGATCTTTGTGATATGTGATCTTTAAGTAATCACAGTAATGGGTACAGCTACATACTAGCGGTTACAGATGTGTTTAGCAAGAGGGTTTGGATATGAGTTCTTAAAACGAAGATAGTCGGGAAGTCGGCGAAGGCTGTTTCGACGACCTCCACTCCAACCCTCCCCGAACATTACCGAGATTGTAAGACAGGTGTAGGGCGTCGCAACTTGTTCTCAGGTCTTCTCCCCTTGTGATCGGAGCTTGTTTGTGGGCTTTCGTGTATTGTTGTGGTACCCTTGGCGGAAAATTTGAATTTGTATTATAATAAGGGGCATAATGCTAACTCGTAAGACAGGTGTGGGGCTGCGCAACTTGCTCTCCGAGCTCAGCCCCCTTATCGAGGCTGGGGCGGGGTCCTGAGAGTAAGTTTCTACGCCCTACATCTGTCTTACAAGTTAGCATTATGCCCCTTATTACAATACAAATTCATATTTCCAGCTATAAGCCTCGACAAGGGGGCTGAGCCCCGAGAGCAAGTTGCGCAGTCATACACCTGTATTACTAGTTAGCATTAGGCCCCTTATTATAATACAAATTCAATTTTCCGCCAAGGGTACCACCACAATACTCGAAGGCCCACGAACAAGTTCCGATCACGACAAGGGCGAAGACCCGAGAACAAGTTGCGGCGCCCTACACCTGTCTTACAATCTCGGTTATGTTCGGGGAGGGTTAGAGTGGGGGTCTCCGAAATGTCCTTCGCCGAAAGCCTCGCATCGCAAAAAGTTTAGCTACAGAAGAAGTCTGTCGCTTTTCTTAAAAACAACGGTGAATGCTTTCAGATCCGGCTGTATTCGTTTTAAGAACTCATATCTAAATCCTCTTGCTAAACACATCTATAACCGCTAGTATGTAGCTGTACCCATTACTGTGATTACTTAAAGATCACATATCACAAAGATCAGTCCACCATAACTCGAAAAAATGTTACTCGCGATGTACCAGCCTCGAGTAAATTTCTCGCTGTACTGTACTATATGTAAATAAATAACTTCAAAGCCCACAATACCTGAATTTGAGTCATATCGGTTTTTAAACACGATGATCCCCCATTTTTGATCCGCCATTTTGAATTTTTTAATTTTGAAAAATGATTTATACTTAGCGATCTTAAAAAACCCCAATAGCGGCCTTTAAAAAAAATCGGTTGATAAATTAAAACACGATATTCCACCATTTTTGATCCGCCATTTTGAATTTTTTTATTCTGACAAATGGTTTATATTTAGCGATCTAAAAAACCCAATACCCAACTTTCAAAAAAATCGATTGATAAATTAAATAAACACGATAATCCCCCATTTTTGATGCGCCATTTTGAATTTTTTAATTTTGACAAATGATTTATTCTTAGCGATCTTAAAAACCCCAATACCCGACTTCCAAAAAACTTTTGCACTCTAAAAACGATGCGCCACTGGCAGTTAATTTTGTTATTTAGATGTTTTACAAATTAACAAAGTTGCAAAATTGATCATTAAACCACAATAACTGAATATTAGTCATATCGGATATTAAACACGATAAACCTCCATTTCTGATCAGCCATTTTGAATTTTTTAATTTTGACAAATGATTTATACTTAGCGATCTTAATAAACTCCAATAGCCGACTTTGAAAAAAATCGGTTGATAAATTAAAACACGATAATCCACCATTTTTGATCCGCCATTTTAAATTTTTTAATTCTGATAAATGGTTTATACTTAGCGATCTTAAAAACCCCCAATACCCAACTTTCAAAAAATCGATTGATAAATTAAATAAACACGCTAATCCCCCACTTTTGATGCGCCATTTTGAATTTTTTAATTTTGACAAATGATTTATTCTTAGCAATCTTAAAAACCCCAATACTCGACTTTCAAAAAACTTTTTCACCCTAAAAACGGTGCGCCACTGGCAGTTAATTTTTTTATTTAGATGTTTTACAAATTAACAAAGCTGCAAAATTGATCATTAGAACACAATAACTGAATATTGGTCATATCGGATATTAAACACGATAATCCTCCATTTTTGATCAGCTATTTTGAATTTTTTATTTTGACAAATGATTTATACTTAGCGATCTTAAAAACACCCAATACCCGACTTTCAAAAAAATCGGTTGGCAAATTTAAAAATGTACAATTTTTTACCCTAAAGATGGCGCGTCGCTGGTTATTATATATTTTTTTATATTGAAATTATATAAAAAAGTTTTAATGTACATAAGAAAAATAAGAAAATTAATTTCTCAAAAAGAAAGCATGTTAAAATTTGTTTTTTTTTTAACAAAATTGTTAAAATAAGATCAGAGATCTTAAAAAAAACCAATTCCCGACTTTCAAAAAAATGTTGCACCTTAAAAACGGTGCGCCACTGGCAGTTTTTAAAATTTATTTATTTAGATAATGTTTTACAAATTAAGAGAGTTGCAAAACTAATCATTAGACCGCAATACCTGACTTTTAGTCATATAGGATTTTAAACACGATAATCCCCCATTTTTGATCCGCCATTTTGAGTTTTTTAATTTTGACAAATAATGTGTACTTAGCGATCTTAAAAACCCCCAATGCCCGACTTTAAAAAAAAATCGGTTGATAAATTAAAAAATGAACAATTTTTACCCTAAAAATGGCGCGCCACTGGTTATTATATATTTTTTTATTTTGAAATTATACAAAAAAGTCTTAATGTATATAAGAAAAATAACTTCTCGAAAAGAAAGCATATTAAAATTATTTTTTTTAACAAAATTCTTAAAATAAACCCACCAGTATGACTTAGCTTTCTTAGTGTTCAGAGGCGAGAACGCCATGACAGACCACCGCCCGACCGGTTTCGTCGTTATTGCGATCTATCATGGAATATCTCGACTCTGAACGTAAGTATGATCGCCACAAAAGAAGGTATGTAAGAGATACGAGTAGCGCCATCTGTATCCCATGAGTGGGACCTCTCAAACTGGTATATACTAATGTATATAAGAAAATTAATTTCTCAAAAAGAAAGCATATTAAAATTTGATTTTTAACAAAATTGTTAAAGTAAGCCCACCAGTATGACAACTTTCTTAGTGTTCAGAGGCGAGAACGCCATCACAGACCACCGTCCGACCGGTTTGTAATGACAGATCTACCCGCTCCTGATGAGTCGCAATAACGACGAAACCGGTCGGGCGGTGATCTGTTATGGCCTCTGAACACTAAGAAAGCTAAGTCATACTGGTGGGCTTATTTTAATTTAAAAAAGTATTAGTTTGTTTTTTTAATTATGTAACTTTTTAAAAGCTGAAGCAATGAATTTTTTTAATTTTCTAATCACCTAAAAATTCCCCGCCACAGGTTGGATTTTGCTCATTAACGAATTTGACCTCGATATTATGGCAAATAATTTTTGTACCTAATATCACACCGATAATGGTTCAAAAGATATCCCGCACATACAGATACACGAAATTTTTTTTTCTAAAAACTTTTTTAGAAAGTTTAGCGTTAATATTTCAATAGATATCGCGCACACAGACACACAATCAGATACGAGATTTTCTTTTCTAAAAAGTGTTTGTCGTATTTTTTAGGCCACAAAACGTCGAGAAATGTAAAAATAGCGTTTGAAAATTTAAACCAATTACTGTACCACCAAGCTTAGAAACTACCCGGAGAATATGTCAACTAATTTCAATAACATACGTAAACAACCAATCAGCGGTTGTGATTTATGTACACTCTCTGTAAAATACATATTTAAAAAAATTCGTTTGTCAGTTCGCGCTTTTTAGTTTTCCTTAATGTGTTTGTTTGTATTTCATTTTGCTTCAAGTTTCATCTCTTGCCTACTAAATCGTCTTGTTAAAGACGCTTATCATCTATTAATACATAAATGTTATTTATTTTATGACAATTAAAGAAAGCCTAATTGTCTTTAGTGATATTTTAGGTTTACTAAAACATGAGTTCGCGTAGAAAGGTCATTCACTCCGAAGCACGTAATATCATTCGGAATGTCATAGAATTTTTCGAGCAACAAAAAAGAACTGGTCGTTGGAGTTTTCCTATAGAAAAATCTAATGTAAAAATTTAATTAGATGGTTTAAAGTAGATAGATGTTGTGCATAAACGTAAATGTTTGGAGCGATTAAGTTTATTATCTATAACATTTACTTCGGAACTTGCTTTAATTAATCTTTGTTGACATTATATTTTCAATTTGAATAGCTGTGAAATGTCTATATGTGTAACTTGCAAATTATACAAATACAATTAGAAAAATAAATCTGGTTCCTGTAATAACACATATACTGGTAGTTAGGCAACCAATGTTACAAAACTGTATGTCATAGTTTCTTCTGTTTACAATTTTGAAAACGCCGCCAAATGAATTTTGTTGTACTTGTGCATATGAATGTACATTGCAAACATACTGCTCCCTCGGTTACGCCTTCCCGTGGCGGTTCTAAGCTTGGTGTAACTATACGTAGCTTTCTCTTTGTATATCAGAAAGCAAAAATAATGTTTATCAGGGTTTTTGGTAGAAGAACGGTTATAACCATATGCTCTCTTTCCTTGCCAAAGCATATGCTAGTTGCTACACACATCCCCATTCAAGAAGTTACAATGTTTTAAAGCTTAACACTGCCCATTTTAGATTCCAATGCAGACTTCATTTCAGTATCACGAAAGCGTGACTGGAGGCGTATCTACATTATTCCGTTAGCAATGGCTATAGACATCTAATTAAGATTAATATATTTTACATTTTATACTAAAGATATCAAATTATAATGAGCAAGCAATATATAGAAGTTTTAAATCTAAATTTAAAATATTTATTACTGCTTTATTGTTTGATTTTTGAAACGATAATACTCTTTTAAGCGTATTGAATGAATTTTTATAAATCCAGTTGCATCAGAAGGGGTAAAATCCGCATGTTTGTCCATTGAGACCAAATCTTCGTTATACAATGAAACTTGGGAATACCGTCCCAAAACGTACACTGCAAATTTTAAGGGTAATAATCTATTATGCAGCAGGCTATTTAAACTTACCGTGCCCTTTATAAATCTTTAAATTAACAACACCTGACACCATTTCTTCAGACATTGCTATGCATTTTTTAAGATAATCTCCTTCGGGAGAGAACCAAAAACCATTATACACATAATCAGATAATCTAAGGCATAAATTTTCTTTAATTCTGTATACTTCTCTATCTAAACAAAAAACTTCCAGATCTTGATGGGCAGCATGCAATATATGAACACCAGGACTTTCGTAGATACCTCTTGACTAAAAAATAAATGCTTCAATTAATTTCCACTAAAATATACACACCTTTAAACCGATAAATCGGTTTTCCACAATGTCTATCCGTCCCACACCATGTTGACCTCCAATCTTATTAAGTACCGAACATATTTCCAAAGGTTGATCAACCTTTTCATTATTCTCTAAAGTTAAAAATACGGGACGGCCATTTTCAAAACAAATTTGAAGAAAGTAAGGTTTGTCTGGAGATTTTTCAGGATTAGAAGTCATGACGTACAAATCCGAGGGTGCTTCATTTGAAGGGTTTTCTAAAATACCGGATTCATAACTAATGTGCATTAAGTTTGCATCCGTACTCCACGGAGAGCTGGGAGTTGCAGATACTGGAATACCATTTTTTATTGCATAAGCTATCAAGTCTTGTCGTCCTTGAAACATATCAGTAAATTCCGTATCCCGCCATGGCGCAATTACCTAGAATCAATTAATAGTATTTTTCTTCAAATGTTTTTGTTTTGAATATACCTTCAGGGAAGGACACATTGAATAACACGACAACTCAAACCTAACTTGATCGTTCCCTTTGCCCGTTGCACCATGAGAAATATATTTGGCATTGTATTTTTGGAAACATTTTATTAAACCAGTAGAAATACAAGGGCGGGCTAATGCTGTTCCTAAAAGATATCTGGATTCGTAAATTAAACCAGCCTGTATTGCAGGGAACACATAATCTTCAATGAACGTAACTCTTAAATCATCTATTATTACCTATAAAACATTTGGTTATATTCAGCATTATTAGATTATATAATTAAAGCCAATTAATTAAATAACTTGTTAATAAAGAATTTTCATACGTCACTTGCGCCAATTTTTAGAGCTTTTGCTTTTGCTACATCAAAATCTTCATCTTGTCCAATATTTGCCATATAACAAATCACTTCATATTTCTTATCTAGCAGCCATTTCAATATGCAGCTTGTGTCTAATCCACCAGAATAAGCCAAAATAACGAGTTCCTTCCCCATAATGAAAAGAATGAATACACTTATGTTTTAATATATATAGTTTGTTTTTTTCTTCGAAAGGATTAAAGTTTAAATTAAATCTGATAACTGTTAACCAATCTTATTTGAGTTTATCGGTACGTGATATCTAATATATTTTTAGACATTTTAATAAGTTAAATTAGACATATTGTTTATCTTCAAACGTCATAAAGGTGGCAAGTTTTGCACTTGAAGTGTTAAGGTAAAAGTTCCAGTTTATGATACGCATGTTTACTTTATTATAAGCTTTATTATTAGCACCAAATCTCTTTCACGACGCCAAAGAAATTAGCATATAATTGTCAAGAATTTATTTATTAACATTAATATTGCTATCAATTTGTTGCATATTATGGTTTTATAACGTTTGCAGATAAAATAGTATAGGTATGTTATTCGGAATAAAAATAACTGAATATGATTCACTCACACTGCGTTCGGCAATTAGACGTTCAGCACGTCACACAAAATTCCGTCGTACAAATATCAAGCATCTATTTATATTAACATAAATATTGAACAAAAAATTTAATAGTTATTTACTCTGTTTTCTTAAAGCAGACAATACACCGTAAAAGTTCTTTGAGCTCAACTCATAAAAGAGAACTTGTATAAAAATATGTTTATCATAGTTGGCCTTATTTACACTGTAGTCTTCTTTTATGCAATTTGAGCTATTACATATTTGTCATCTAACCTCTTTTGTAAAGACTGTTATACTATAATATCTGCTTTAGTCATATTTCTCTTATTAATAAAGGGTGTTTCAATAAGAGCGCAAGATTTGAATCGCGCGCCATGTTTGACAGTCATAATCACATGTGATTATGACGTGACAGATCGAAAGTGGACAGATGGGAGTTAGTAAACATGGAGCATTACACGATAGAACAACGTGTCCTGATTGTTAAACGTTATTATCAAAATGGTGAAAGTTTGATTGCCACCATTCGTAAAGTGGGTCCAATATTCGGTCGAAATAATGTTCCTAATTCATCTACTGTGAAAAGAATAATCGAAAAATTCGAAAGTACTGGTTCGGTTAGTGATGTGAAACACACTACACGAGCTCGTAGAGGTCGTTCAGAACAAAACATCACGGCAGTTCAAGAGAGTGTGGCCGAAAGTCCAGAGACATCGATTCGTCATCGTGCACAAGAATTGGACATTACAACAGCCACACTGCAGCGTATTCTCACTAAAGATTTGCATCTCCACGCCTACAAAGTCCAATTGACTCAACAACTTGTGCCAACAGACCATGCACAGCGCAGAGAGTGAATGCCGATTTTATGAACAAAATCATTTTCAGTGATGAGGCCCATTTTCACCTCGATGGCTTCGTTAATAGGCAAAACTGCAGCATTTGGGGCTCAGAAAATTCACGAATGGCTCATCAAAAGCAATGCATCCAAAACGTGTCACTGTTTGGTGGCAGTCGAGAAAATTGACCGTTTTTCTTTGAAGATGAGGCAGGTAATGCTGTAACGGTGAATGGCGAACGTTATCGTGCTATGATAACGCAGTTTTTTGTGCCTCAATTGGAAGATATTGCTCTTTACGACATGTGGTTTCAGCAGGACGGTGCCACATGTCATACCGCCCGTGAAACATTGACTGTCTTGCACGAGTTTGCTCCTGGTCGTGTCATTTCCCGGTTTGGTGACCAGAATTGGCCGCCACGCTCTTGCGATTTAACACATTTGGACTTCTGGCTGTGGAGTTATCTGAAGTCACAGGTTTATGCCAACAAGCCCGCGACCACCGAAGCATTGAAGGCCGAAATTAGACGCTCTATCAATGAAATACCGCCACGTATTCAATAATGTTATTGCAAATTTTGCCAAAAGAGTACGCATGTGCCAGCAAAGCCATGGCGGCCATTTACAAGATATTTTGTTTCATACATAATTCCCAAATGTATACATTATAAATCAATAAATATTTCAATACTTTGCTACAGAAAACCATCTTTTATTGAACCTTAAAATCTTGCGCTCTTATTGAACCACCCTTTATAATCAACCAATCTTTTGTTGTACTAGTTAATCTTGTTTACTAGTAAAGTCTCTGTGAAGAAGAGATCTACACGGTTTTATTTTATGTTTGAAATGTTTAACTCTGCTATACGCTTTTACATTAACTGATTAAAATTAAGATGTTCATACCATACTTTTACTAATAAGAAATCCCTTAAGCTATATATTCTATAAACAACCATAAGGTACTATCATGTTTTCCCATTGTTTGCTTAACGTGCTAAAACACTCAGGAACACTTAAGACGATGCATAGGGGGATTTTGAATTGCCAAGAGATGCCTATGAAATGTTATCATATCATAAGCGAAGGAAATCAGAAACTGGGAAGATCATTTTAGAGTTTAGAAGCCGTGTCGATGAATGTAAATTGTGGACGTTTGGTATGATAAGTGTGATTTGTACTCCATATTAACGATCTGAATGAGCAGATGTTGCCCGGGTTGGTATCAAAGAGTGTAACTCAACAACACAATAGCCATTGTAATACCGACTACAAATAAAGAATTGAAATGATTCATCTATGCTCAGAAGATAAGAAAAAGTCATATGTAAGCCTAATCGCTCTTCTTTGAGTAGGGTCAATGATATCGAGAGCGTATTGAGAAGCACCAACCCAGAATTAAGAAATATGTTTTGCCTTATAGTAGCAGAGAGAGTTGTTGAGAGGTAAAAGCCTATTTTGGGAGTAGCTGCCTTAGTAGCTAACAGAAGATGGTCAACCCAGGATACATTTGAAGTCAATCCTAACATAGTAATAGAGTCTAAAAACTTAAGACCTCAGCCATTCATACTTACTTACTTACAGGAAATGATCGATCTTTCTTAGCGGACACAAGCAACACTGAGTTTTGTTAGTATCCAATTTAACTAGATTATTACTTCGCTATTCAACGATACGTTGAATGTGTTTGTTGATTGAAATGTCCATTTCAGCTTTGTTGTCTTGATTAGAGATAAAAGGTGGCATAGACTGAGCTGAAGTACAATGAAGAGTGCTGTTCTTTGCAGAGCAATGAATCAAGTTAGTCGTTGAAGAAATAAGATCATTTATGTATAGAAGAAATAATGTAGGGGCCATCACTGATCTGTGTGGCACACCCGCGTTGTCTTTTTAAAAGAAGCTCGACACATATTCGTCTTTTATCAACGAAAGTAGAAACCCAGTTGATGAGCGTATCAGTTAAATCAAACGAGTTGAGTTTGGCATGTAAACACGTATGCCACACTTGGTCAAATGAGATATCTAAAGCGACTACAACTGTTTCAACGGATCGTTCTAGTGTACTGTTTCAAACTTGGATCACATGAAAGAAGATTACCTGTTAAACGACTTTGCCTAAAACCATATTGGTAGTCACTAAGGTTTTGTTGATTAATGGGTGTTTCCATAACTTGAGGCAAAATGGAAATGATGGCAGTTGGTCGTTAATTACAGCGATCAGTCTTGCCACCTTGTTTGAGAATAGGTTGTACATTTGCTAATTTCCATGACGAAGAAAATTCACCAAAAGGCAGTCCGGAGAAACATTTCTTTGGGGCAATAGCTAGGTCTCCGCCAGAGTAAATCGCCTTATTAGGAATAAGCTACTGATGATAGATTCTAGGAGCCTGTATTGAAAATGGATTGGTTTCATAGCATATGATGAAGAGTTGATTAATGACACATGTTTACTAGAATTATTAAGATACGAGTTTGGTGCAAATAAATCCACAACAGGATTGGCTACAAAATCAGCAACTACAGACCCGTATTACGAGCACCAACATAGTCTTCATTACTGTGGACCGGTTTATTGGATTTCCATTTGGTATAGGATATCGCATCAGCACAAGCCCTATTGAACCGGAGTTGGGAACGAGAATGACTTATACGGCTTTGTTTTTTGGGAATGTACAACTCCATGCCCATGACGATGACTTCAGATAGTGAAAGAGCAATGTCCGAAGACCAGGAAGACTTAAATCAGTATTCACGTCATGGGAAGGTTGCACATAAATCCCGTAAATCTCTCCATCTCTTAAATCACCACATATATAATTTTAACAACTAAGAATAATTCAGAGAAAGATAGCGCTAAAATAACAAGAAAGACAAAAAAAAAGCTGCTGTAACGTGAATAACTAAACAGTCAAGAAAATAATATGTCCATTATGTTACTTTAAAAAATTATTTGAAAACATCGAAAGGTTATACAAACAAGATTAGTTGTTGTTTGCGTACCGACGGAGCGTCGTTCAAGAGTTTCCGTAACTTCATTGGCCAATTATAGGTAACCTTTGCTTTGATAGGGCAGAAAACTTTTAAATGTGGTAATTTCATAAAATAAATTCGCCAATTATGTAGGCAGTAATCAAAAACAGTTTATAAACATGTAAACAACCATGGATATTTTTTAAACATCACCCATTACGCAAAACTCTTGTTTACATAAGTAAACTGGGTGATTCTCCCATGTGAGGCGCCTCTATAAGTTTTTTGTATTAGTAGAAGTAGAGAAACCAAACTTATGCTAAGTGTATATAAGAGATAAATTTGAATTTTTTTGAATATTCATTTGTTTCGAGCCACTTCCGGTTTAACCAGAAATTGTTACACGTCCAAACCGTACTAGGCATCGTGAGGTCTACTGAAGTAAGCGGGTTGCCAAGCCAGCTACAGTGGAAATGGACGGGGTCTTAATTTTTTCTAAAATAAATAGTCTTAGGCAGGATGTTAAATTAATCCTATTTGACTGTGGAAGAAAGGATTGTAGCCTACTCAGTAAAACCATTCAAAACTCAAATTTAATCACGCTCCAAAAGAAATTTATCCATAAGTTTATTAAAATTTTGAAATACACAGGACGTCGTAAACTTATTGATCACACCCTGTACATATGAAAATTCCAAGTTCCCTAGTATATACACAAATTTATATTTTAACTGTTATAAAACTCTGAATTAAATAACTATTACCTAATTTAGAAAAATCAAAATAAAAATTCGGTTTAACAGTTTTTATATCAACAACACATTCGTCTAATACGTAACGATCAGTGCTTTTATCATAGATAACATCCATATATTTTCTGAATACTTTATCTTTAACATCATCCTATTTAAACATTTGTCAATTTAAATGAATTGTAATAATTTAAATTAGGAATTACTACTTATACTACTTAATAAAGATATTCTGTTATCAGTGTTTTGTATTTGATTGTACTGTAAAATAGTTCGAAATAATTAAATTTTGCAATCGACCTAGCTCATTACGTAATTTCAGGTCGATCATTAAGCTCAAAAATATTCAAAGGCTACTTCAATTACCAATAGATGTAAACCCGTTATGCAACTTTACACAGGTTAATGCTAAAATTTTATCTCAACTGACACGAATAAACAACAAAAATAAATTAAATAATTGGTATATATTGACAAATTTGCAAGTGTAAATATCTACGAGCACGTGGCTTCAAAAAGCACAACAAAAACCCAATTCTTATAGATTAAAAATTCCCCCAAAATCTTATATACCAAACACAGTAGAATAGATAAAGTTCGATTATCCTTTTACTTATAATAAGAAATTATTAACCTCGCAAGCAAGAATGAACTTAAAAGGTAATCGTACTTTTGTCTTTTAAACAAAACCTATAACTATTTCAAACAAATTACGTTAGCTAACCCTCCGTCCGTAAATTTGCACCCACTCTGGCACAAAACACAGAAGACGGCCGACCTGGATGAATAATCCTGCCGCTAAACTCACTAACGAACGCAAATGTCTGTTGTTCACACGCGTGTTTCACATGGGTTCTTTGCTTTAAGGTTTGTCCCTCAACGTAAACGTTTATCACAATAACTGATTCCACATAAATATTAAAATTCTTAGTTGCTTTTATACAATCGATTTTATATTACTAACGATTGTGCACATGTACTTCATTCAATGTGAATTATTACCACTAATCTGTTGACTAAATTAACAAACTTTTAAATCTGTTACTTTACTTAAAGGGTTACTTCAGGCTTTATTTTCATTACTATTATCGTACGCTCTATTACCCAACACTGTCAACAAAATATTTGCTGTTTTATTTTTAAATCTGCTTTTGCACTTTTTAGATCGTTAAAGATAATCACTATTCCTTTCTTCAACTCACAACTAAACTGTTTTATTTGTAATGTTTATATACGATTTATCCCCAAGAAGGGTTTTTGCAGTCATTTATATATGTACTGCAGAACAGAATTTTTACAAACAAAAAACCAGCACTAAACCATTCTAAGGTCCCTTAAAAAACGCGGGCGATCTACATTTACTTACGTTCTAACCGAACGGTTCTCTCCTACACTCTTACTAAACGTTCTGCCCGCCATATTACCAATCTCTTCTCGCTAATATCAAAATTTACCTAGCACAATTGTGTATTTCGTGGGTGGCACATGCCTAGTCAAAATCTGAAACGGACCTACCACTATCTAATATCCAAGAAAAACGTAGCCATCTTGATGTACTTTGTAAGTTCACCCACAACTCTCCGAAAAAACCGTTAATTGTAATTATATTCACTCTGTACATTATCCAGACCATAACTCAACTTTCTATGAAAACCTCTCATGTGGGCGATCTCTATTTCCGCACAATTTAACCAATCCCAGCACATTCCAACAACTTTATTCTTGGACACGCACTCAATTTTCCACTATTACACCATATTACAAAATTTCTACAAACAAAAATATGCATACATATCCCTTTCTGTACGTTAATACAATTTCAATATCCTAAACTCGCTCACTTATACGTCTACATCCATGCAATCCAAGTAAGAATTTACTCTAACATTATTTTTCATCCAAATTTAATGTTTTCAAATATTCTACAATATTCAAATAAATTTTTGACGTTGTCATTTTTATTTACCGATTTAGGGTGCCATGGATTGTGCAAATCTCATTATTTTTATAAACAAGTATCATGAAAAAACACAATTTTACCCTAGTTGAATACATAAGCAGTTTTGGTTTCCATTTAGAATTGTTCATGGTATGAAATAATTAGTAAGATATCGGTCTTTCATACAAAATTAAATGACATACTTTACTGATAGCTAGATATATACACCGAGCTAGTGGGGTTGTAATCACACGACGTATTTAGCATTCGGGAGATATTGGGTTCGATTCCCGCCTTTCATTTTTATTAATTGATCATTGCGATCCAGTGCTATATGGTAGATTCGTCGACTAATAAAGTTGTTGGACAAAGGTACCTTTGGATAAATTGTTTGCTTTTGTAACTCTTACAACTTGCGACTGAAGAATTTGCGAAGTTTTTCAACCATCTTAGATTGATCGACCTGGAGATGTCGATTAACTCACTTGAGAGCATACGCTCAAGCGCTAAAACTTTTAAACAAAGCACACTCTGCTGTCTCTCTTCATTGTTTACTTCTAATGAAGTTTAGTCAAAATACAAATAGTTGTAATCGCATTTACGATGCTTTGTTGCTCCACCACTTGACGATGTGTGTTCACTCTCACTTGGACTGTGGACTTATTCAATAAAAAATCTTTCCATTTTTCTATTGCTTTACGAAAACACAAAGCGAGACACTGAAAACTGTTTATTTTTCTTATCAGATGTTTACTTTCGATTGTTACTTAGGAAGTGAATTGGTTCGTTTCTTTTTTTTTTTGTTAGTATGCTCATGTTAGTAATCACTTATTTATAGCTTCAGTCCTGGTCAAGCCATGCTTGTTGGTGTTGCGATGTTTTGTGTTATTGTATAGTGTACAATCATGAGATATGGTTATTTTTGGTGTAAAAAAAAGATTAGATTTATTTTAATATTTAATAATATCTTAATTGGTTTAAGTGTGTGTGTTGTTCAGTGGGGTGTAGCGTGCTTAGTGTGGTTAATCCGATTCGTTGTCCGGTTTCATGCTAGCTCGCCATCTAATAGACGGGGGGGTGCGAAGGACATATGGGTTGTTATCTAGGGATTCTTCTATCTTCTCGGGGAGGTCGTCAAGGAGTTTTGTAAGGATCGCGGGGGGATGCTTGAATTTTAATTTAGGTTTTCTTCGAGGGAATTAGGGAAAACAGTAGTTGTAGAGAGTGGTAAGGATTTCTTTGGTTGGGATAGTATCACCGAAAATTCTTTTATGCGCGAAGTTTTTCTGAAGTCTTTGGATTCTGTGTATGATTGGTGGTATGTTTGCGTGTTGTGTTGTGAGGTCACTAGGGTATCCGAGGGGTAACCTGTGTATGCGTATAAAAATTCAGCGTTTACAGGAGGCAATAGAGTAAAGGTGATTGGGGTTTATATTGGTGTATATGGGTGCTCGGAAATCCATAACAGGGCGGATGTATGTTTTCTAGGTGTATTGAAGTGTTTTAGGGTGGCAACCTCTGATTCTACCCCGGAGGACGCCCAGTGGGTTTGCGCGATTTCTAATCCTATTGAGTGTTCTTTTTACATCGGGGAGCCAATAGAGGGTTCTAGTGATGAGGATTCCTAGGTAGGTGACTTCATCTTGGAGTGTGAGTCTTTCTTGGTTTAGGGCGAGTGAAACATTTCTGGAGGCAAGCTTTGGAAACTTACCTTCGGTGTAATTAGGATGTCGGAAGAGGATTGTTTGGGTTTTGGTGGGATTGGCGGAGACTCTCCAACGGTTCGCCCAGTTGGAGAAGTTCCGTAGGGTTTTGAATGAGGCGGGAGGCCGTTTCGCCGTTCTGATTAACCGTCCAGAAGGCGGTCATCCGCAAACTGCGCAACGACTACTCCTGGTTGTGTGAATTCGGGAATGTCGGATGCGAAGATAATATAAAGGATCGGGGCTAAGGCAGAACCTTGCGGTACGCCTGCTGTACGTTGGAAAGGATCTGGTGCAACTCAGAAGAGATTGGTCTATAGGAGGTGGGTGAGGTTAGGTAGGCGTGGGTTTTGGGTATCATGACGGGAAGTGGGATAGGGTTAATCATTGGTTGTAGATGTTGGAGAGTAATCGGAGGGCTGGGTCGGGTAAATGACGGAGGATTTTTCGATTTAGGCCGTCATGACCTGGGGTAGGATTTTTCCCTTCTTTGAAACATGTGTGGCCCTGGTCGGTCGAGAGGAGGGTATACAAAGGATTCTCGTTATTGAGTTGGATTTCAGGAAGGTTAAGGTTGTGTAATTCTTGAAGGCGCCCCCGAAGAGTCCCTTGAACCAGTTATCGAATTGGGGATCAACTGGGGATCGTAAAATGGATTGGAGGTCATGTATATTATTGTGCGTGTGTGTGTGCGTGCGTGTATGCGCGTGTGTGGGTGCGTGCGTGCGTGGGTGGGTGCGTGCGGTCGTGGGCGTGTGCGTGTGTTCTAATCCGAAATACAATATAAAGCTTTATACCATTAATAGCAAAAGATACGTCAATTTAATTTTAAAGGCGTAATTTACTAACGAATTTAAACTTAAAATAACGAGAATAACCATTATTTGTACCAACTATTCTATCACCTCTGATTGTAACGAATTATCACCTTAATCATATATATATATATATATATATATATATATATATATATATATATATATATATCATATATATATATATATATATATATATATATATATATATATATATATATATATATATATATATATATATATATATATATATATATATATCGGAAGTCTTAAATGGCCCAAATATTGCAACATCCAATGGCTGAAGTACATGAGTTGTATGGGGAGGAGGCTTTAAGATCGTAATATCAATTCACTCGCGAGTTTACAAAGTTCTGGACTTGTATAAGTTTAGTGACCATCATAAATGAGTAAGATAGGACGTTCTTGCGGAAGGTTGGGCAGGAAACTTTTTTTAAACCAATTTAAAAAAACAACTGAAGGGGTAGCTTGTCCCCATTTGCTGAAGCACAAATAAGGACAGTAGTATTTTCTCGACCTGCAGAACTTATTATTCTCGTACTGCGAGCCCCGATTCGTCCGACAACTTTTGTTTTTTGCGGGTCCTGACAAAACGACATTTCATCCAAATTAAATATTTTCCCAGGCTTGTCTTTTAGATCTAAGTCGTTAACAGTTTTTCTTAATGAGTAAAACAAAAAAACGTAGATTACAAAAGGATTTATTTGCGCCATTCTTGCATATTCATTTATCATTTATCTTAAATTAAAACTTTAAATACCCCTTAGGAGAATATTGACATCTCGCCAGCACGTTCCTAATAAATATCATAAGTATAGGATAAAAACTTACAAACTGGCCTTTGATTATGGATATTACGTGGACAGTGCATTCATCAAATTATAACAGTACAGTCTGTGTTCTAAAATGTGCAAGAAAGATAGGTCTAATTATTCAGTGAAGATAAATGAGATAAATGTAAGTCCAATGTTTAGTTACAAATTAGAAGCAACTGGGAAAACTCTCCTTGAAGGTTCTACCTGACTGTCAATCATACATAATTTTTACCTACGGCGATCTTCAAAGCATGTACCCTAACATCAATAGTCCAGCTTGCCAATGACACTGCTCTATTGACAACCAGTCGAAGTAGTGACCAGGCAAACAGACTAATCGAATCCACTTTTCTACCTTAGCCACAGCTGAAGAGTAACTTACAACTTGGACCAAACAGATGGTACTTTTCTAACAACCCCAACTATAAAAGTAACATTTTAGTCACACACCTAGGCATGATATTCTTAAGAACCCTACATTCTGAACCTGACATTGGTACAACTTTAATAGGATACAAAAGCGCTCATCACTGTTGAGGACGTTTCGCAGAAACGTCATAGGTTGCACGTCAAACCTTACTATACAGATACAAAATCTATACTTACTCCATTATCGTGCATTGTTGCATACATACCTGAAACATACATCAGCTTCAGATTTGAGAAATGATTTTTTACAGTGCACCAGATAAGTTAAAGCCAAAAAAGTAAAATAACCTGTAACATTAATTTAAACAAATATGTCATCCAAAAAAACATTAAGTAATAACCTACTGCGCAATCAATCAAACAGTAAAGTAGATTATAAGTAACAGCCTTTCAAGAGAGCAAAAGACCCCTTACTAGGGATATTTGAATAATAGTCCACAAAAGGAGCAAATGAGGTTGTGCCACAATGAAATTTTGCTATGAAATGTATAGAGGTAGAATAACATATATTTTAGATTTTAAAATAATGGCATTCAAAGAGGGAAAACTACCACTTTTGATGTATAACAATAATATGTAAAGGGTGCAAATGAGTTTATGCCATGATAAAATTTTGCTTTAAAATGTATTCTGAGAAGTAGAATAACATATATTTCAGATTTGAAACTAATCGGATTCAAAGAGGAAAACCACCCCTTTGGATGTATTACAATAATAGACTGTAAAAATGCAAATGAGTTTGTGCTACAATAAAATTTTGCTAAAAAAGTGTATTCTATAAGATATCAATAATACAGTTTAACAATTTTCATTCACATTTTAATTAATTTTTAGACTTACCTTGCATTATATTAAGAAACCTTATAAAGAAAAGTTATGTAAAATTAAATTTTCTTTAAATTTCCTGGAACATAATTGTAATGTTTAAGATCTATATCTAGGTATTTTTATATCTATTCGCTCCAAGCAAAGTGAAAACAAGCTTAAATATAAAATTTTAAGTATGTAGGCATTTTCGTTCTGGAGTTAACATCGATACTAACATACAGACACACACACACACACACACATCCAGACATCATAGCCGATGATGCGGTTTTTCTACCTTTCAACATTCTATACATACATATATAGGTGTAGAAGGTTACGCAACTGACTCTTTAAATAAATCGACTTATTGCAGTTTACAACGTTTGACAAAATTTCGCCAAGATCGCCCATGATGTCCGTGTGGATTTATGTTAGTATTCACAATACCTCGAGAACAACAACATACTTAAAATTTAATTTCTCCTGGAGCCGATTAGGTTTTTATCAAATGTTTCTCAAACAGCTGTATATTTCAAAGATATAAAAATATCAGCATATAGACCTTAAACATATCAATGAATTATGCTCTGTGGAATTTTTTGGTACGACGTGTAATTTAGCGGTAAATAATTCCTAAAGCAGAATTTAAATGTTAGTTCTAATTTTTTCAATACATGAATAATGATTAATTTTTCAAGAAAATTTATTTTACATAACCTTTTTTTATAGTTCCTTAATATAAACCAAAATAAGTCTAAAAATTAATTAAATAGGATTGAAATTTTTTTAAATTAGCCTCAATATGTCTACCAA
Source organism: Vesta saturnalis (assembly GCA_036346205.1). Taxonomy (NCBI): domain Eukaryota; kingdom Metazoa; phylum Arthropoda; class Insecta; order Coleoptera; family Lampyridae; genus Vesta; species Vesta saturnalis. Next base: position 299,893 of record JARFJB010002156.1, on the reverse strand, counting down.
TCTCTATCTGACATGAAGTTTTAAACGCCATCTGACATCGACTGTTTTTGGTTTTACAATGTTGTCTATTTTCGTTATGAACATATTACAAAAGAAGTTGCATAATTACCCTAGAATATCTGGTGTGGAACACCACACAACCTTCCAACCTACAAAATGAAAATGAAAAGAAATCAAATAATTTTAACAGGCAACATTGTTAAAACAAAAACAATAATCTATGTCAGAGTGATGTTTAAGACTGCATGTCAGATGGAGATTCATAAGACATAAATACATGTAACATAAAAAAAATTCCAAAGTAGCCCGCTACTATAAAAACATCGATAATACAGCGCTTCAGCATTTTCAAACATATTTATCTAATTTTTACATTTATTTCGCTTTACATTAAAAGACGTTATAAAGAAAATTTATGTAAAATTAAATTTTCTTTTTTTTATAAAATTAATCGTTATTCAAATTCTGCCATAGGAATTTTTTGCCGCAAAATTACACGTCGTATTAAAAATTTGCATAGAATATAATTAATCGATATGTTTAACCCTTTCAACATTCTTGGGACATATATGTCCCATGACATATCTTCACAGTACTAAAAGTGTCTGAGCGTATTTAAAATGCGTGGGAATGGGATTATTCCGTAAATTGTGGCCTCTGAACCGAAAGCAATTAGTGGTGATTTGTGTTGCCTAACTTATCGTTTCTGTTCATTTTTCCACGTGTTGTGGAGAAGTAACTGTGTGTTTTGAGGTTAGTGACATTGTTTTGTTTTATAATAAATAAGCATAAAAGCTTTAGAAAAAGCACATTAAGTACATATATATAATTAATGTTCTATATTATTCTGTTAGATTACTTTGTTCGGCAAATATTAGCATTGGAACTTATTTATCCCTACAGTATTTTAGTGGGGATCGATTCAACCCAACCGTACTCTGTGCAGTGAATCAAAATTTGTAATATTTTTTCTAGAATGTCTCGAAAACATAAATTAAGGCAAGACACGAATTGGCTCATTTGGCCGACAATGTTTCTAACATATCTGATATCGAATCTGAACAGGATCCATTTTATGATTCCAACAATGGTAATGATTCAGATTATAATGAGGAAAGTTGAGTATAAACTGACGAACTAGATGACGAATTACATAGTGAATCTGAGGAAGGGGATAGAGATGAACAAAAGCCGCTGAGTGAAAATCATCATCATCCTTTATGTATTAATTGTTTTACACCTTACCATGTATAAGTTTATAAGAAATATTAAATTATACGCTTCGAATAATTTTGTCTTTTGCTAAAAATATTACAATTTCTCTGAGTACTCAGGGTCCTTATATCTATTAACCTGTTTAAGAAAATATTTTGAAATACAGATGCCTAAAATTCGTATTGAAAGGGTTAAGGTAATTTTATCTCTTTGTAATATGTAGCTGTTTTAGAAATATTTGATAAAAACCAATAGCTGATCTTAATCCCCCCCTCCTTCACTGCTGCTGGATTTTTCCCAAAATCTAATCAGGTCTAAGCCAAATGAAAACAAGCTTAAATACAACATTTTAAGTACGTAGGTATTTTACTTCTGGAGTTATCGTGGATACTAGATCCATACACACCCACAGACACCTAGACATGATCTTGGGGAAACCTGGCCAAAAGTTGTAATATGACCTAATAAGACGATTTAGCGCTTTAAAAAATCAAAAATGAAAATTAATTACTGATCCGACTATTGTACTCACATGACATACGTCAAATTTTGGCCAATAAATATGTCAGATTTTCTGTTGCGCAACCAACGAATTATATAGCATATTGTACTAGTACCAAATTGCAGAGATAATTTAATTGATGTATAAAAAATCACATAAGCCACGATGAATCTGTCACTTTGATATCGGACAAAGGACAAAAAAAGACCTCTCATATAATTACAGCCGAATATTGAACAATTTTGAATAAATGAAGATCTTTAGTTTATTATATTTTTCAGGTATCACATAGAAAATTAATTAATTGTAAGATTAGTTAAATGAAAGGTACCTATCTACTTCACAATTGCGTACTCAAAGTTCTGTAGACAACTTTTGTGGTGGTTTATCGCTCATGCTTGATACACTCTTGGAAGTAGGACTTGTGCTGATGCACTCCTCCTATTTAGACAAATATATCAAGCATTTCTGGCATCACCACAAAAATTGTCGACATAACTTTGGGTACTTATCGTATCATAGATGACTATTTTAACGATGGTTGTAACATTTTTAATGCTGAATTTAAAAAAAAAGTCATGTTTACAAGCTACGAACTTATAAAATTGCAGCTGAGATGTTAAATTTTTAAGTCAGTAGCATCGATGATATTTTATAGTAGTATTATAACCAAGTGTGTGTGACGGCAATTTGACAATTAGAGGCCAGTTGTCATGGTAATGCTATTATGCCACGGCGACAAGACATTTAGAAATATAAATAAATTTGTTTAGAAATATTATAAATAAATTTATATCATATACTTTTAATGGTATTTAGGAATGAAAAAGTAAAATATTATGAAGTATATGCATAGTAACAGTTGCCAATAAAAACTTCTTTACCATGCTATTTTCCCATTTACATTGGTTGGAAATAAATAATAAAAATTCCTTTTTTTGATGTAATTGGCATTGAAATCAAACAGGATTTTACATAATTTAAACACATCAACTTTACTTTTTATAAAACAACTTTTAATAATGTATTTCAATTGAAATAAATATATATTTTAGTTTTTATTAATTAGAAACGTAATTTAACACATAAACTGTGTCGTTCAAATAAACCATGTTAAAATGTACAACAAGTTGTATTTAATAAGAACATTTATTAATTTCCACTTTTTTCAATATTGTAATGTGTATGTGTTATTAATATGTGTTGGTATATGTAAACAATATTGTAATATCCTATATCTTATTACTAAAGAGATAAATTGACAGTTCAAACCTTAAATATATGTAGCGTTCTATATATAAATGTGATTTATTAATGAAGATCAATAACACTAAATTTCAAAAACACTAACAACTGGCTACGATTTAAACATTTGAATACTTAGTAACAATTCTACAACCTACACTATAGAGAGAATTAGTTATGAATACATATATGTCAGAAATACTGTATATTGCTCATTATTTTTTATTTACCATAAATACCTGCAAATATATTTTTACTATACAAAAGTTTAGGAAAGCTACCAAATACTAAGAAAAGCTATAATAGAGAAATTAAATCACATTAGACTTTATCAAAAAAATACGATCTCACTTTAAGCCGTTGTAGTGGCAGTGCAAGCAAGATGCTGCTTTATCTACTATTGTACATTATCAATATAATTTATTATTTAGAAAAGTATGTGCAGAAATACTGCATTTGCTATTTATCAATAACACACATGGAATAAAATTGTTTTTACAGCATTAATTCACAGTTGTTTCACTCTATGACTGGTTATCCCCTTACCAGGCCTTTTCACTATAACTAATAAAAATAGTAAGAACCATGGTAAACATCTCATAAATTAACATCTTTACAAATACATTAACAATTTCGGTTTATTAATCTATGAAAACTAAAATTTTATTATGAAAGAATTTGAATTGCCTAACAAAATTAAGGTATATAAAAAGAAACTTTCTTTACGTTGTTCTAGCCTCCTAATGTTGCTAAATCACTTAAAAAAAGTTCAGGCGTAAGTATGTGAGAAGAACCAATAATTACTTCCCAATTTTTTACAGCATTTGTAACTTCATATGCACATCGAATTTCAGAAAAGCATATTCCACCAACAACAAATACAAGTAGTCGAGGGACATTTTTTACTGTCTGTTGACCTTTATCTTTATGCCAATGACCATACCGTACGCTAAAATGATAAAACTATTAACTCATAATTTATTTCTAAAATGAATTATCTCTGGCAAAGTATTTGCTCATAAGATGAGGAACATCACATATCAGAAACATACCTAGTGGGCGCATGATATCCAGAAGTTTGTGCTCGTCCGGCTAAAAATGGAAAATGTTTGTGATCAAGTTTATCCTCTATACAGTCTTCCATTACATCTTTAATAATTGGTGTCCACCTAGACATTTGGTATGTTTGCTCTGTAATGCGCTCTTTTCGAGGGACTGTGTACTGTTTTCTTCTATTGCTGCCCTACAAAAAAATAAATGTCTTGATAAACCTTCTCATAGAGTCCTATAGTACACATGTGTAAGATATGTTTTACAAATTATTGTACACTATTATAATGAATCCTAATATATAAAATCTTACTCGTTTTATTCATATATTTATGGTATTGAAGCCTATTTAACATATATAAAATGTTAAATTTTAACATACCGATAATCATAGATGCTAAAAGAGTTGAATTGCAACTTTTTTAAATAAAAGCAAGTCTGCTCATACAAAATTTACAATGTGCATGTGGAAGTCTGAAAGTGAAAATAGATGGGTATTGGAAAATGTTTATTACAAACACTATACAACAAGCAAGGTGGTCTCCATATAACCATCTTTAATTCGAATGAAATTTTGCAATATATGTTCTCTGTAGCAAGAACCTTAAACCATGTGTTCAACCGCACATATTGTATGACAATTTTAACCAATTTTTTGAGGGTTTAAAACTGTAATTATAAGTAGAAACAATAGCACAACTCTTTGCGTTAAAAAAACAAGTTGCAGCTCTATTATTATTATTATTAATAATGCTATATCATCTAGAATTTTGACAAACATTAATGTCTTATTGTTCAAGATTATTGGAAAAGAAAATTATAAAATCAGAAATACATGCATACACCCTGTAGGTAGCGGACCAAGAAAATTTTAATATTGTATTACACATTTTCAAATCGCAATTATTACCGCGAAAGAAAAGATAATTAATGGATTTTTTTATATCTTGATAATAAGCCGTGATTTGATAATGTTTTTCTGGATATTTCATTTTATGTATTTTTATGTAAGAAATATTTGAATGTGTGAAACTGATATTTGAGTAAGGGTTGAAAAGAAAAAGAAAATATTCCCACACAATATTTCTTGTTTTTTTATAACTTTTAAAAACGGGGTTGATTTGGGGAGTAAAGACAGGTAGTTGAAGTCGGAGGTTTGATTGTTTAATTACAAACCCTCATTGTAAACCATTCTGTCTATAAATATTTTTATCCTGTACATTTTATTAAAACTAAAAACGCAAATTCGTCCTTGTCTTTTTGTGTAGGTTTTAATGCAAGTTTTCCAAAAATTAATCTATAAATAATCGCCACCGCGTTGAGTTTAAACCGCATATCTTAACTTGTGTTTGTGATAAAGTGTTTAACTAAAGGATTATATTCAAGTGTAAGTTGTATTTGAATGTAGATCAAAGCTCGCAGCAGACAATTCAACAAGCCTATGTAACCTATTAAAAATCAATCATTGCCTGCAAGAAGTATCTAATTACGCACGCAGGCTGATTCAGTTGAAATCTGTTAAAATAAAAGAAGTCCACGTTAGACAGTACCGTGCCCCTCCTCATTGTTAGTATGACTTGGCATTGTTGGCTGTTTATTAATATTTGTGCAGAGAGAGTAATAAGGCGTGGACAAACGTGGCACGACAGAACTCCGATAATTCGTGATAAACGAGACCGAGGTTTACAGACATGGTGATGTAAAGATTGAAATTAATTCAAAATTGTTTTCCAAAAACAAGACAAAATTTTTATTTTTATTATTGTACTATTGATATTACAACAGAGATGCTCGTGGAAGTCTAATGCTTATGTGACCTACTATTCCCGAGAATGCTTAGTTCTGCTTCTTTGATAATCCTTACATTCTGTATTAGTTCCTCCATTTGTTTTGTACATACTATATAGTCTATTAGACTTCTTGTGTTTCTTTCCAATGCCTCAAATGTGTACTTTATTTCTTGTTCATAGAGAGTGTTTCCTATTTTAAGATCGTCTTCTATACTAAACTGTAGCATTTTATCTCCATTGCTATTCTTTTCTTTCTCTACATATTTTCAAATGTTTCCCAGTCCGCTAGTAGTATCGTTTCCGATTCTAGCATTCCAATCTCCTATTATTAAAATGTTTTCATTTGTTTTTCTATATTTGTCCAGTGTTTCTTGTAATTTGTAGTAATATTTTTCCATTGTTTTCTTATCAGTCCCTTGTACCGGTGCATATGTTTGGATTAAGGTTATTTTTGTTTCTAATTCTATTTCTATTGTATTATGTACCTATTATTATGTGGTTTTATTTGGTGTAGTTTTTTGTTTAATTTGTATATTATTTTTATGTTTGTTTTTTTGAACTATCTTCTTTTCCATTTGATAATCCGTCTTAGTATTACATATTTTCATTGGTTGCTATTCTGTTGTGTTTAAATCTGTTTTTCTTTATTTTGTTCTTTCCTTCTGTCTTTTATTGGAGTAAATAGTGTTTCTTTTATTGAAATATTTATTTTAGTGCAGATTAATGTGAAAGTTTTTACATGCTTTACAGGTGTGAGCAACGCTCTGGGAAAGTTGTAATGTTCGTAAAAGTGAGGTTGATCTTGAAGAAACAATTGAGTACCAACAGATCTTGCAACAATGGAGACTAATAAAATGCTATTCAAAGATTTTCTGATTCGGCATACAAAATATTTAAGCTATCATTCCATCCCTTTGTTTCAAAACACAAACTATTTAAAATCTGTTAAAAAAGACTTGAAAACTGATAAGTCTTTATGCTCATGGGTTTTGCAGAGAACCACTGATTGTGACTCAACATGCTGTACAGAGTTTTCATGGAAAGGATAATCTAGCAACATTGCATCCATTTGTTGTCTATTTCTGTGGGAATAAAAAAGTTCATAGTCTAGGTGATACTTTGTGACATGATACTGTTGATGTATTCATCTCAGAATTAATTCAGCACCTAAAAACTATCTGCAGTTCATAAAACACGTTGCATAGTTTAATGACTCAGTACGAACATTTATAAAATTTTTATCATCAGATGGTATTATTGCTTTTCCTATTTTCAGTTTTTCGATAGCTTTGTCAAGTTCTTCTATTTCTATGTCTCATTCTTCCTCTTCCCCTTCTCTAACTCTTCTTATATATAATCTTTTTACTCTGTATTTTCCTCTTTTAAACCAAATTTTCATTTATAGAATTCTCTCCATGTTTCCCATATATGTGGTGTGTATAATGTAGTTCCTTATTTTTGTCTCTTACTCCTTTAATTTCTTTCGTTTTCTGTCCTTTAAGCGCCTTAAATTTGTTCCAGTGGAAAGGACAATATAGACCCAGAAATCATCAAGTATGTAGGGCAGGAATGGTTATTTGAAATATATAAAGTGGTATGGAGAAAAAATAAAATAGATACGAACTGGGAAAACAACATAATATTGCCAATTTACAAGCAAGTAGATGCAACAGAATGTGAGAACTACAAAGCTAAACGCCTAGCACCAGTGCCAAGTAAAGTCTACACAAAAATAGTAGAAGAATGGCTGATGTAAAAAGTAGAACGCAAACTGGAAGAAGAGCAAGCTGGGTTTAGGAAACATAGACAAACAACAGACAAAATATTCATCTTAATAAATCTAATAGAACGACACAAACAAATGGGAGAACAATTAAACTTAACATTTATAGATATCAAAGTAGCATTTGATACGGTCCAAAAGGAAATTATAAATTTGGCATTAGCGAAGTTGGAAGTACCAGAAAAATGGGTAGCAGTAGTAGAAAACATTTACGAAATCGTTAAGATAAAAATACAGATGAATGGAGAAAAGTCAGAGGAAATATATCTAAAGAAAGGTATCAAACAGGGAGATAGTTTGGGTCCTCTAATATTCACAATAGTAATGGACAAAAGGCGTCAAAACTGCAAACAGTAGTGGGATATAAAAATCTAATTCCTATAAAACTAGACTGTCTAATGCATGCCGACGACGTAGTATTAATGACAGACACATATGTGACAAAATTAATACATATCTGGGAGGAAGAAATAAATAAAATGAAAATGAAAATTAACCCAAATAAAACAAAAATAATGGTTGTAAACAAAAAGCAGCAGTCGGCAAGCACAGAGATAAAATGTACTGGACAGAGATTAGAAGAGGTAACCACATTTGAATACCTAGGAGCCGTGATAACAGAGGAAGGGAAAATGGAACGAGATATAGCTAGTAAAATAGGAAAAGCCACAAAGATATACTATGCAATAAACGGAACCATAATGGCAAAAACAGAAATAGAGGATATAACAAACGTGATGGTATACAACACAATAACAATTCCGACACTGTTATATGGAAGCAAATCATGCATAGTCCAACAGAATCCAAGTCACAATTAAGTACCGTAGAAATGAAATATCTGAGGAAATAGCAGGAAAGTTAGATAGGATAAGGAATGAAGAAATAAAAAACACTGTAAAGCAAGAACTGATTATGCAAAAAATGGAAAGAAGACAACTAGGATGGTTTGGGCATATAACAAGAATGGAGTCAAATAGATTGCCGAAAATAATCCAAGAAATCAAAAGTCTCAAGAAACAGAAAAAAGGCAGACCACAGAAAACTTGCAAGAGATAGCAGAGATAGGCGAAGGAAAAGAGAGGAAACTAGAAGGAATGAAAACCCTGGCAATGGACAGGAAAGGATGGAAAAAATGGTTAAATGAACCTTAAAAGCCGACGCTCGCGAAGGCAAAAGGCGTAAAGAGAAAGAACAAATATATTAGTTCGCGCGTGGTTATAATTTAGTGGTAGTGACAAACAATTAGTAATTTTAACCTATTGTTCATGTTACACCATCTTAACTCTAATAACGTATGAGAAATATGTCCATACCTTCGTATTCCAAACATAAAGCTTAAGAATGAATTCTGCACTGGACCATATACTCGTGCGCAATATGAGAATAACAAAGTACTAATAACTCGCATAACATAGATTTATTTTATTGGCAGGTACCGCCTGAGCATAGAGTTCTAAGCCCTATGGACCATTTAGCGGACGTGATGGCGAAGTTTGAGATCAGAATCAACAAATACACCAAGATTTTTTAGAGCAATTTGTATGTTATGAATACTGAAAGTGGCTTTTTCTTAAAAGATGCTCTATTAATTCTGTTTCCAAATACTAAAACTTGAAACTTATCAGGATTAAGTGTAAGTGAATGTTGAGTAGACAAATTGGCTAACTGACCTAAATCATAATTAATGTCTCTAGGATGAGTAGGCAAAAAGAAATGGTATAATTGCGTATTATCTGTGTACATTTGCGCGGGTTTTTAACTGCTATGGTAAACTGGTGTTTATTGTAAAAAGCAGTGATCCCAAAATAGACCCTTGTGGAACCCCCCGTTTAATGCGCATTAAACTCCATTATGGAATCAGGGGAAACACATCAACACTATTTGCGTCTTATCTAACTAATCAGAAACAAGCAGTTTTATGGAAACAAACATTATTCAACAATCACTAATCAAATGTGGAATACCACATGGCACCATCATAGGACCAATACTGTTTATTATCAATTGCAACCACAACAGCATTGCAGCTAAACTGCCGTGTTGTTTCATCCTAACTAAAGCCAGAGTACAACTTATTGATAATTAAATAGGGGGTTTGAAATAGTGTATTTCATTTGTTTTATTCAAAATGAAACGTTGTGATAGCAATTACAGTTATTATGCCCAGTAAATAATAACAGGTTAAAAATTAATGAAGCTGTCAAATAAATTTATAAAATGTGAAAACACAAAGGTTAGTCTAACACTTAGTTAAATGTATTTGAAAACCCATTCGGAATCTTTTTTATTTTTATTTAGTGAAGATTAACTACGTCTTTATTAGATTAAAAGTTATTAAATCGCCTTGAAGATGACAAATCAGAACACCCTCTAACGAACGAAGGCTAACAATGAAAAACGTCATATCAAAAAGCAAAGTTGTGAAAAACTTGACATACAAATTAGAACAAGTAAAATCATATGAAAAAATAATTTTAAAGCTGAGTTTGATCATTTAAAAACAGCACTACAAGCTAATGGATATTCACGTAAAAACAATAATGTAATAAACCTGTTAGGGGTTAGTGGGGGTCTAATTTGCCATTTAAGAATATTTAATCTATTAAAAATCTAATTTAATTTTCATTAAATAAAAATAAAATTAGATCCCATAGTTGACTTTCAAATACGTTAAACTAACTGTTATAGCAATCTTATCTTTGCATTTACACATTTCATAAATTTATTTGACAAATATTGTTTAACTGCCTTGAAGATGACAAATCAGAACACCTTCCATATTATCAAATTGGGTGTCATGATTTAAATTATTTAAAGCATGCGCAGCTACCGCAGATTTCTCTTCATGACCTAAGCTACAAAATCTCATATGTTCTTTATGTCTTCTATCAAACCTTTGTTTTGTGGTTCTAATATATACTTTTCCACAAGAACAAGATAATGGAAATAATGGAATAATGGAAAATGATAATGGGCTAGAAAACATCTTCAAGTGATCTTAAATGTTTTTAAATCATTCTTATAGGTTTAAAAACAGTAGTAACATTCGATAGAAAAGTCATACCAACATTAAGCACTAGTTTTTCTATATGGTTATGTCTAGCAGGTGTAATAACAGTATTAATATCTTTAGGTGAATATCCATTAGCTTGCAGTGCGTTTATTAAATATTTATATCAAGAATTAATCATGGCATTTGGACTTTTTTAAATCTATAAGAAAGATTAAAGAACAAGGTCACCAAGTTATCTTGTTCTTGTATTGCAATCACAAAAGTAGCTTTGATACAAAACATAAAGAACATATGAAATTTTATAGTTTAGGTCAACCACAGAAATCTGCGGTAGCTAAGCATACTTTAAATAATTTAAAGCATGACATTTATGGAAATATTAAAGCCAACGTCATTATTATGTTCGTTTACAACGTGAAGCTATTGAGATATATCAAAATCCTAATAACTTGAATAAGAAGAAAGTCTCTGTTTAATTAGGTTTTAGCGTCTTATAATTGAAGAAATGCACAATGGTACGTCTTAATTTTAGCTTTTGGTATGTTTAGGATTTTTATTAAACCTAACAAACAAAATACATCCACGTACCACACAAAGTTAAAAAAAATTAAAAAACACCGAACGCGTTTCGATAGCTACGCTATCATCATCAGCGGTCGATTAGGGCGGACTAAAGAAAATTTCTAACATATATACCATCAGTGAGTAACGCTTCGTTGCTAATCTGGTGAAGGTGAAAGTTATGAAAGTTTAATGAGTTCAGAGTAGCCTAAAGGTCCTTGATCATCATTATTCATTAGAATTTGTTTGTTTTTGAAGATGTCTAAACTTTCATAACAATCAAGTTCGTGCTTATTACTAACATGTTTGATTAATGATACCTCATCAACTACATGATTTTTATCAAACATATGTAGGGCTACGGCAGACTTGTCCCAACGTTTGTATTAATACAAACGTTGGGACAAGTCATGTAGTAGATGAGGTATCATTAATGATGATCAAGGACCTTTAGGCTACTCTGAACTCATTAAACTTTCATAACTTTCACTTTCACTTTCACACCAGATTAGCAACGAAGCGTTACTCGCTGATGATATATATGTTAGAAATTGTCTTTAGTCCGCCCTAGTCGACCGCTGATGATGATAGCGTAGCTATCGAAACGCGTTCGGTGTTTTTTAATTTTGTGTGGTACATGGGTGTATTTTGTTTGTTACAGATCCTGCCACAGTTCCAGTGTTCCAGATTTTTCAAATTTATTAAACCTATTCATTATAAAAAGTACTTGATTGTACCCATCGAGGATACAAGAAGGAGAGTGAACACTTACCACAAAATGTTCGTAAAGGTGGTTAATTTTTCTTGACAGAAATGTAATTATAAATATGCCACATAGTAGCGCTGAATTCGCTTCTTAGGTCACAAGTTCAACAAACTTTTGACAGTTCTTCCAAACATTTTAATCATTGAACACTGAACATTAACCTTTATAAACTTAATTTTCTAAAAATTTAAATCTCATGTGTATCTCCGATTCTTTTAACTACAGTTTATGATAATTCATGATTTAGCTATCATTTACTTTCATAAATAATAGACTCAAGTGCACTTAACCTATAATTCTCCTAAAAGGAATACCGTATGACTACTCCTTATGTATAATTGCATTTAATTTTGAATTAATTGCCATATTTTATGAATATAGGACTTGAAAAGAAGCTATAAGCAAACCGTAACTCAGTTAAGAAAACAAAACAGAAATTATATTATCATTTTGTGTAGGTATTTCACATATACAATTATGAAAAGTAAACAATTTCCCTACTTTTCTAGGCTGAAATTCTTTCCATTCACAAAGAAATGTGAAAAAATCATGCACTGATTTATTTTCCGGCAGCATTTCATTTAAAAGTGTATGGTCTTTGTCCATAACATACATTTTGCACAGCTGATGATGCAGTGTGACCCAATAAAAGACATTATGTGACCTTGTGGTATATGAAAATACTTCAGAAAACACTTTAAAAAAGGCAATTTTTATAAATGTCATCAAATCTCCTTCTTATACCCTTTGTGATTGTATCTTGTAACATTACCTTTAAAATAAGAAAAAATCTAACTTACGTCTGTTATAACATTCACACCAAGGTACTGAAGGTTCGCAATTTTTTGTTTATCTTTGATCTGGGCATGTGTTGCTAACTTTGACAAATTTTCTTCTGTAATACCATTTTTGGCCAGTGCATATAAGGCTATAATACGCATTTTGTCATACTCATTAGTAATTTTGGGGTCTAATAGTATTGGCACAATGTTACGCATGTGGTCTCTAATTCTCTCACCTTCTGCATCAGTACCCATAGCTAAATCCTAAAAAAATTATTACAAAAAATTGCCACAAATTTAGTACATTCTTACTTGTTCCACTTTACATAATTTATCAACATAGCCTTGGTAAGCTTTCATACAATCTTCCGCTAAATGTAAATGTGTAGAGTACTTTGACAATTCTTTTTGGTATTGAGGCATTTTCTTAATCATCTGTGACAAATCTTTTAGTGACTGTTTATCCGTTTGAGTCATACGTTTTGAATCTGTAAATTTTTTAAGATTTTTTGTCACACTTTGTGATACAACTGCAATATGTTGGTGACGTAACTCAACCCAAAGCTCATCATTTTCGTCTAACAAGACTTCCTTTTTTTCAACAGCACCAGCAGAAGCTTCATAACTATAAATATTGATATGATAGTGTAAAATCTCAATAATAAGGATTACTCACCGGTAGACATCATTTTCTATAGGAAGCAAATCATAAGCCATAGACTGAAATGTTAGTTCGTGAAGTAATGGAGAAACACAATCAAATCCTCGATCTAGAATAAGCAACTGAGATCGAGCCTTTTCGGGACCTTCTCCCATTGTAGGTTCGTCAGCTTTATAGGCATCTAATTTCTGTTGAATTAATTGTGCAAGTTCCACGTTTCTTTCCCAATCACTGTAATATTGGTAATATAGATTTCTGCAAATTGAATGATAACAAAATTACCTTCGGTAACGTACAGATGGATATTCACCTAAAGTCGCACATAAAGTAGCTATTTGTTCAGCCATTCTCTCCATATTTGCATTTCGAGCAGCGGCGAGAGAAGGGTCATAAAAACACTGAAAGGTGCCTGGTGAATCTAATGAGAACACCTATAAACAAATAATCAAGTGAAAATAAACAAGTAGGTAAACACAGCACAGTTTAACAGAAGTTAATTAAAAGCAAAGTAAAAACTCTACAATATGTAACACAAATATTTGGTGCACTGTGAACTATAGGTACATGCAAACAACATCACACACCTGTGACTCATAGGGCAAGAAGGCTATGTTGATCTCCTTTAACGTTTTTATTTTCTTAGCAGCACAAGATTTGCATAACTCATTGAAAAGTTCCTCGGGGCAGACTATCACAAGGAATAAGAAACATTGTTAAGAAAAACGATTAAGAGTATTAAGAAGTAAAAATTAAACATTACAAAAGAACTAAAACAAAAGTAATACAGTAAAGCAACCCAATACCATCTTTAAGAAATAAGAAGTAATTAAATAGTATCACACATAGCATTAAAACCTTGCTCCCTGAAAAGTTAATGGTATTTAATAGAAATACTTCTTCAACATTCTTATACAGTTATTGAATATACGAAAATATTTGACAAATACTTAACATTTCTACCTCATTTATTCCAATTATTTTAACTCACTATCAATATACAAATAATTACAAATATTTTTGATTTAGAATATCATGCTTGGTATGAATTTCAAAAATGAGAAAATACATAGCAACAAACCTTTTCAGATTAAAACTGTGATCACCAGATATTTTAGGATTATTATGTAGCCTCCTTTATAATAAGTTCATTACGAATATAGGCAACACTGTGAAACAAAAACAATAATCTATGTCAAACAGACGTTTAAAACTTCATGTCAGATAAAGGTTAATAGACATCTAGATGCTAACTTCCAAAGCATTCTATAAAAATATCGACAACACAGCTTCAGAATTTTCAATGATATTTATTTAATTTTTACCATTATTCCGATCTACATTAAACAACTTTATCAAGTTATGTAAAAATAAATTTTCTTTAAAAAATATATCTACACATTTTCTTATAAAATTAATCATTATTTAGGTAATAAAAAAATTTGAACTACAATACAAAATTAATTTAAAGTACGCAGGTGTTCTCGTTCTGGAGTTATCGTGGATATTAACATACACATACACTCACACACACACAGCAGACACGCACAGTACGCACACACAGCACGCACACCGACACCCACGCTCGCGCACACACCCACGCGAACACGCGCGCGCGTTCGCCCACACACCCCGCGCGCGAACGCACACACGCACGCAAGCACGCACACACCCACATAATTTCTCTATATAAAGCATTTTAATACAAAAAATTAATTAAATAGGATTGAAAATGCTTAAACTGTATTATCGATATTTTTATAGAAGCGGGCGGCTTTGGAATTTTTTTTTCAAGTTAGTATCTAGATGTCTATGAACCCCTATCTCACACGAAATTTTAAACGTATCTCCGGTATGAACATATTAAAAAAGAGGTATAATTATCTTAAAAAATTATTGTTATTAAAATTATTTCATTTATTTCAATTTCCATGGTGTAGGTTGGAAGGTGGTACCAGACATTTTTTAATTACGATTGGTGAAAAATGAAATGCCTATAATAATACAGATGATATTATGCTACTAATTTAACTGCATTACCGGAAAATTTTTTGCAATTTAACCCCGACGACCGGTTACCTACACCCACAACACCTACCTACTCCACGCGGTTGCCGTCGCATCACAACCACACACGGCCACACGTACAGGAGCAAACTCCAACACATCCACAATCACACAATATTGCGAAATGTATTACTTTCCAAAAATCCCTAACAACTACTTGAAATCCTTGAGCCTTCCGTAGAAGAACGTCACGTTAAACCACAATCATACCTGTCTCCCAGAAACATCCTCCGTTACCTGATGGTACGTAGCTTAGATTGCGGCACCATTTCAGTAATCCTACAGTAATCCTAATACAGTTACCAGGTCCCTGTCCTTACTCTACAACACCTGGCTGCGTGATCCGTCACGTGGATATCCTCGCCAACAAAATCCTTGATTCAATTGCTTTGACTTCGGTCAATAAAGCAATACGAATCGGTTTTTCTGGATATTAAGCATTTGGTAGGATCAGGTACGCTGGGCTCCTCGACCAAATCCGTACCCTAAATATCCCAGATCAGTTCTCGTACTTGACTAATCGGTCAGTACGAGTCAAAGTACGAAAACTAAAACAGGCGTACAGTAAGGTTCTGTCTTAGCTCCTATCCCTATACATAATCTTCGCTTTTGACATTCCCCCTGTTACAACAGGCGTTTCCGTTGTGTGCAGATGACACTGCTTTCTGGGAAGCATATCGAAACAATGGAACGGCCGCCCGTCGTACATCAAAACTCCTCCGAAACTGGTAAAGCGTCTCTATCAACCCAACCAAAACAAGAGGTTATCTTACTACATGCTAACTACCACATGGACAAATTCCCCAATCTGGCCGACCGGAAAGTAAAACCACCTCTCAACAATGAAAGATTCATACTCCAACAAGAAGCCACTTATCTAGGAGCCATTTTCACTAAACTCTAAACTAGCATCCCGTCACACAAACAGCCCTACACAGAATACGTAATCTAGCAACTGGGCGCCATCCAGGGTCAAGTCAGTGGTTTCCACTGCAAAACACTACAACATACCTAGAAAATATGCATTCATTCGCCCTGGTAGTGAATTTCCGAGCACCCTTATACACAAACACCACCTTTCTTCAATTGCCTCCTGTGCTCGCCGAATCGTAAGGTGCATACACCGACTACCATTCTGGTACCATAATAACCTCACAATACAATAGGCAAACAGATCACTCGTTACACACAAAATACAAACATTAGAAAGGAGATAGAAAAATCCATGCACAGCATTCCATATCCGATGACGACCAATACAAAAGACCCGGCAAACGAATAAGGTATAACTGCACACATATACACACAGTACACTACCCTTAATTAAAACCACACGCACACATCTAAACTAGCTAGTACACGCTACTCCAATGAAAACAGAACATTTTTTCTTAACATCAAAAAATACAAAACTCTAGCACAACGCAACACAAACAATAAAAGCATGACCAAGCTGAAGCCTGAACATTAAACTAAAAATATGTAACTTACTAACATTAAGTATGTCCATACAACAAAAAACTCAACCCTTTTGCTAACACACTTTCGACCTTAAAGGTTGTAGCTATTTTGCACGCACTGTACCAAATGTGTAAACAACAATACCAGAAAAATGTTGGGTGCGTTAGAAAACAAAACCTAGACTGCCTTTGAACTAATTTATAAATTTAAAAAAACGAAACCTAGTACTGCGTTTTACATTTGAAACAATGTAGTTTTCTATATGGCCCCCAACTATTTCAGAGATTTTATATTTAGATAAAGAAGTTTTTTATATGATTGTGGACCTGAACAGGCTAAATAAGGCCTATCGTGCTAAAGCACTCAGGAACACTTAGGAGGATGGATAGAGGGATAATGAAATGCCAATTGCCTATGAACAGCTACCTTAAATTTTCTCATATCATAAGTGAGAGGAAAGCAGGAACTAGGGAGATCATTCCAGAGTTTAGAAGCCGTGTAGAAAAATGTGGATTGCGCCCGTTTGGTACGACAAGTGGAGATTTGTACTGCATACCTATGATGTGAATGCACGAACCGAGTGTTTCTCGCAAAGATAGCCCGAGATGGTATCAAAGAATGTAATTCACCAGCACAATAGCCGTTGTAATAACGATAATACAAAGAAAGAAAAAACCATCCTTCTATGCTTAAGGGACTGTATGTGAGAAGTTAAGGACGGGTCATTTATAAGCCTAACCGCTCTCTTTTGAATACGATCAACGATATCGAGAGCGTATTAGCACTAACCCAAAGGTGAGAATTATATTCCAGATGAGGCCGAATTTGGGCCTTATACAGCAGAAGGAGTTGTCGAGAGGTAAAGTACTGCTTAGATCTGTACAAAAGCCTATTTTACGAGCAGCTGTTTTGGTAGCTGACCGAAGATGGTCAGCCATGAGAGATTTGAAGATACAGTCATACCCAACAGAGTAAGAGTCTGAAAACTTAAGAACTGAGCCATTCATACTTACAACAGGAAATGATCGATCTTTTTGGCGGACATAAGGCAACACTGAGTTTTGTTAGCATTAAATTTAACTAGATTATTGCTTCCCATTCGAGAATACGTTGAATGTTAATATTTAAGGGCCGTTGAGTCAAGCGTGTGTGGGCAAATTCCACATTATTGAGATCCAGTAATAATTGTTTTGGGGACCAATAAAGGGTTTAAGTGTAAGCGTGAGATCAGTCTTGCCCTTTAATCAATTACCAGCCCGCAATCTATGGCGTGATTAGTCTCTCTGGGAACTCACTTAAATTGAAGATCGTAATTAAAGATTGATTTTATGTAAACTGTATTATAAAATGGCTTAAAACAGTTTAGATTATACTGGTCACATTTGGTAATATATATATATATATATATATATATATATATATATATATACACTACAGGGTGAATCTTATCTAATCCGCCAAAATTAAAGGAGTACTAGAAGTCAGCATTCTAAGCAAAAAGTTCATATGTACATGGGTCCGAAATGCTTCGTTTCCGAGATACAGGGTGTCAAAGTTGAAAAAGAAATCGCGATTTCTTCAATATCTTTCGACTGTTTCGAAATAATTTCGTGTACAGGGGTTTTTGGGACAGTTGTTTGAACATTTATCAAAAGAACATGTTTACTTTTAATATTAATTTCTTTTCTTTTCTTTTTAATGTTGGATATTTTAGTGCTCCTTACAAAAGTTAGTTTTAAATAAATAAAATGCGCTTTAAATGCATTTTTCTCAGAAAAGGTTGCTCCTAGCGACATTACTAAAATATACCTTTTTAGGAGAAAAGATAGGAGAATCGATTTTTCTAGTCCAAAATGGCATACAGTGTAGCACAAAAAATTGCAACGATTTAAAGGGGTCGAAATGGTTGCCGCTGGCGCCTTTAGAAGCCACAACTAAATTGACCACAAATTTGTATTTGTCATCTCAAAAACCACCGTATACGAAATTTCATGAAATTATTTCGAAAGATATTGAAGAAAACGCGATTTCTTTTCAACTTTGACACCCTGTATCTCGAAACGAAGCATTTCCGGACCCATGTACACATGAACTTTTTGCTTAGAATGATGAGTTCTAGTACTTCTTTAATTTTGGCGGATTAGATAAGATTCACCTGTATATATATATATATATATATATATATATATATATATATATATATATATATATATATATATATATATATTAGATGAACATTTATGTTACAAATTATAATAATATTTATGTTACAAGGATATCTCGAAAACCATTTGACTATTAAAAACGGAATTTTAGGGGGGCGTATTTTAATGTCTTAATTAAAATGTTGACACACAATTTCATAAAGGGTGGGGTGACATTAATATTTCAAATGGAATCATATAATTTGTTTGGCAAAAATTGATACTGTGGAGTCTGTTAACAAAAAATCATCAAATTTATACCATTAGTTTTTAGAATAACAACAAATTACGTTTAACAAAATACAAATTAACAAATAATCCACTATTTAGAGTTTTTACCTTCCGTCCTTCAAAATAATAAAGATGTATCAGACTGAGTTGTTTGATAATACTCTTTTGTAACTAATGACAATACTTAATAATGTTTAGTCATTGCTAGATGGATTTTAGTACACAATGAAAAATTTAAATTTGATTATCACAGATACGGCTGCTCGAAGCGACATCTACAAAGGTATACCTTTTTTTTGAAGAAAACATCAGGAAATAAAAATTTCGAACTAAAAATTTTATATACCAAGGCAGAAAAAAGTTATGGAGCTTTAAAATTAGACAAAGGGCTGCTGGTGGCGCCCTCTGGAAGATACATCTAAACTATGATCAGACATAAATTTCTCATCATAAAAAACCTCTAGGTACCAAATTTCATGCAAATCCTGTTATTATTAAGATAGATATTAAAAAATTTAAAAAATAATAACTTTGACACCCTGTATTTAGGAAACTAACAACGTTTGGACTACGGTAAATTGGGCTAGAACCTCATAATTTAGTCTCAGGAATTTGTCCTAGTATTTTAAACAGACCTTTTAGAGACATCGTGTATATATATATATATATATATATATATATATATATATATATATATATATATATATATGGACTGCTGGTGGCGCCCTCTGGAAGATACATCTAAACTATGATCAGACATAAATTTCTCATCATAGAAAACCTCTAGGTACCAAATTTCATGCAAATCCTGTTTATATATATATATATATATATATATAATATATATATATATATATATATATATATATATATATAGGTATGGAAAAACATTATTGCGGGTCTGACTTATAATAGGCTAGAAAGAAACCCAATAAGCATTATATGAGTGTCAGAGAGACATAACTTAACTGATGTTGCCACTTGTACATATTTGCATGTAGACACAAAATATGAACTACTTAAGTTTCCTTCGATCTAGCTTCAACATTTCTAATGAAACCAAAGCAATGAAGATGATGTTGAAAAGTCGCGTGTTCTTATGTTCTTTGAAACTATTAAGTAAATACTTTACACTTAAACATTAAATGATAATACCTCAAACATCGAAGTTTATTGTAATTGCGAATTTATGACATGGTTTGATTACTACTCGTAAGAAGAACCACAGAGCTACAAACAAGAACATTAACATTTACATTGATAGTATAAGTTAAGTTTAAGGTTTAACTTTAGCATTATAATTCCTATTGAAAAACCAACTATTTTAAAAATGAACACATTTTTCAAAACTCTACTTTATAAGATTTTCGAAAAGACCTCCACCTTGCGCAAGGTAGTAACCCAATCTGTGAAAATTCAGTTCAGGTGTTTTCTAACATTTCTTGGGTGAAGCTGTTTAAAGAGTTTGTAATTTTGAGACGAAGTTCATCCACATTGGTAGCACGTTCATGCCTGTGCAGGTGAATGAGGAGGATATTTAATAGTACTATTGCAGTATGAGCAGGATAGCCATCTTCTTGATACCAAATGTCATCAAAATTTATATTGAGGCGTTGAACAGCTGGA
Source organism: Vesta saturnalis (assembly GCA_036346205.1). Classification (NCBI taxonomy): domain Eukaryota; kingdom Metazoa; phylum Arthropoda; class Insecta; order Coleoptera; family Lampyridae; genus Vesta; species Vesta saturnalis. The sequence continues at coordinate 278,936 of JARFJB010002156.1, read as the reverse complement.
ACTATCTGGTTTCTCAACAGTTATAAATATTTGTCCGCATTCAAGTTTCCGTTGATAAAAAATGGCCCAATTATGGAATTGTCTAAAATTCCTGCCCACACATTAACTTTTTGGGGGTAAAGTGTTCGGTAAGGAATAATAATGTTTTCCCGAGAGTAACCAACACCGACAGACGGATTGTAATCGCCCTGTAAATTAAAAGAACACTTGTCGGCAAACAAAATATTTTCAATAAATATTTCGTTCTCATGTATATATATATATATATATATATATATATATAGATGTCGCTTCGAGCAGCCGTACCTGTGATCATCAAATTTAAATTTCCCATTGTGTACTAAAATCCATCTAGCAATGACCAAACATTATTAAGTATTGTCATTAGTTACAAAAGAGTATTATCAAACAACCCAGTCTGACAAATCTTTATTATCTTGAAGGACGGAAGGTAAAAACTCTAAATAGTGGATTATTTGTTAATTTGTATTTTGTTAAGCTTAATTTGTTGTTATTCTAAAAACTAATGGTATAAATTTGATGATTTATGGTTAACTGACTCCACGGTATCAATTTTGCCAAACAAATTATGATTCCATTTGAAATATTAATGGCACCCCACCCCTTATGAAATTGTGTGTCAACATTATAATTAAGACATCAAAATTTTTTTTAATAGTAAAACGGTTTTTGAGATATCCCCTTGTAACGTAAATATTATTCTAATTTTTAACATAAATGTTCATTTAATATATATATATATATATATATATATATATATATATATATATATATATATATATATATATATATATATATTATATATATATATATATATATATATATATATATATATATATATATATATATATATATATATATATATATATATATATATATATATATATATATATATAGAATGCGGGCTGGTAATTGATTAAAGGGCAAGACTGATCTCACGCTTACACTTAAACCGTTTATTGGTCCCCTAAAACAATTATTACTGGATCTCAATAATGTGGAATTTGCCCACACACGCTTGACTCAACGGCCCTTAAATATTAACTGCTTTATCTAAATATAAAATCTCTGAAATAGTTGGGGGCCAAATAGAAAACTGCAGTGCTTCAAATGTAAAACGCAGTACTAGGTTTCGTTTTTTTTATTTATAAATTATTTCAAAGGCAGTCTAGATTTTGTTTCCTAACGCACCCAACATTTTTCTGGTATTGTTGTTTACACAGTTGGTACAGTGCGTGCAAAATAGCTACAACCTTTAAGGTCGAAAGTGTGTTAGCAAAAGGGTTGAGTTTTTTTTTTGTATGGACATACTTAACGTTAGTAACTTAGATATTTTTAGTTTAATGTTCAGGCTTCAGCTTAGTCATGCTTTTATTGTTTGTGTTGCGTTGTGCTAGAGTTATGTATTTTTTGGTGTTAAGAAAAAATGTTCTGTTTTCATTGGAGTAGCGTATACTAGCGAGTTTAGATGTGTGCGTGTGGTTTTAATTAAGGGTAGTGTACTGTGTGTATCTGTGTGCAGTTATTTTTCTATCTCCTTCGGGAGGTCGTGAAGAAGTGTTATAGTGGATGGGGATGTGTGAAATTCCGTGTTGGTTTTTTCGTGAGTATAGTGGTCTATGAGGGTATTTGTATGGTATGATTAGGATATATCTGGTAGGGATTGTCGCCGAAAATTTTGTGTGCAAAATTCCTTTCTAATGTTTGTATTTTGTGTGTAACGAGTGATCTGTTTGCTTATTTTATTGTGAGGTTATTATGGTATCAGAATGGTAGTCGGTGTATGCACCTTACGATTCGGCGAGCACAGGAGGCAATTGAGGAAAGTAGGTGTTTGTGTATAAGGGTGCTCGGAAATTCACTACCAGGGCGAATGTATATTTTATAGGTATGTCGTAGTGTTTTGCACTGACTTGACCTTGGATGGCGCCCAGTTGCTAGATTACGTATCCTGTGTAGGGCTGTTTGTGTGTCGGGAAGCTAGTTTAGAGTTTAGTGAAAATGGCTCCTAGATAAGTGGCTTCTTGTTGGAGTATGAGTCTTTCATTGTTGAGGATGGGTTGACATTCCGTCGGTCACATTGGGGTAGTTAGCATGTAGTAAGATAACCTTGTTTTGGTTGGGTTGATGGTGACGCTTTACCAGTTTCGGAGGAGTTTTGATGTACGACGGGAGGCCGTTCCATTATTTCGATATGCTTCCCAGAAAGCAGTGTCATCTGCACACAACAGAAACGCCGGTTGTAACAGTGGGAATGTCAAAAGCGAAGATTATGTATACGAATAGAGCTAATATATATATATATATATATATATATATATATATATATATATATATAATATATATATATATTACTTTCTGAAAAAGTTAGTTATAAAATTCGCTACAAGCCAAAAGCGGCTCAGTAAGAACGACCGGAATTAAATTTGTAACTTCATGTTAAATGTAGAACTAAGTCTTAGTTCACTACCCTTCTCAAAAAAATTTCTTTATATACCTAACATGATGTCACATAAAAATCCAATTAGATTAAAAATAGGAAAAGTACTTAAGAAATTTAAAAAGAAAATATTTACACTGTAATATATATATATATATATATATATATATATATATATATATATATATATATATATATATACAGTGTGGGTAAGTTTGCCTTACACACCGGTAAGTTTCTAAATATCAAGATATTTAAATCTTTCAAAAGTATTTCTAAATAATTTTTCCGCGCTTTTCAATGCTCTTACTTAAAATGCTCCCATGAAAAAACAAAAGAGCAGCAATAACTAAAGTGATTTTTTAAATGGAACACCCTGTTATTTTTATTATCTGAAATTCTATTAAATTCTACATATGACACCATTTTTATTTTTCTTAAAATCGATAAATAAGTTAGTTAGGAACAACAAAAGATATTTCCGGTAGTTGGTCATTCTTGCTGTCACATATGGGGTCCCCTGTTTCCAAACGACTTATTACCAAATTCTTCATTTAAAAAATTTGTCACTGGTTGTGCATTATGTGGCATTATTATTATTATGCATTATTATCCTTAAATTATGTGGATTTTGCAAAAAATTGTCGCTAGTAGGCCACATTTGCGGTAGTTATGGAAATAACTTAAATGTCTCTTTGTGTCAAAATTGCCAGAAATTAGTTTAATAAATTAATAAGTAAATTTGTTCCGTTAGTCGTACGTGTTTTTGTGAGTTGCAAAAAAAGAAATGGCATTTACAAACGTAGAAAAAACAGGTATGTTGCGCTGTTTCTACTTATCAAATGAAAACTGCCGCTAAGCATCATATTTCTATAATAATCAATATCCTGATAGAAGACAACCTCATTACAGAACATTTGGGAGTTTTGAAGAACCACGTAATTTAAGGATTAGAAATGTAGATAGGAATAAGGACGAGGAAATAGACATTTTAGCTTATTTTAGAGCTTTTCCGACCTCATCTACCCGAGATGCAACTCGTGAGCTACAAATTTCAAGAAATAAAATACGGAAAACTTTAAAATCATATGGTATGAAGCCCTTTAAAGTACAACTTGTACAAAATCTACAGCCACGTAATTCTCAAAATCGAATAAATTTTTGCAATTGGCTTTTATTTTGTGGACCGATGAGTCAAATTTTCATCGGAATGGTGTTTTTAATAAACATAATAATAATTTTTGGGATGATGTAAACCCTCATAAAGTTCGCGAAGCAAGGAATCAAGTTCATTTTTCTACGAATGTATGGATAGGTGTAGTTGGTGATCATTTATTAGGACCATATTTCTATAAGGGAACACTTAATCAACATCGCTGCTTAAACTTTCTTCAAAATAAACTTCAAGATTACTTGGATAATCTCCTTTTAAATCTTTTGACTCAAATATGGTTTCAACATGATGGTGCACCGCCGCATAATGCACAACCAGTGACAAATTTTTTAAATGGAGAATTTGGTGATAGGTGGTTTGGAAACAGGGGACCCCATTTATGGCCGCCCAGATCACCTGATTTAACTATACTCGATTTTTTCGTTTGGGGTTCTTAAAGAATAAAGTGTACAATACCAATTCTCAAACTTTAGAAGAGCTGAAAAATAAAATAAGAATAGCAGCCCAGTCCTATTTTCGATTGCAGCTTTGTACGTTACTATACTTAAAATATGAGTAGGAACGAAGGCAGTATATTCTAAAACTAGTTTCACTTATACAGGGTATACCAATAAAACTTGGCACATTAAATATTTTTTTAATGAAACAACCCAAAAATTTTGTATCGACACGACGGCTCCATATGCTCAACTTTAAATTATATTTCTTTTTGCGCAGCGTTTCCAAGTTATAATGTTTCAAATTAAGGTCCTTTGTACTGCATTCTTCAATGTGTCTTTTGTATAAACTTGGGTACTCACTAGGTTCACTGTATTTGTTGCTAGTGTTAAATCTGAACTTATTTACACTGTGTATTAAAAATCGCGTTTTAAGTATCGTCATTTTCAAACCGATTTTTTTTCCAATTTTTTTAAATTTATTTAATGAGAAAATCAGTAGATAGTTTTTTAGTTTTAATTTGATCCCATATCTACAAGTATAGATTAATTTCAGTAATTTAGAAGAAAAATGGCATGAAACAAGAATTAATATCTTTTTTGTCTTCCTCAAGAAAGTTAGTCATCTTTATTGTTTCAGAAAAAACGTAACATAGCTTTCTGGCAGCGACATTGGCGTAGATTTCTGGAGGGACTATGGTAATTAATAACGTCAATGTAACCACAAAACAAACAATTAAAAACAACGCTTATATCATGTATTTTTCCATTAAAAGTTGTAGTAAAATGTGAAACAGTATTTGCGATTCCGGTTAATAAGTAGATAAAATATGAATTATCCAATTTTTGCTTACTAGGGGCATTTGCAAATTAATTTTACGTCTATGGTTTGTTTACTTAACGATTAATGTAAAGTTACGACTTAGATAGTCCTTTTTCTACATACTACACTCTGTCTAACCATTATAAAAACCTATTATCAGTATAAGAAACAAATAATAACGTTGCACTTATCTAAACCTTCGAAAAAACACTAATAATAATGAGTACAATAAGATGTTGTCAACTATGGTGGCAGCCTTCTTCTCGCAGTTTGCGATTATGTAGGGGCATATACAATCGTAAACAAACGGGTCTATTCTTGGTTAATCGTCATTGGACAAGGCGTTATCCTGATACTAAATTTTTTCAAGCTTTTAAGGAACGATTTTGTCGTAATGAAAATGTGACATACAAAAAAAAAGATCGCAAAACACTTTCAGGTGAAAGAATCAATTGGGTATAGCTCTAGCTGTTGTGAAAAATCCAGAAGCGCCTTAAGAGACTTATATCGATTATTTTCATCCTGATACTATGTTTAGTTTTCTAGATGTATAAAAGGGATGGCCATTAACAACCCTTAGACGGCTTTGCAAACAGCGGTTTTTGTATTATTTTTATACTTAATGAACCAAATATTTGAATATGTAATGATTATTATTGATTTGGTAACTAACTTATTCATGAACGCCACTGGGATGTCGTGAAAACTGGCCGCTCTTTTCACACCGGTTTCGCCTTTTATCAAGGAAACTGGAAACCCAGTTGATGAGTGTATCAGATAAGCGAAACTAGGTGAGTTTGGTAAGTAAAGTTCCAAACTTGAGCCACATATGAAAGCAGATCGCCTGTTGAACAACTCTGCCTAATGTCGAATGGTGGTCACTAAAGAGAGTAGTTGTTGATTGATGGCTGTTTTCATGACAAAATAGAAGTGATGGCAATTGGTCGGTAGTTAGAGGGATCGGTCTTACGCCTTTTTTAGGAATAGGTTGAACATTTGCTAATATAGTAGCTTGTATCGAAAATGAATTGGTTTCATAATGTACGAAGTAGACCTGACTAGCGGCATATTTTTCAAGAATCATTAAGACACGAGTTTGATGCAAATAAATCCACAAAAAGATTGGCTTTGTCTGCAGAATCATGAACTACAGATCCGTCACAAGATGTCATGGGGCGAAACGAAGATGTACCAAAGTTTTTACTGATGGCTTTACATAAAGACCAAAATTTACGACAGCCCAAAGGAGATGCTTGCCATTTTCGTTTGTGACCAGACCTCGGAACACAAATACAAAAATTAAAAAAAAATACTATAAAAATAACTCTAAGTCTGATTTGATCAAACCAACTTTTCGTTGCAGTTACTTTCATGTTAATAAGAGTCTACTTGTTATTTCATAACTGACTAATGAATTAACTCTGCCAAATTTCAATTAAACTTTTTTTTACATCATCCAATATCTTATTAAATATAATAACGAAAAGGTGTAAAACATAGTAAGGGATTCTAAGTCTAATTCAGGACCCAGAGTGTTAGTTGGTGTGAATCTTGCTTCCTATTAACCGATTCTCACATTGTGTACGCCTAAAAATGATTAATCCCGATTTGGTAGGGTTAATTTATTAGGTATTAAATGCACATTTGGGAACATTACAAAATAATTAACAACTTTAAACCAAATTACCCAAAATTGCTCGTATTAATTTAAAATGCTCTTGGGAAATTTTGTTTAAAATGCTAATCGTTTTATAGTTAGTATAACTTAGCAAAGCATTAGAATGAGAATTGTTAGCAAAGCTTCAATCTAGTATTAGTAGATAAGTACCTGTTGTTCAGTGGGAACGAATGCTATGTTGATTTCTTTTAAAGTTTTAATACACTTGGCTACAGGAGCATGGCATAACTCATTAAACAAAGTATCGGGACAAGCTGAAGAAAATCAAAAAAAAAAAAATAAATAAAAGTTTTTAATTAAAATAATAAATGTATAAATACCTTCTGTGAAGAAAACATGGGCTCCACGATACATTGGGCGCGGAGTTTCAAAATCATTCATTAATAGATGAACCGATTTTTCACAAGGTGTAATAAGATATACTGCTTCCATTGAAGGTAGTGGTTCTCGCTTTTTGGCTATGTCTTCAACCACTATTATTGAAGTAAAATATTAGTAACAAACATTTACTGTGATCAAACAACATTAACAAAATTAAAAGTAGATTTTTAAAAAATATACCTTTAGGGGTTAATACACTTTGGTTTGATATTTTAGTTCAATTTTAAAGTACCCAGGTTAAAAATACTATCACTAAAATGAGTTTAGGTAAAAATAAAATTCCTAGCAGAAATAAAAATGTACGAGAGCAGTTTGATAAGTCAGTGACTTTTTGAATTTCCCGTGCAGTAATTTTAAAAGTAACACTGCTCCCGTCAGCTGACGTCTATTAATATACTATTCTCAAATTTTGAGAAAGCTGAATTAATTAAGTTTGTGTTTGACAGCCATTGAAAGCAGACAACCTCGTGAATTTTAACGAAAATGGAAAAAAGTGAATTTCGTGTACTAATTAAGCATTATTTTTTGCGTAAAAAAAAACCATCACCGAAACCAAGGAAAGGCTTAATAAATACTATGGGGACCCTGCACCATCAATTTTAATGGTTTAGAAGTGGTTTACTGAGTTCCGTTGTTGTCGTACCAGCGATCAGGTCAGCCAAAAGAGTCGTCACGTCAGAAATCGTCGATAAAATCCATGGAATGATATTGGAAATCGGAGAATGAAAGTGCGTGAGGTGGCTAATGCTGTAGACATCTCAACTAAGCGGGTACATCACATTTTACATGAATATTTGGCCATGAAAAAGCTATCCGTGCGATGGGTGCCGCGATTGCAGACACTCGACCATAATCGCAACAGTGTAACCACTTCAAAGGAGCGTTTGGCGATGTTCAGATGCAACCCAAGCGAGTTTTTGGCGCAGTTTCGTTACCGTGGACGAAGCATGGATCCATCACAACACACTAGAGAACAATCAAGGCAGTGGGTTTCTCTGGGTGAACGTGTACCAAAGAAGGTCAAGGTAGGTTTGTCGGCCAACAAGGTCATGGACACAGTTTCTTGGGATGCACGGGGTGTCATTCACATCGATTACCTTGAAAAGGGTAAAACGATCACCCACAAACATTATTCAGAGCTTTTGGACAGATTCGATATGTGTGCAGACACCATGGCAAAAATCCATAAATTGGACTACGAACCGCTACCCCATCTAGAATATTCTCCAAATTTAGCCCCTGCTACTATTTCCAGTTTCCAAACCTGAAGAAATGGCTGGGCGGTAAAAGATTTGGGTCGAATGAAACAAACCCCTATTTTGAGGTCCTCTCGAGAAAACCTATTATATGGAAGGAACGAAAAAATTGAAAAAACGCTGGACTAAATGTATAGAGATAAAGGGAGCCTATGTTAAGAAATAAAATGCTTATTTGCCGAAAAAAATATCTTTTACTCAAAAAGTCACTGACTTAACAAACTTCCCTCGTACCACAAGAATTAATTTTTTTCGTAAGTAGCGTTTTTACTGAAAAATCTAAATTCAACTTTTAATGATTTTTCATAAACACACTAGAAGATAATGTCACTGATTTAACAAACTGCCCTCGTACCACAAGAGTTAATTTTTTTCTTAAGTAGCGTTTTTACTGAAAAATCTAAATTCAACTTTTAATTCATTTTCTTAATGATTTTTCATAAACAAACTAGAAGATAATGTTAAATTGCAATTTAACCAACATGTACAATTTTAATGCAGCAAAATCTGCTCACTTAACTTACGAGGCTGAGTAGCATTACTGATAGCATTATTATAATAGAATAGAATTTTTATAGTTCCAGTGCTACGACATGCGGCTTCCCGTTATCAATTAGATATCTTTCATTTCATCAAAACAGTATTCCTCTAAAAGAAAATAGGTTCATTCTAGCTATAGTTGAACTATTATGTTATGGATTTCTTTTATCATTTCGAGATGCTCACCATCGTCTAATCACCGAGCTGGTAGGTCTGAAGCAACACTCTCTAGATGTTTCTATTACCGTTTGCAAAACGTTTTTTCCAGGGTTGATAAAAATCATGATTTTTAAAAAAAATCAAAAATCGATGATTTTTTGATTCTCTTTTAAATTTGAATAGTTTTTATTAATATATTATTTTCAAATAATTCTAACTGTTTAAGTTTTGTTTTGTTAAGCAAACAAATATTTGCAGCGATTAAATGTTTACAGTTACATGTTTAAACGTCCTTGCATAGGTAAAATGTTGTACGTTTAACCCTCAAAACCTTTTAATGTCAGCAATTTTTCAAGCGATACAATGGGAGTATTAAACCCATTGTAAAACTACTAACACTGCAACAAACAAGATAAGGTAAACAAACAGCATTCATTCATTGTGCTGATGCATTTTTATTCAGAATATAAATTATTAAATTAGAATAATCTTTATTCTTTACTCTTGAAATTGTGATGATTGAAATAGTTATATTTAATTTAGTTATTTAGCAGAAGTCTTTTACTATATTTATTTGATGGGCGTTAAAACGTGGGTAACATGTTTAATATAAGTTTCTACTTGTTTAATAAAATCTATTCATTAAACTTTGCAACCCTAGCAGGCAGGAATAGTACAGATAGGAAGCAAAAGTCTTAACGTGAAAATTTTGTTCACACAGTTTTGCGAGTTTGGGGAATTGTTGAAACTTGTAAAAACTAGCAAAAAACGCTCAGCTATATAAATGACACGCACTTATTCTAGTTATTAGTAATATTTTTGGTTTTGTGGGTAATCTAGCAAAATATTTGGAGTCATGAGAAGCCGGGGCAGAAAGGAATTTAGTATTTGGCAACATTTTGTAAAAAAGAAAGTGGTTGGCAAACTAGGTTGCAGAGCAGAGTGTAAAAAATGTGATAAAGAATTGCAGGGTTTAATGAACAGACTAAAAAATCACTGGGAAATCTGTGAAAGTAGAATTAGTGATATCATTGATGTTGAAACTATTCATGGTGATCGTCAGTCACAGCCTGGAACTAGCCAGAATGAAATTATCTAGTTTCAAAAGAAACTAAGAAGCGAGAACTGTGAAAAGGGAAGTGTAGGTGAATGTGAAAATAGTGAAAGTAGCGGTCATTTGGGTTCTTTTGTTGTGCGAACTGGACAAGATAAGAAGAAAGAATTGGGCAGACAAATAGCCAAAGCCGTTTACGCAACAAATTGCAGTTTTAAAGCGATAGAAAATAAGGAAATTCGAAAAGCCATAGATATGCTAAGATCAGGTTACGTTCCTCCATCTAGATTTCAGTTATCGTCAACGCTCCTGAATGAAATATTTGAAGAAGAAAGATCTAAATGTTTTAAGAAGTTTTCTGGACAGTCTGTTTGCATGTCCTTAGATGGATGGTCCAGTGTACATAATGAGCCGATAATCTGTGTCGTTTTGATAGCAGAGGATAGAAACAGTGTTCTCTTGGAAAGCATAGATACATTCGGTCATTCTCATACAGCTGACTATCTTGCTGAGTTGGCTATTAACCCAATAAATAAGTGTAAAAATGAATATAACTGTAAAGTTACCAGTATTGTGACAAATAATGCGACCAACATGGTCAGTATAAAGAAAAAAATTTCCGAGTCGTTCAGTTATCCTATAATTACAAAGATTTAGAAGCATCGGAGGTAGAAGAACATATAGTACAAAATGTAAAATATTTCAGAAATACCCATTTTCCAAATACTTGGTATAAAGAAAAAGGGGCAAGAAAGTGGTCTTACCTCAAGATGTTCGATGGAATACACTTTCAAATTGTCTTGAGATCTATGTGAATAAATGGCCGAAATTGTTATTCATATGTGAAAAGCATAAAGAAGAAATTGATCCAGTGATTTTAAAAAGACTTGACAGATTTGTAGAAGAAAGAAGCTTGCGTCAGTATCAAATGTTTAATAAAAGATATGTTCAAGCTCTAACCCGCTTTCACTTTTTAGCATATATGTTGGGATCCTACAATAAATATAAATAAAGAATATCCATTATAGCTGAAGAAAAGAGATGCTTTAGATATTGTTTCCCAATATCTTGTAGACACAGGATTATTACCATTACTAATTAAGTTAGAAGCCAAGTCAGACCCTTTTCACAAAACAATGTTTTCGGATGAAGTAATGAAAAATGTACAGCAGTACAATGGTGGAGATCACAAGAAGATGTTCCAGAAATTAAGCATGTGCTGTCTATAGTGATTTCTGTTTTGTGTACCTGTGCATCCTTTGCTGATATCGAGAGGATATTTTCTACCTATAGATTCATACATTCAGATATAAAAAACAGACTTGGTGGTGACAAGGCAGCTAAACTAGTATTTCTATTTAAGCATTATAACACTTCGGTTATAGACGTTCAGCAATATTTAGTTTTTTTTTTTTAAATATAGTTCTCTATTAAAAACATTTTTTAATAGTTTTATTTTTGTAAAACACAGCTGAATGCTGAATTTCTTTTCGATTATTATAATAAATAATAAATATCACATAAAAATGCATCAAGGTTTTATTTTTATATGAACAAATACATTTTTAATTGTTCCAATTTGAGTGCCCTTTTCTAAACTAAATTATCCATGATTTTTATTAAAAAAAATCATGCTGATTAAAATCATGATTTTAATCGTGATTTTAATCAACTGTTTTAAATCATCTCGACCCTTTTTTGAGGGGATTTTCCCCATATACATATGCCGTAGCATGATCACTGTGTATACACGCATCATGTGTAGCTATGTAGTCGATTGCTAGTACAGGAGCTTCCCTCTCATAAACTTACATCCATTCCTTCCAATCCTATCCTGACCATATCCATTCTTAACCCCATCATGCATACACTGAAAACCCTTTAGCAAGTAAGTCACCCACACTCTTAGTTGGAATCAGAATGAAACACGTTGAGTTTTCTCTTTTTCATTTAAATGGAACCTAACCTCGTAAGTATAATCAGAGTTTAGATTGAAACAAAATTGATCTCATGTATTTTTTTATCATTGTGACCCATAATAACATAGTCTTCTAATTCATTCATGTCAAGTGGATAAAATACATTTTTTCTGTTATGTTCCATACTATCTTTCTATGTATTATTTCTCATATTTATGATCTAGTAAACATGTAAAAGATTATTGTAATCAAATTAGTACGTGATTGCATATTATAATAAATAAATTAAAAAAGCTAAACTTACGAGTTATTCCTTCGGCAGAAATATCGTGCATTTTACAGCAAGCGGAAACCATTCTCATAGCCAATTGATCAACTACTAAAACTCTCCATTCTGTAGTTCCATGTTTTGTAGGACCATTTTTCTTTGGACCTTTATGTTTTATGACTTCTTGCATTATTTCTGAAGTAAAGAAAATATATATTAATAAACTATCATGCACAGTGGCACGAATAAGCTGAAATTTACCAGATTATTAGTAGCCTAAAGCTACGGTATTCGTAATGAATTGCAAAAGGTTTTGAACGAACCTCTCAAAAGCCTATAACACACTTAAAAGAATGTTATTTGGTTTGAAATGATGGGCATTAAAATATTACTTGCAATGGTATAGTATAAAATAGGAGAAAAATATTACATTATTTTGTATTCAAATCAAAACATAACTTACTCTATCTAAAAAAAACCTAACCAGAGGGTAGAATGCAATAATATAGGAATAATATCTAAGCTCTCACCGAGGCTTTTATTAACACTCAAGTGAAGACAGCATTGGAGCCAAAAATCGTCAGTGTTTAACTTTAAAACAGGGTGTTTAATTTACAATTGTGCTTTTTATAAATAATTGTGTAATTTTTAAAATAATAACGCTTGTTGCATATATAACAATTTTATTAACAAAAACCCTGACAACAATTTTTTGTTTGATAAGTAAATATTTAATAAAAAAAACTTATTAGTGTTATTAATCTGTAATTTAAATCAAGTATCTTCTTAAAATTGTGGATGGTTAGCTTAACCATCGTCTGTCGCTGTGCTGTAATGCAACTGTGTCCAGGGAGAAAACCTGATTGGAACACTGGAATGATTTTAGATCTTAGCCCGTATGTAATATATTTATTGACCAAGATCTGTAGTATTTTGAGCTATGTTTGTTTTCGGTAAAGAAGTAATAAGAGATGACTTCCATGTATGTTATTATTTATGCAAAAATTGAAAATATGCCTATTCTCCGTTTAACGAACAGATTCAGTAAGTGCTCCTCCCACGAGTTGGCGCCAAATTTAAATGGCACATTTCTATTGGTTAGCCGGGTTCACACAACCATGAAAAATTTTGTATTATATTAACCTATAAACGTCAAAGTAATATTTGTCATTTAGCATTTGTGTTTTCATTCTTTATTTTGGTTAAAGCTTATGCTCTAGTACTTTTCATTTTCAAAAACAGTATTTTTCAATACTAGCTACAATTTTGTAGCCTATTAGCAAATAATTACATTTATTATGGATCAACGAAATCTTTCGCTATTGGTGAGCACGATGAGATGCCTCAATTAAAAAGGAGTACATTAAGAATCTTGTTTAATGAAATTGGCTTTAAGTGAGTAAAGGAATAAATTATCTCTAACATAAATTAAATTAAATTTTGAAATATAGGTATTCCAAGAGGTCAAGAAGTGGTTTCCTTAAAGAAAAATCCGAGATAGTTGCGTGGAGGCAACGTTATCTACGACAAATTAGAAAATGCAGAGAAGAAGGAAAAAAGGTATATTTCTTAGAGTAGACTTGGGTTAATGCTGGCCATACAGTAAGCAAAGTATGGAAAGATACAACCATCTTGACTCCAAGGCAAGCGTTTGTTAATGGATTAACAACGGGGTTACGGGATCCATCGGGAAAAGGAAAACGCCTAATCGTTCTCCACATTAGTTCCGAGGACGGTTTTGTTGATGATGGTTTGCTGTTATTCGAGCTCAAGAAATCTGGCGATTATTATGAAGAAATGACAGTTGCTGTTTTTGAAGAATGGTTTCGCAACGTTCTTGGATTTCTAGACAAAAACGCTGTTATAGTGTGAGATAACGCTTCCTATCATAGCAGAAAGATCGACAAAAATCCAAATTCAGCATCAAAAAAAGCTGACATTCAGGGATGGCTAACCAGCAAATCCAATGATTACGAACCAGATATGATCAAAGACGAACTTCTCGACCTTGTCAGAAAAACGGCTATTGCTCCTAAATTAGTTGTCGACGAGATATCAAAAACACAGAATCATACTGTATTTCCTTTACCTCCATATCATTGCGAATTAAACCCAATCGAACTGATATGGGCACAAATCAAGGTTGAAGTTACGAGGAACAATAAAACATTTAAAATCGCAGATGTGCACCAATTATTTTGCACCGCTGTTGCAAACATAACGTCAGATAATTGGAAAAATGCCATTAGACACGTGCAAAATGTGGAAGAAAATATGTGGCAATTGGATATCACTATAGAAGTTCAAGTGGAGCCGTTGATCATCCAGTTAGGCGATGACTCTTCTTCATCAGACTCCGAACAAGACTGACCTGTTGTACTTTATTTACAGACTTAAGTAAAAAATACAAATGCAGCTACAGGAAGAATTGAGGCACTACTTATGATAAAGTTTTGGGCAATTATTAAAGAATAACGGGTTTTTCTCAACTGTAACATAATTGCATTTTGCAGTTTGTTTAGATAAACAAACACTTGTGACATCGACAAGGAGTTGACTTGTAAATTCATATAAAAATAAAATGTAAGCTTAAAGTTCTATTCATTTACTATTTACCTGCCCAACTTATGGCCTTTTACAAACAAATAGATTAATGTTATTTTTTGATTTCCAAAATACGTACCCTGACAATTTGACTTGGCTTCATATGAGATTTGACAGATTGTTAATCATTAACGAGTTATGTACAGCATGTCAACATTCCCATAGACTAAAGATGCTTGTTTTCAAGCCCTATTAAAACCGATTCATTGGTGACAGAGAATTTTGATTCGTAAAAATGTGAGATTTTAAAATATTTCTATTTCTAAATATGTTTATTATTTGATTACTGTTAAAACTACATAATTATACATTTTAGGGACTACAATAATTCATATGCATACATTAAAGAACCGTTGAATGTAATTCAACCATTGTATTACCTGGAAAGTAATTTATTGATAGTTGTAAACAAGGCCTATGCGCAGTTAGTAGCACGCACCTACAAATTTGTAGGAGGAGCATTTACTGAATCTGTTCGTTAAACGGAGTATAGTAGTCACCGATGTATGGTAAGTAAAAATTGACCATTCTTCGATTAATACCGTCTTTTTCAGTAGCATTAGACTTTGCAGTTTTGTTGATGTCAAGAGACAATTTGTAGAATACACATTTCTCTACTGCTGGATATTGTGACTGCAATGGGTACGATCTGTTAAAGTACCAAATTACGTTGTAAAATTAAGTACGTAGTGCAGTTGAAACATTGTTTGTTTACTGCCATATCCCATTTTTGGAGATGAAGTATTAAATCGTTTATAAGTAAAGTTGTTTTTGTATTGAGTTTGTTATGAAACTTTTCCGAAAATTTAAGTAGTGTTTAAACAGATTTGGAATAAACACTAACTGTTATGCTAGTGAATATTGTCTATAAAATATCCGCACGATAGTAAAAGAATACTTAAAAGTGATCCTTACAACTAAGTGTAGGTTTTGGATATTGTAAATAAAAAATTACGACTATTAAATACTGTTAATGCTGATGTAAATGCATCAACGTGCATCAGCGTTTGTTGACGACGAGTAGGAAATTAAGTAAGACCAATTTTATATATTGTTGTGTACTGAAAGGTTGATTATCCAAAAAAGGGGCAATTGCTAGTATTGTAGTCTTAATTAAGCCATAAAGAGAATCAATTCTAACCACTACCTTTTTCCAGTGTTTTAACGTAAAACTAGAATAAGTTTAGTAGGGGCAAACCTTTTGTTATATAATGAATATTGAAACATTGTTTTAATAGTTAATCACTCAACTCATACATACATTTAAAAACAACCTTAATATCAACTGTACATTTGCCGACATTTATAGTTTAATATGGACACACACGATCGAACATATCTTAAGATATGTACGCGCATTCATGTACGTCTGTACAAGAGCGATAGTGTGTTGTTACAAAGTCCGTCGTACATGATTTTAATACATCCTGAAATCATGTCCGCGCGTTCAATGTTGAACACACATGATCGAGCGTGTGGGGATAACCATGATACACGTTTGACGTACTTATTTCAGTACATGTGCTCAGCTTAAGAATTATTTTATCTCAAGTTTGAAGACGAATGACTAAATATTATTTTAAATATTCATAATTTTACTTAAAACAAATACACACCATTGTCACTAAACGAAGTCTTTGTTTACTGTGAAAGACATCTTATTTTTCCTAAATTCTTATTAAGTATGTACAGTTTGTGTTCAACGATGGTAACCGTTGATGTCTTAAGATATGTTCGACCGTGTGTCCAGGCTAGGTGCATTGAATGACACGCTTCATAAATATGTAAAACTAGTATTACTACAAAACAATTTTGATATTCAACAACACTTTACATCAATAATTATGTTTTCATTAGAAATGATAGACCCACCAGAGGTGGAGTTGAACTTTATGTAAAATCCAACTTCAAGTGTACAATATGCAATAAATTCTTAAAGCCATCTTGCAGTTGTTTGGATAACATTGTCAACTGGAGATTAGTCTATCATGTCAATAGTTGCTATAAACCATCACAAAGCAATTTTACTTTATTACTACACGACTACCAAGAAATGATTTCCGAATATTCGACAATGTAGCCATATTTTCTGTTTGGGAGACTAACATAAATCTGCGTAACAGATGATAACGAAACCTTTAAAATTTTGGACCTAATGTATACCTACAATTGATACAAATCATTAAACAGGCCTACACGCCCTGTTTCGTACGAGTTAATAGACTGGATTTACCTATTCGCAACACTGGAGCTACTCGATATCATTTTTAGGACTACCCATTCATTTCTTTTACTATGGTTAGCAATAAAGTTAACGGTACATATTCATATCGTGATTTTCATTCTATAGATAAAACAACATTCTTATTCTTCCCACCGTGGATTTAAACGTTTCATTTCTCAACAATAAGCTTATCCGTTTTTTTAATAAACATGTACCGGTTAAAGCTGTTATATCTGAACCAGCATGGCTTACATACAACATAAAACTTATGGTTCAAGCTGAGGTAAAACAATTTTTTGGTTATCTTGAATTGAACATTATTTTACTTTTATTTAGTAATGAGTTTATATTAAACAAAGTTTGTGTTTATATTGTTAGGTGTAATATTCATTAACTTAGTAAACGTTATTCGTATTTAAATATGAATCTCATAACGGAAATTTATATATTTAGGAATTAAGATACGCCACTGGAAAGTGGTTGAAAATGGATTGTGAATACATTGAAACATTTTGTATAAATATTACATAAATCGTATATTCCAGTACAAAATAAGTTTACAAGTCAACATTCAAAACTATTAAATGAATTTTAAACGAAGTATAAATTAATATTTATATTAATAATAAATTAACATTCAATTCGGAGTTTATAAAAGATAACAAGCCGTCACTGCTCAAACCTTGATTATCTTAGTTCGGATGTTACATATAGAGGTGCTACTTATCGATAAAATTTATACTAAATTCAACAAACATTGTTAAGAAATAAAGAAATTAAACAACGTTTGAAAGGTAATGTTTTGGTCAATCAAAATAGCATATTAACTTTACAGATAACTGTTATCTACTATGTTATTTTTGCAAAATAGGTTCAATGGAGACTACTTTTTAGGGTGGATCCTATAGAATTTAATACAAAATCAATTAAAAATTGATGTAATCGTCTTTGATCGGACAAAAAACCTAGATCATCTACATTAGGATATTTAAATCATATAAAAATTATTAGAATGTAATTTCACAGTTGTCTTAACAAATTATTTAAAATTTCACGTGTAAAATAAGACCAAGAGCTTCTGGAAAGTTGCTTTTTTGAACTTTTATTGGTGATTTGGGATATTGCTACACCTGTAAGGGTGAAAATCTATAAATGGGACAAAGGAACGAAAGAGACCATTTTACATCAATGCGGAAATATAGAAACTTTATTTTTGTAATTAGAAATTGTATAAAATTACAAATATTAAAATTAAAAGTTTTTTATCGGTAATAATTTAAACATAAGGTTGCAAAAATATTTTTGTGATTATATACTGAATTTAAAAGGTCCCCAAATGTCAATTTATGAGATTTGATTAAAAATATAAATGTTAAACGTTTCAAATAATTGCATCTTATATTGGGATAGTATACCAAAATAAATAGTGCAGTTCAAATATACCTTAACCTATCTTAGTGGTTCGAATAAAAAAACAGTTGTGTGCGTTAAGTACCGACAGGAAAATAAATTGGTTTATCATGAAACCACTTGTAGTTTAAGGTGATCGAAACATTGTTATACCACACTTACCTTGGTGCATATTGTGAACCTAAAGGAATACCGAACAGGGGATTATTTACTCCAATTATATAAGAAATTCTAAATTACAGTAAAAACCCAACGGTACGCCTTTGCGTTAAGTAAAATATGTACCACAGCCTTTAGAAGCGGTTTATAATTTGTTAGACTCACCGTTCCGTACCCCCATTATAAAGAGTGTTCCACCCATCTACTACCACTGTGTACACTACGTATCTGTCGTGCCGTTTCTTTAAAATTTTTGAAACTTCACAAAAAAATATGATTTACATATTTATATTATATATATATATATATATATATATATATATATATATATATATATATATACCGAGTAATACAAAAATACGAATCTTTTTGTTAGTAGAATTGTTACAACCACATGCAAAGACTGTAATGGAGGCATTAGAAATTCGAATTTCGCGCTGTTATATGAAATTAAATGGTTATTGGTTATTTGTATTTAAACATAATTAATATTAAGATAAAAAGATTGAGCTTGTTTCTACGAGTATTTGCATATTAAATTGGAAAGCTTTTAAATATAAGCGGCAATTTGCGGACATGACTGTTTTGTAAAAGGGAGCAAGTAGAGACGCTGTCATAATGAGGGGTATTAGTTGGTGAGTCGCGCTAAGTAAGCGAACAGAAAGGGTCGCACTAAGTAAGCGATCAAGGTTGAATTGAAGTTAACCAAACGGGTGAAAAGCAATTGCCGTATTGTGTAAAGAGAATATAAATGATATATTCCGTAGGAATGCGAGGAAAAACTAAAATAATATCAAGTGCAAATGTTATCGAGTTGGCGGAAATAAAAAGGATTGCACCATAATTTAAAATACGTATTAAAAATGGCGTAATAAGTGAAGATAACGCGTGTTATAAGTATCAGAGCCGTAATCAATTGTGTTTAAATAGTGAACAATAAATATAATGGACAGTAATCGATCCTAATTGGTAAATCAAAGTATAAAGGACAATAACTCGAATTTATTGATGTTTTAAAAAGGAGCATTCGCGGTATTTGTAATTAATACTGAACAATTAAGTAAAAACTGTATAGTGTAATTATATCGAGCAATTATTTACAAAAATCATTTAACTGAAGAAAGAAAATTAGAAGCACATATCTATAACAAAGAAAGAGAAAAGAAAAGAGAACGGTTCCAGAGTGGCGGCAAAATGACATCAACGGAGAAGCAGTCATACAACCTAGTTGAGCCTCTTCACCTATCAAAGGAACGCAAGCATTACGTCATCAATTCGAACAAAGTGAAAACAAGTAAGACCTTTTGATAGTATAAACTATAAATAAACGAAAATTGGTGTTTCATTTATTGTTAAATGTATGTTTAAATAAAAATGCTGAACGAAAATGTATTTCGTTGATCATTTGTAAAGGATTGTTTTTGCATGTTAATATTTAAAAATAACTAACATAGAATTAGAATCATTTTTATATAATGCTGTAAACAAAAGTCTGCATTTAGAATTTGACTTAATTAAATTATCACTTTTGATTCATTTTTATTATTGACTGTTACAAATCTTAAAAGCTTATGCAATCACTGCGTGTGTAAATACTGAAGAAAGCAAGTTCAATTAATTGCGAAGTACAGGTAATTAATAACATCAGATTGAGAATAATTTTGATGAATGATAACGATAACCATTTAACCCATTGTTAAGCTAGATGGAGCGTCCTGATAATTTGTTGAGTAATTATTAAAGTTCATTTACACAAACAGAAATGTAATAACAATACAAGTAAAGTTTAGTTAATGAACGTTATTTTCATAAATTAAAATCACTTAGTTGACGATGAACCGTTTCACAATATACAATTTTTACTCAATGATTTTGGAAATTGTAAAAGATTGAAATAGAACCCAACATCATAGAGGCCCATTACAAAATGGCCTCCAACATGAAGACCATTACAAAATGGTGCCCAAATGTGAGGCCCATTACAACACATTTCATAAATTGTAACGTGCCAATTCTTGGCTACCGTTACCTTAATTTAAGTTTCGAGTCTGTGTTATTATTGATAAATATATTTACATAACGTTGGTATCTTTTTCCTTTCAATAATCAAATTTTGGTATATTTCGATATTTTCTCTTTAGTGTACGTAATTACAAACGTCCCTGTGCATATATTTTGATAGTCTATAGGGCTATTTTAGCCACATCAATTTTGTTTTTGCGCAAACGCGAACTCACTTAATTCATTTCCGTTTCTTCTGCGTTTTAATGCATATCGTATCTTAAGGTTTGCTCCCTTGTATAGTATTTTTCAACTAGGATTCCCGTTTTCGGATTAGTGCGGTTCATTGAATTGCTGTATGAACTAAGAATTACTTGTTAGTCAGAGGTTCTAAAACAGTTTTAGATAATTGATTCTTTAATAAATGATAAGTTTTAGTACACATTTATAAGTAATGAAATAAATTGGTATCTACATAAGAATTTTGATGGGAATGCAATAAATCTAATTATAGGATCATTAATGCGCTTATCTGTTGTTAGTAAACGTCATGCGCAATTAATTATGCATTACACTAATGTTATAGTGAAATTTGATTTGAAATGTATGTTACTTCATTAAAACCTGTAAACTAATAGGTGCTAATTATATATAATAGTAAACACTTACTTGCGTCGTTTGTATATTTTTCAATATGCCAAAAATTGTTAATTGAATAGACATATTTATTTTAAAAACTTGACATTTCATAACCGTCGCTGTTAATAAATGTAAAATTTTGAGAATCTCAGGCACTCGAAAGTAGTTGTAGTTTTGCGTCCGACATAAACTAATCTCGTCTCTTTCTGCCACATTGCGGTTATTAGTAGAATATTTTAATGCTTATTGTGTGCTTGAAGCAATTTATCTATCGCCGTAAATTCTACGTTTCTGTTGTTTAGTACAACCACAATTTAAACCGAGATAGAAGACAAAAGGTTTGTGTTTACTAATACAAAGCGCTAATCCCAAAATGGGAATCCTAGTTGAAAAATACTATATAAGGCATGTAAGGCTTCTAATTACATTTTTGTATATATTATTTTTAATAACAAACGGTTAGGGAGGGTGCGCCTCAACATTAAGTAAAACCGATTGTGTTAAGAAAAAACTCTTAAATGAATGAATTTCGTATCGTTGTAAACGCGTGGTGTATGACGGTGCAATGTCATCTTCACGAATTATAAATGGAGAGACCTTTGTTTTGCATTAATAACGCATGCTGTTATATCTGCTTTCGTCGTTTAATACGCTTTCGTTGTCCGAAACCGGCATTTGTTGTTTGATTTACATTTCCTGAAAATTATCTTACCTTACCGCACGTTTATGATATGAAAATTACGTTACCTTTATATATGGTCTACATTTCGTTTATTTGTACGTTGAAGACAAATGGAAATTACCTTTACCGTATGTTCATCTTATGAATGGGAAATGAAATTCTCATACTGCAGTTCGTTTTAAGACGAAGTTAATATATTTTTGTTTTGAGTGCAAGAAAAGTAAGTAGCACCCTTTTAATGCAAAGTACGTTTTTAGTAAATAACAAATCAGTATAGTGTTTTGATACGGTTATAATAAATAGAAACAGCTGATTTCTGTTTCCAAGATAAAAATAACCCATCGTAACTGTAATATTTGTTGACATAGGTCAGGTATACGTTTTATTATTAAATACAGTGTTGAACATATTACATTTTGAATTTTAAGTAAAGCTAGATTATAGGCTTGTATAGTTGTGTTGATTAAGTAATTATTTAATATTGTAAATCTTTACGAGAAATGCCGTTTTAGTTATTTTATGCTGAAATTAATCAGACATTTTGCTTTATTAAACATACATATAAATACAGCTGTTTAGTGTTATTCAGATTACCCATGGTATTAATGTACAACTTTCTCAATTTTTGTTGTATTTTAATTATTAAACCTATAAAATTGAGTGGCGTCCAACAAGAAAAACAAACAAATGCATTACTGATTATACCTATGGACATATCTTTGCCTCTCTCACGCCTGAAAATAAATGAGTTCTCAACTATAGTAAGTTTCGTAAGTATTGTATCTTGCTGAGCTAGACCGTGGTGCAACTTACCTTTTTAATGTTCCAATAAACACACCGAATTTTTATGTTATAAAATTACACAATTATTTATAAAAAGCACAACCGTTAATTCAATACCCTGTTTTAAAGTAACCACTAAATAACGATTTTAGTCTCCATAGTCGACTTCAAGAGTTTAAATATAAAGTCTGTGATATTATTCCCATATCACTGATTTGCCTATACTCATGTCAGCCATTTTGAAGCTATTCAACTTTTTATAAAATTGATTGGGTGTTACCAACCTCCTAAGATTTAAAAAAGCCAATTTTGCACATATTTGCGCAGAGCGTTTGTATAGCCACCATTAATTTAAGGTATTTCAATCTTCTAAAACACGACCTTTTTAATTAAAACGCTCAGTCCATTTTCACATTAACCTTTTCAGAAATCAGTTATGATTCATCCATATTAGCATTCCTTAAACCGTTTTCGAATTTTTCTATATAATACAATTATGTAAACAGTAGTATATTTCATCATTACCTTTTTGTAGTATACTTTAAAAATAATCTGTCAACATTATTTTTTAATTCGTTTGCTTTTAAGTTTTAGACAGTATCTATCCATTATTTAGTCGGGTTTTTCAAATCTAAAAATGAAGATACACTAACTAAACGCCAAAAAAATTACACTACAAATATCTATATTACAATTAAAAGACAGCATAAAGAAATATATACAAAGGGCAAGTACAATCAAAAAACATTCCCCCTGGCAGCAAGACGTAAACAAAAGTAATTCGCCAAAACACCTATTTAGCAGCTGTCGCTAATATCAAGCAGAAGTAATACCAATTACTTCGTCTTGCGTAAACATCACCAATACATATATACAAATAACAATGTTACAATGTATTATTTACTGCAGGTGCGAAATTCCGATTAATATCAAAATTCAATTTAAATTCGAAAAATTACAATAAAAACAAACAAAAGCTTTCTGAAAATCAAAACCGTTAAATCTACAATGATATCAGAATTTCTTCTGCGACGTTAAATAAAACTTGGAAATTACACCAAACATTATTATAATCCGGTACATTAATATACAAGGCGAAAAAAACAATGTTACCAGCGTCCTTCGCAATTTCCATTGTTCTGGGCCAAATTCCATCAATCATCTGACAACTTTTTATGAGAAATGTCGCAGAAACACAAATTTAACACAATCCTGAATGGGCACATTTTTTTAAATAATCTTATACAAATTCTTAAACACATTCCACATTACAAATTCCAAAAAGTTTTTATCACAAAATCATAAAATTCGCTGTACCCCTCGGCGCCGACGTCGATTAAATACAGGTTAAGGAGACGCTCTTATTTTTCTGATCAGCACGAGGCTAAATTAGAAATCTTCGGCTTCACCTATTAAAACCCGAATTTCCCGCTAAACCGATAAGACGGTATACGATAACAAATGTATCAGGGTGTACCTATGCTTCAAAACCGCATAAAGCGAACTGCTAATATAGCATCGATATTGTACAATCCCAATCAAATGACGAAGCGGTTAACTTATCCATAACCACACACCGCGGAGGACGCCGAAAAAGGCCCCAAAATAACATTTATTCGCAACTACATTTTAATTGTTTTCTACTTCAACTTTCCAGATCTAAACCTCAGCTCCGACTAACTAACGAAAAAGAAAACTCCCCCTTTCCTCACAAAATCACGTCATCCTTTTTAATCGTCGCATAAAAATTTCCATACCCAAATAGCATAGTGGACAATTCCCATGAAAGAAACAGACTGAACATCTAGAAACGAGACGCACACATCCTGTTTATCAAACAGAGACCCTGTCACTCAAATAAATTTCCTATACTTTCACCAACAATAATTCCGTATATAACTGGTAAACTTGAAACAAAATTTAAGCGCGAGTGATTAAACTCCTGTATAAAATTCCTTTTACTATCCTACTCTCACCAACTAGAAATTTCAATCTATTAACAAACAAAGAAAACCGGAAAATCTATATGCCTTTCACAAAAAACTGGGTACTATATCCTACCCCAATTTGCAATAAATCCAAACATCGCCAAATAAAGTAATAATTTGTAACAAAAATAGCCCTTCCAAAACTTTATACTCAAATATATTTAAGTTTTAAATAATCTAATACGACAAAACACAGAATTTCCTCCTGTTATTTCTACATATAATCTTTTAAATATCCTAATATTCGAAGAAAAAATCTGCGGCAAATTTCAACCAAACGTGACAAAAGTTTCCGAAAAAAAGGTTGTTTTGTGAATTGTTAATAACATGCAGATGCAAGGATCTTAATTTCTTATCTCATATATTACGATGAATATTTATTATCTGATTATTTACGATGAATATTTATTATCTGATAGATTTATTTGTATACTTAGAGATGTTGGTACACGTCCAAACCGCACTAGGCGTCGCGTATGCTTACCGAAATAACCGGGTTGCCAAGCCAGCTACAGTGGAAATGCGCGTGGTCGATACAGAGTAAAATTATAGAAAAGTAGTTTCAAACACCTTAGACTTACCATAAATCTACATTTCACAAAGCTCAGTCGGGGAAAAATTGTCTCTAGGCGCCACCACAATCTTAAATTTTGCTAAAATAAATGGTCTTAGGCGGGATAGTAAATTAATCCTATCTGACTGTGGAAGACAGGATTGCAGCCTACTCAGTAAAACCATTCGCCATTCAAATTCAATCACACTTCAAAATAAATTGATTCAAAAGCTTAAGAAAATTCTGAAATACACGGGTCGTCGTAAACTTTTTGAACACGCCCTGTACAAATGAAAATTCCCAAATCGTAAGACGTTAACTTGAATACTTTTTAAGTATCCCTCGTATACCTGTAAGTTTATATTTCTAACTGTTATAAAACTTTGAATTAAATAAATATTCCCAATTTAGAAAATTCTAAATAAAATAAACAATAAATTATTATCTCAACAAAATGTCCGTTGATTGCTGAATAATTCAAAGATAGAGCGGTTAGTGCTTGTATCATCAATAATATCGTTATATTTTATTAATACTTTATCTTTAAAATCGTATTTAGACATTCATTAATAGGTGTAAACTTTAATACTTCAAAACTGTAATTTATGCTGAATGAAAAAAAAATAATAAGTACTTTGTTAGTAGCGTTCTGCATTAATATTTCAAAGCTAAAATGAAATTTTGTGATCGATCTGGCTCATTACGCAATTTCCAATCGAGCCTTACATTCGAAAATATGCAAACTAATTTCATTTATCAGAAGGTGTAACCAGTTAGGCACACAATTGACACAAATAAACGACAAAATAAATTAATCAGTGGATATATATTGACAAATTCGCATGTAAATTATATACAAGGGCGTGGTTTAAAAAAAACTACCAACACATAAATTACGTTTAAGACTAAAATTACCCCCTTCCTAAAACTAAAAACAACAAAATAATTAAAGTTCAATTACCATTTTTTCTTTGAATGAACCGTAATTAATGCAACAATGACAGAAAAAAAAATGTACTTAAAAGATAATCGTACTTGCCTTGGTTCAATAAAATTTAAATCTAATTCTTACGTATTACATTAATGAATCCTTTTTCGGTGCGGTACTTGTAGTGCATATGATCTGATTTCGTAATCCTTTTAAACTCTTAGATGAACTATGCACAAAACACAAGAGGTAGCCCTACGCACTCGGCTGTAGTACTCACTAAAGCAGTGTCTATGGTTTGTTCACTCACATATTGGGTATAGCGGCTCTTTAGCCTAACATTACATCACCTTATGTTTGCCCTTCAAAACGTTTACCACAATGAAAAATAGTTACTTTCATGTACACATTAAAGTTCTTATTCGCTTTCATACAATCAATTTGGTATTGCTAACGATTGTACACATTCAATATCAATGACGATGATCACCAGTATCTTAACTAAATCTTACAAACTTTTATGTCGGTCACTTAAATGGTTACCTTCGGTTGTCTTTATAATAATATTAGGTCACGCGTCCCACAATCGAATACTAATAACAAAATATTTGCTGTTAACTTCTAATCTGCTGAAGCACTTTTTATTTCTTGAAGAAAATCACTAATGTTTTCCTTAAACTCACAATATATTACATGATTTACTTGTGAATGTCTATACGATTTATCCCCTTATGGGTTAATGCAGTCACTATACTTGCTCTGCTAAACTATAATTTTCACAAATAAACTCCAACTCTAACCATTCTGATGGTTATCACGCGCGCAACCCGTACTCAAAACCTCTAACCAACTAGCCAACCAAAACTCTCTTACTACGCTCCCCTCAAATTTGGGCACTCGCTTATATACCTTCTGCCCGCCATATTGCCAGTATGTCACTATAAATTCGCGCTATCAAAATTCACCTATTACAATTGAGTATTGTGTGCGTTTCTTTGCCGCGTCAAAGGCTCCAACGTGGAAGAAGATTCTAACGATGCGAAATAAACGTAGCTAACTTGAATTACTTTGTAAATTGACTAAAAACTTTCCGAAGAAATCATTAAATTCATATTGTAGATTAACCAGTTTATCCCTTAACTTTTTATGCAAATCGCACATGTGGGCGAATCTTATTTCCGCAAAATCTAACGAACTCCCTCACATTCTATCACTTCATTCTTGAACATGCATTAAATTTTCCTATTGCACCATATTACAAACATTCCTACAAAAACAAAAATATGCATCCACACTCATACGTCTACAACCATTTCTTTGGTTTATATTCCTTCATACACAGTAGCAAAATGCCAGTAGTTTTACCAGTGCCGTATCAATAAAAAATGCTCAAAACATTATTTCTCAACCAAATTAACGCTTTCAACACGAAAATGTTTCTACAGCATTCAAATATTCCTTCACGCGATCACTAATGTGTCTCTAAATTCCAGTGGCGTATCAATTACACCAACTTACATTACGCATACTCAAAAAAAATTCTTTTCCTGCAAACTCACTTCAGCTACATTCAAAACACGTTACATACGTTATCAAAATACTACACATACACGGTGCATCAAAATAAGCTTATAGTGGTTGCACCAACTGTAAATAACCTCTACAAGAATATTGGCACCAATGGAGCTCCAACACATTCAACGTGTGCCGTATATCAAGAGTTAAATACCCCATTTGAAGACCACTTTGGTTTAGTTATAGCCTCCTCCTCCTAGAACTCCATAATTAACTCAACTGTGGATTATTTGGTTGGGGTTATATTAAGAACAAATTGTACTCAACACTAATAAATTCCACACAGAAATTAGGAACTGAAGGGAGACGAGCGTTTCTGCCCAAATGATACGTAAAGCAACAGGTACTGAAATTCAGATGTCTACAAAAATGTATCAAAATAAATGGTTGACATTTTGAGCATCTTTGTACTCAATAGTTATTGATTTTTATATAGTTCTTGTTCGCTTTTTAGTTTTTAATACAAAATTTACTCAATAAATATTCTTTTGATGTTTGATATATTGTAGCTGCTAATACAGATCGAACCACATTTATTGATTCCTGAAAAGATTAATGTCAAAATAACTGGGTGACTTTTGACCTATGTATTTTAAAAATCAAAATGTCCTTGCTTACCTCGCTTGTTTCATTCGCATGTTACAAATTTTTTCTATTTTTGCAATATTTTTTTAGTTTTGCTAAAAGTTTTGTCTTTTGTTTAATATTTTACCACATACGCTATGGATTAAAAATACATTAAGCATCAAGCAGTGCGTTGGTACATGTATAGTAATTTTCACGAGTCAGAGCAGTTGCGTCACTAATATTTATCCTGTCAGAGGACGTCGATATTGTCAGATTATTGTGAAAAATAACAGTTTGACAACTGTCAAATCTTAGCTTGAGGGGTTTATTTTATCACAATAATAAATGTGTTATAATAAAATGTGTTATGTCAAACGTTTAATGTCACAAAATCCTGACAACACCGGACAGAATTGCCAACCCAAATCAGTTCTATCTGCATCCTCTCGTGTACAATAGGGTTCTAAAGGTGGTAATGAAACAAAGTTAGTTATGACGCAACTGCTCTGACTCGTGAAAATTGGTATATTTTTCATTTTTATAGTTGAACCACCCAACTAAATAATGCATATCACTCTAAAATTTAAAACAAACGAATTAAATAGTTTTTTCATTAGTAGAAAAAAATATCAATTGTCGGGTCGAGGAAGAAAGTTGCGTGAAGCGGAGTTCAGCAATCTTCCGAATCCCTAAATGGCATTTTTTGTACGAATAAATAGTTATTTATTTCATTAGTACAAAAAATGTCATCTTCGGGCCGAGAAGAAAGTTGCTGGACAACGCGAAGCGGACTCCAGCAATCTACCGAGTTCCGAAAACAAATTTTTTTTCTCCAGCCACTTTTACCTAATATAGGTTTTAAATAGGTATATGGAATGATGATATAAATCGAACCATAACTAATTTCTTAAGAGAATAATGTCAAAATATACTGGGCATTTTATTTAAAAAGGTCGAGTTTTAGCAGAATACAGGATATAGACATGAAATACCTAAGGTGAGTCAAAGGGACAAGAATAGACAGAATAAGAAATTACACAATAAGAGAAGAACTAGGAGTAGAAGCAATATTGGATATAATTGAAAATCAGCAGCTAAAGTGGTTTGGACACCTATGTAGAATGGGAGAATACAGACAAGTTAAACAAGTATGGGAAGCAAGAGCGCAGGACAGGAAAAGACGTGGAAGACTCAAGAAAACATGCAAGGACGAGGTTGCAAAAGTATTGAAGAAAAGAAACAAAAAGTGGAAAGAAACCATAAAACTGTCCAGGAGCAAGAAAGAGTGGTCTAAAGTCGTGTAATTTAATTAGTGAAAGAACAAATAAAGACGAGAATTAAATAATAGTTTAGAGCTAAAATGTAATACAAATATATATAATATTATATATATATATATATATATATATATATATATATATATATATATATATGTACATAATAATTTAAAAATTAACTTTTGTTGATGTACGCATTATTTCTAATAATTAATGAGTACATCAAATTATGTAATTTATCAAAAGTTAACATGTAAAAATTATTATGGTTTTAATTGTGATATAGAATGCTGAGTAATGTAACGGAAGCGCTAAATATAGTCAGTCATTATTCAAGCGTGTGTACTTTGCTTTCAAAGCGAAATGCTCACATTATCCTGTAATTCTTGATGAAGTTGAAAGTGTTTCTATAAAAATTTGGTAATTACTATATATATATATATATATATATAATATATATATATATATATATATATATATATATATATATATATATATATATATATAACTAGCAGTACCCGTCGCGATTTGCTACGCGCAAATTTAAAACACATTCTTCCTCTCCCTCTCCCTTTTTCTAAAAAAAATCTTTAAATTTGCAATAAAAAATATAGACCATCACTTATCAAGACAAAAACTATCCTATCTTTTAAGTTTTAAAACAATATTTTACAAAATTTCATCTAAATATCTTCAGCCGTTTCCAAGATTTCGTAAACAAACGTCGAGATTATATATATATATATATATATATATATATATATATATATATATGAAATATTTTAAAAAGTTAATACTTACCACCCGATCAAATATGAAAAAGTTGATAAACTTAAAAATGGTTGACATGAGTATAAATAAAAATGGTATCGTTTTTCCAGAAATTTGTGCTGAATCAAAATACGTAATAATATACCGAGTGTTCTGGTACAACCGGAAGTGATAGAAATGTCAAATATTTTTTAATCAAGTGGAAGATATTCCTTTGTGTAACCATATAAACTATCGAAAATTAATTCCAATATAGTTCCAATGAACGCCTTACATGACACTGTGTATATGTTACTGTGATAATTATGTTTAATACATTTTATGTTTAATACATTGTTATGAAGTCTAGTATATTTTCGTGAATGATATAATTTCATTTCCAGGTAATATACAGGGTGCCCTGAAATTATACCACGTATTCTGGGGTCAAAAATAGGTTGATTGAACGTCACTTACCTATATACAAAAGTGCATACAAAAAAAGGTACAGGGTGATTTATTTGAAAATTTAAATTATTTTTTTTAACGTTGCTCTAAAACGGTGTAACGTAAATTTATGAAAATTTATATGAGATACTAGTATACGATAACCAATAAACCGGAAGCAGTCGCATCCATTTATTTTTATTTATTATGGATTTTCAGAGGGGGTCAACACCCTTTTGACCCCCCAACTTTTTTTTAGGGTTACATTTAACAAAATATGGAACGCCACTGGAATTAAACGTCTATTCTTAAACTTTTTTGCCTCTGTATTTCTTTGTAAACATTTTAGTTTGGAAGCCACACTTTTAAATGTCAATTTTAAAATATTGAATTATTCAACTCTATATTTTCATAAATATCAAAAACATCTTTATTATTACATTACAATTTATAAACACACACGATATTTAACTTAACAACGTTAAAAAATTTAATTTAAATTTTCAAATAAATCACCCTGTACCTTTTTTTGTATGCACTTTTGTATATAGGTCATAAATGAGGTTCAATCAACCTTTTTTTTGACCCCAGAATATGTGGTATAATTTATTACCAATCTTTTCGTGACACCCTGTATAGTATGTTCAAAACATTTAAGTAAAAATAATGACTTGATTGTAATGATCTAAGGACGCCGGGGAGAGGTGTCTCATGGCGGACTCGAGAATGGGGATATAATTATTACTGTGAAATGCATCTGTTTCCCTTTATCTTAGTGCGAAGTTTCCACTTAAAGAAAGATGGGTTATAATTTATACGTCTGCTATACATTTTAAATGCAAGACTTAAAAACGTATGTCGATTCTAAAGTCAAAGCGCATGACGCTGTCAGATGTCTTCTTGGCTATTTAACCTCAAATTATTCTTCGTATTTCGTTTCGTATAATCGCATCGTGTTTTGTAGTTATAATAATTTATCTTTCGCTTCGTAATTTATTAGTTTCCATTGCATTTGTAAACAACAGTTTTTTTCAAAACTATTATTATTAATATTCACTATTACGAGGTAAGTTTATAATGCAAAATGTATTTCCAATTGTTTGGATGCATTTATTTATTTTGCAGCAAATAATGATGTCCTTAAAAGGTAAATATTTGAAAAGCCAAACTACTCAAGTAATGTTAATGAATATACTGCATTATTTCGAGATGGAACGCGATAACGAGGGGAGCAAGTTTACCTTTAACTTCCATTATCCAGGTACGCTCATAATTTTCACTATTTAAATTTGACAGCGCGGCTTAAATTTGAAAATAACCTAGAAACATTGACGATGTTTTGTTGGTATTCAAAATTACAAACTATATGAACCAATAACGACATACATTTTTAAAATCTTAAACCATGCTTTACTAAAAGATTAGTCATAAGACACCTCTCGCCGGCCCGACCATAGCATATAATGAAAGTATATAAACTTTTTTTGTTTTGTGTATTTAATTTGTCATTTGTTAACAAACATTTCAAAATTTAATTTTTTTCTAATTTTATGTAAATGATTATAAAAAAATTTGTTTGTGCGCTGCCACATTTTTGGTGCTCCGCCTTATATTTTATCCCTCGGTTAAAATGAAAGACACCAAGAAATGTGCAGCAGCACCCTAGTTGCGAAAATAACTATTTGTGTGTTGTACTGCCATCACCATATAATTAATCAATAGGTATTTTAAAGAAAATAGTAATTATTCAAAGATATGTTTGTAGAATAACTTATTTAAACTTGACAGCTCAAAGCCGAATCCACTTCTAAATAACATCAAGTTGTTAAGTAAATCAACACCATTAAAATTAAAATCTGCTTAGACCAATTGTTAAAATCTTAATTTCCGGAGTCTACTTTTATCAAGGACTATAGTTAACGCTCATATTTGACGGCGGTTATTTACAACGGGGGAATACCTACCAAAAGTACTTTTTTTATTTCTCGTTTATACCTGTCATATAGGCAAGCATTTAAAATTGAGATTTTAACTTGCCATTACCAGTACCTATTATTAGCATTTATTACTAGTTATTAAGTGCTATTAGATGATTTTTACCCTAAAAATAACTCTTACACCGATAATTGATATAAAAAAAATAATTGTAAATTGATTTCTAGGTTCTAGATATTGGTATCAATATAAATGTTTGTAAAAGTCATTTAAACTTTGTTAAGATTCCCAAATTTCTACTCTTAAATATTTAATATCGCCCACTACAAAATGATTTAAATTCTAACGCCTATAGCGAATGAATAAACATATTCTATTTTCATAATTAAATATCTGCAATTATTTTTATAATCCACAAAAATCTTAATGATTAAGTGTTGAGAATTTTAGTTGTACGCGTACTGCTTAATATTGACATATGTGACGTCAGAAATCCAACAGTGTAAAATGGTGTAAAACATGAAATCAATAATGACAATTTGCTTTTTAAGTTAAAATTAATTAAATTACATTCCACGTGCTTTGGTTTTTACTGTCTAATAATTTGTATATTTCTTGTTAAAGAAGGAAGGTATTAAAAATTCTCCCAATTATAGTAATCTGAATACGCATTGAGATTAGTCGATAATCCAATGATAGTATAAATACGAAATTTCAGAAAATGTACTCACTGTGTCCTACTTGAGCTTTTAAAGCCATCTTCGTGGACTTTAATATAAACTAATACAACACAAACACTAATAGACAGCACCTCAGTATTAATCAAGACCCTCCATATGCAACCGCATGCGTAAATTGAATACTAGTGTGTGAGCGAGAAAGATGGATAAAGCATTAATAAACCGCCCGTACGCTTATGCGCATACGGGTAAATATGACTCATTCATTATCAGCTTTCCGGGAAAACGTGAGAAATGTTACAATTATTAATTTTGATAAAATAAAAATAAATTATCCAAAATTTAAGAGAGAGTAAAACATAAAAAAGACAAAATACCGCAACAGTAATTTAACAATATTTTTAATTTAATCCAATTGTGTCACAATTTGTCGTTTTTATAATTATACTTACATCTGCTTTTGTAATAGTGATCGTTAGGCATTTTGTCGTACCTGTTAATAACTAGTACCTACCAAAGAGATGATCTTGGCTAGTACCATTGTAGGTACATGAATCCAGTGGCGGCTAGTCTTTGAGAAGCGGCTAGTGCCTTAAAACATGGTCTACATGTTAAATATTGAAGCAGTAATTGGCTTAATTTGTTCCTAACAAAAATGGTTTGTTACATTCACATGATGTATATATTTATGAAAATTTTAATTATCTGTTATGAACAACAGTCTCTCAATTAAGCATGCTATAAAGTTATACTTGTATTCCTAACAAACACCATCAACCATTAGGCTTCATGGCATTTAACATTAAATCTAATTATTAAGTCTAAAACAAAAACTTTAAAATATAGTACTTACTAAGTAAATTAATAAAAATTAAACAAGAAATTAACTTATAATTATTATAAGTTTTATTATGAACGAATAACTTCTACATACATAAAGACAAAATGTATATTGATTTGGGCTTATATCTCGATAGCTCAGTTGGATAGAGCACTAGTCTAGCAAAGTACATGTCGTGGGTTCACATCCTACTCAAGGTAAACTGTTTATTTATGTATTTAATAAAATTAATAATAATGTTTAACTAAATTAACTTATGTATTACATAAAAGAAAAAAAGTTACTTCGGCCAGTTAACAAAGGATGTTCATTTTTATAGACCAATTTAACTCTTTCATCAAATGCCGCTTGATTACTAAAATCGATGAATTATTCAGACGCGATTGTGCCATGCTATTTTTAGTATATGGCTTAATGCGTTTAATGTGGAAAAACTCCTTTCTACAGACGCTGAAGTTGCAGGAGACAATATTAAGCAAAATAAGTACCTAGTTTATATAACTCTGGAATATCATTTTTGTGTATAAATTTCACTTACTTTTTAAGCATACCCAAAAATTGTTTTATCCAAATACAAAACCTGCATTTTCCTATTCAGATTATCCCCATTAAAAAAACCTTGGTAGGTATATAGTTTTTGATCAACGGATTAAATACACGTCAATTTCGTAGTTTGTTAATTACAAAAAACTAAGCAAAGAAATACCCTTGAACCGTATTTATTTTTGATTAATCAAATCTAAGCTTTCAAAAAATAACAGTTCTAGGGAAGCTGAAATGCCATTGCTCTCAATACCCTTGCGTAGTTCAGACAGTGGAGATAAGCCATTTCGAAAACTACCTAAAGAAGACTAAAGCAATGTTATTCTTTCGTTGCGGTAAGTTAGATCTGATAGTTTCATACGGATTAAAGCGAAGACTGGACCGGTTTGAGAAAAATTTGATTAAAAGCATAAAGTAGAACGAAATATCTAGCCTGGAACAACTACTACATTCCAACCTACAAATTGGAATTTAAAGGAAGTGAAATACCTTTAACAACAATTTTTTTAGGATAATTATTCTATAACTATTATAATAAGTTCATTACGAAAGTAGGCAACATTGTAATAGCAATGCCCCCTCTGAATTTCTCCCAAAACCTAATCAGCTCCAGAAGACATGTGAACAAGCCAGAATACAAAATATTAAGTACGTAGGTACAAACACACGCACGCACGCAGACACACACACACACACACACACACACACACACACACACACACACACACACACACACACACACACACACACAAACACACACACAAACACACACCCACACGCACGCACGAGCATGCACGCACGCACTCACGCACGCAAACACCACCACACACACGCACGCCAGCACACGCGCACACACACACACACACACACACACACACACACACACACACACACACACACACACACACACACACACACTCACACATTCACACACTCACACACACTGTAATGCCCCTTTCTGTAAATAAAGGTGGTTTGCTTTTATTAATTAATAGCTAGATGCTCTTGTGCCCGACATAGCTTTCAAATCAAAGAATGGAGAGATTTACGTAAATTAGTGACAACCTTAAACGTGCTATTTATTCCCTATTGGCATACAATTCTAAATATTTACCCTAAATCTAAAAATCGTATTTATATTAATGATAAGAACAAAACAAAACATACATTAAAATTATCTTCTAGGTAGCGGACGGACGACGTTCCTTTTTCCAGGTAGAATGGTTTATCTGTGGACTAAATAATTAACGTACAAACCTCTTTTACAGTAGCAACTCCTTTGGGAATTTTTAATTAGTGTTAAATGATCACCCTTTCCGCAAGTCAATTAAATAGTTTATTCTGGCCCACTCAATGTGGTTGGTTTTATTGTAGTTTCTTTTTAATTTATATTATGCTATTCTTAGAAATTGGACTGATTACAGTTAACGTCTTCAAGATGGCAACGATTTTATATCTCGGTTATGAGGTCATGAAGTGTCATTGTTCTCTACCTTTAAAAATTGAATTACGAATACTGCATTTATGTATGTAGCAGTTTAGTTTCAGGGTTATAAGAATTATTCTGTTTGTTTATTCAACATAAGCAACCTGACAGGCAAATTTAAAGATGTATGCGGCGCTTGTCTTTAACATTTCTACGAAATATGGAAATTTTCGTAAGTGAAAAAAAAGGTATACTATAGTTTTAAATGCGATTAATTTTTATCGCTTACTGGAAAAGCGTATACAAACGAAATTTTTTAAAGAGAACTAAGTCGTGATCTCTACTTTTAAAATAAATAAAGTGATAAGAATTTGATGTCCCTTTCTGGAAGTAAATTTATTGTTTAAAGAATATGTTTTATTTCCGGAAGCGGCGGTTATTGCATTATTAATTATTCTGGATACAGAAAAACGATTGTCAGTATTAAGGTCGGGATTTATAACGGTTTTACAGGAAAATCTGACTAGAAGGGGGACTTGGTGATTATGCAATCGATCTTATATTTGCAGGTTGGTCGTGTAAGTGTGGGTATTGTGTTCTTTGGAAGGATTATCTAACCCAACGGGCCATACGCACCATGGGTTAAATAGAAGGGTGCGAGATCGAACAGGCCTACGGATTTCGGACAAGCACAGGTAAAAGAATCACCTCTAAAGGCCTACGCCTTAGGGGATAACTCCTTTAGGAAACCTTTGTACTTTTCAGGAGTAAACGCAAAGGGGAAGATTTTGTATGCAGGCTATTTGTTTTCCGCGGGATTGCGCTCCAGGGAAGTGTAAGGGTATTATGTAGGTGTTTTACAGGCAAGATCGATTTATAATCTACCAAAGGCAGAAAATAAATCTTTCCAACTGCAAAGTGGTCGGATAATTGTGATAAAACAAATTGTGACTTACCCAGACCGGCTGGCAGGTTAAAGTAAAATAAACACCACGGTTCAGTAGGTCTTTGAAGACCTCAGGACGGAAGCGGTTAGATAGTAAGACGGCAGTGGTAGGATAGTTAGGTCAGAACGGAACCAGCAAGATAATTAATCTCACTTTTTTTTGTTAGTATGCTCATGCTTATGGTTAGTTTTTTTTTACTTATTTTAGCTTATCTAGATGTTGTGCGTCAGGAGTCCTTCTCTTCTTCAACCCTGGTTATTCTTTTCCTGTTGGTGTTGCGTTGTTTTATGTAATTGTATAGTTTACTATCATGAGATGTGGTTATTTTTGGTGTTAAAAAAAGATTTACATTTATTTGATTATATATGCTAATTGGTGTAGGTGTGCGTGTTGTTTAGTTGGGTGTAGCGTGCTGTGTGGTTGATTCGATTCGTTTGCCGGTATCGTGCTAGGTCGTTATCGAATAGACGGGGGGATGTGGAGGACTTGGAGTTTTGTCTAGGGATTTTCCCATCTTCTCGGGGAGGTCATGGAGTTGTGTTAGGATCGCAGGGGGAGGGGGGTGTTTGAATTTTAATTTAGGGGTTTTCCATGGCAATTGAGGAAATCGGTAGTTGTAGGGAGAGGTAAGGATCTCGCTGGTTGGGATTGTGTCGCCAAAAATTCTTTTGTGTGCAAAGTTTCTTTGTAATGTCTGTATTCTGTGTATCGTGAGTAGTATGTTTGCATGTTGTATTGTAGGGTCGTTACGGTACCTTCAAGATGACCTGTGTTTGCGTCTGAGTATTCGGCGTTCACAGGAAGCGATAGAGGAGAATTGATTAGGGTTTATGGGTCTGTATATGGGTGCTCGGAAATCCATAACAGGGCGTATGTATGTTTTGTAGATGTGTTGTAGTGTTTTGTGGTGGCGACCCCTGAGTCTACCCCGGAGGGCGTCCGGTAAGTTTGCTCGGTTTCTTATCCTGTTTAGTGTTCTTTGTACATCGGGGAGCCAATTGAGGGTTCTGGTGAAGAGGATTCCCAATTAGGTGACTTGTTGTTGGAGTGGTAGTCTTTCTTGGTTTAGGGTGAGGGAAACATTGCTATTGGCTAGGTTTGGGAACTTATCTGCGGTGTAGTTTGGTAGTCGGAAGAGGATTGTTTGGGTTTTAGTGGGACTTACGTAGACTCTCTACCGGTTCGCCCAGTTCGAAAAGTTCCCTAGGGTTTTGTAGATGAGGTGGGAGGCCGTTTCCCTGTTCCGATTAACCGCCCAAAAGGCAGTGTCATCCGTAAACTTCGTAACTCCGGGTTGTGTAACTTCGGGAATGTCGGATGCGAAGACAGTGTAAGTAATGGATCGGGTTAAGACAAAACCTTGCGGTAACCCTGCTGTAGGTTGAAAGGGATCGGAGAAGGTGTTTCCTATTTGACTCGAACTGACCGATTAGTTAGGTACGAGAGTAGGAGTTTGGAAAAGGGGTCGGGTATGTTGAAGTTGCGGATCTTGTGTAGGAGACCCGCGTGCCAGACCCTGTCAAATGTCTAGTAACAGAGCCAGATTGCATTGAATGCTGTGGTGGTTTGCATAAGTAGCTTCAACAAAGGATCGTGACACGTTCGGTTGGGACAGAAGCCGAATTGGCTGTTGGGAAGGAGTTCATTGAATTCGAGGTGGTCCCTGAGTCGCCTGGCTAGAATCTGCTCGAAGCATTTTCCGAGGCAACTCAGAAAGGAGATGGTCTGTAGGAGGAAGGTGTGGCTAGGTCTGAGTGGGGTTTGGGTATCATGGCGGTGAAGGCCGATTTCCAATCCATCGGGAAGTGGGATAGGATTATGCATTTG